>CM030789.1:27215000-27540000 GCA_018127125.1 Rhododendron griersonianum | reverse complement strand
GAGCAATATGTTTGATTCATTTTTTTCTAATGGTATAAATTGTTTTAAAATTTTATTTTAGGTAAATTATGAAGCTAAAAGTTTAATCTTTTAACCTAATATTAGACACATACAATGATTTTTTTCGTTAAAAATGTAGGGCCTCATTTTTAGAATTCGCTTTAGGCCTCCAAAATGGCAAAATCTCAGGACTGGCCCTGCGTCCCCGTGCCGTGCCTGGCTAGAACCGTGCCGTGTCGTTTCGTGACTCGTGTCCCATCCCACTTCCGTGTCGTGCCTGTGCCGTGCCCGTCTAAGACTGTGTCGTGCCGTCCCGTGCCAAGCCAACTTCCGTGCCGTGCCCGTGTCGTTCCCCCTCACTTCCGTGCCCGTACCGTGCCGCGTGCCCGTGCCGTGTCTGGCTAGAACCGTGTCGTGACTCGTGCCCCATCCCACTTCAGTGCCGTGCCCGTCTAAGACCGTGTCGTGCCGTGCCATGCCAGGCCAACTTTTGTGCCGTGCCCGTGTCGTTCCCGCTCACTTCCGTGCCCGTGCCCGTGCCGTGTCGCGTGTCCACTAAGACCCTCCCGTTCCCGTGCCATGCCAGGATTATTCCGTGCCAGGATTATTCCGTGCTCGTGCTCGTGCCGTGCCGCCTTCAAACGTGCTGTGCCCGTGCCGTTCCCGTGCCGACCCGGCCCATTTTACACCTCTAGGTCTAGGGTCCCGAAGTGGAAATGGCGTCGGCCATGACTCCGGGACGTAGCGAATCCAAACAGTGAGTGTGTAGACACCTCCCAAACGGGGCATCGCCATACAGATTGATCACGTTTGTTGCTCGATTGGTTGCTTGCTTCATAAACCAAGATCGTGGACATTCCCATGGCTAGGAACATCGCCACACGATAGCGGTTATCATCAAAACAGAGTCGCCACCCAGTTTATTAAAACTGGGAAAATAGATAGAGATTCTGGGTACGGGAGCCAAGAGTACAGTAAGGGGAAGGTTTTAGGCACCCCTCTCTGCCCAGCTGTGAGACTGGCCCATAATTATTCAACATAAGACATGTAAATGCTTTGTTTAATTCTAACACATAGTCTGTTTAATTATGCCTTTAAACAGTAAATAAAGTGAGCCAATGACTGTAATTGAAACATGCATCAGAAAGCAGGAAACAAAACAAAGCTGTCCCAGGAAAATGGATCCCGCGGCCGGTGAATGGATGTCACGGCCGAGGGATCCTCCTGGTTTGATGTATCGGCCAAGAGATCGAAGCCCCGGTTGATGTTCTTCCTCATACCAGAATATACGATTAATAGATAATCAGAAGGTTATGATTAAGCGTAAGAACGATAAATAAAAAAAACCAGAGGCCGTTGGGCCTCACCACCTTGATCCCTCAGTTGCTTGATTGCTTCGGATTGGGTGTGATTGACTGATTGCTTGATTGAAAACCCTAGGGTTAGGGTTTGAACTTCGGGGTTTGATTGCCGGATTGACGGCTACCTTCGGGAGGTTAGGGCTTTTGAGGAGTGGGATTGAGAGAGTATTTTGACAGAGTTTCGTGGCTTGAGAGAGGGTAATCTCTGATGAATTTTTTGTGTTTATTTTCGGAGTCCAAAGGCCCTTTATATAGGCAATTGGTGACTCACTCCGGCCAATCAAATCACGAGATGGCAATTGCAATTGCAATGCATCTCTAACTCTACGTCGTAATCTCTGAGCGTAGCCCGAACGCATCGGAAAGGTAGTGTAATCGGATCAAACGTCTGACAGAACACGTTCCAGAGTCTGGGAAAAGGTCGATCTGGCGGCCGAGTAAAGGATATCACGGCCGAGGAATGGATGTCTCGGCCGAAGGATAGATCTTACGGCCGAGGGATTGATCTCTCAGGGAGATTTTGCTGGCAACAGGTTGCTCGGGTGAGGAAATGATGTTAGGGCCGTGGGATCGATGTCACGGCCAACAGATGGATTCTCCTAGGCTTCTGTATTTCTGTCTGAAAGGCTGTATGGCTTTGAATTGGGTCCTCTAAGTGGCTCAAAGTTCTTACCGAAAGTCCTAAGGTTCTCAAGGAAGCAATCAGCAATCACTGTATCCATTTCATCATCGGGATGGTCCCAAGGTGGGACTTGAAATAATCATTAGGCCAAATTGGGGTGTCTACAGATGCCCCTCTTTGACTGAACTCAGACGGATCGCGAGACATGTTTGAGTAAGAGTCAAAGCTGTAAAAAGCAACTCAATTTGGTCCAACCACTATTCCAAAGGGTTTTCGAAAAAGGTTTTGTTATGGTCGGGCCGGGAGGCTGCCTACGTATTCCACAAGGGAAATTCAGACCAATCGTAGTTTGGGCGATAAAAATAAAAGTAAAAAGTTTGGAGGGTAAGAGACAGAAGACGTACCTTAGGGCTTAAGAAGCCGTAGTGTGACGTACCTAGACTGAGCCAGGGTTTTGGCGAAGAGTAGTTGAAGGAGCGCGGGGCTACTTGGGGAGTTTTTGCGTAGAGCTTCCTTAGTATTTTAGGGTAGATCAGTACACGGCAGGTGCGTTTGCTTTTCTTGATCATCCTTACTTTGACTGAAAGGAGCTCGGTAGAGTAGCCTATCCTTGCGAATGAGCTGGAAGGAATTGATGTAGTGAGGTGGAATCCAAACCATCTGCTGGGATGAGTCGGACGCCGTTTGTTTTTGAAATGTGGGGGGCGCAGGGCTAGTAACTGGAGCACGGAGCTTCGCGGAATGAGGGAATCGAGGCACGGAGCCGGTTGTAGTCATAAGGCGAGAGCCTGGAAAGTGATGGAATCGAGGCGTGGAGCCTTTTGCAATCTTGAAGCGAAGGCCTGAGGAGATTGGATAGGACCGAACCACGGAGCTGGTGTTGATCATAAGGCAAGAGCCTGAGGTGATTAGATTGAGGCGTAGAGCCTGCTGTGGTCGTGAGGCGAAAGCCTGAGGTGTCGAAGCTTAGAGCTTGTCGTGTTTGAACCGAAGCGCGGAGCTGGTATAAAGCAAGAGTCTGAGGTGTCGGAGCTTTGAGCTTGATAGGACCGAAGCGCGGAGCTGGTGTTTGAGCATAAGGCGAGAGCCTGAGGTGTAAGAACTGAGGCGTGGAGCCTGAGGTGATTAGATTGAGGCGTGGAGCCTGTTGCAATTTTGTGCTTTGAAAGAACCGAAGCGCAGAGCTGGTATAAGGCGAGCGCCTGAGTTGTCGGAGCTTAGAGCTTGACGTGATTTGAACCGAAGCGTAGAGCTGGTTGCATTCTGATGGTCTGTGCACGAAGCTTTCCCATCATAAGTGTTGGCGTAGAGCCAAAGGATCGAGGCGCTGAACCGATCAATAAAACCGAGGCATAGAGCCGGTTGATTGCAGGGTTGACATGTTTCATGAGAGATATGCAGAATGTATATGTGTGATGATGGTTTGTTAGATGTGAACAGATATGATGATGCAGACTCGATGTGATAATGCAATATGTGCACGGGCCCGTGCGTGTGTGTTTATTTTTAAGCTTAGAGCTTCTATCAAGTTCCGGACTTGAGCATTCAGAGCGTAGAGCTCGAGCATTCGGACGGCAGAATCCGAGCATTCAAAGTACAGGCTTTGAGCGTCCAGTACGCAGTGGTTGGGCATCCAAGCGTAGAGCTTGAGCATTCAAATGTATAACTTGAGCATCCAGTACACAATGGTTGGGCATCCAAGCGTAGAGCTTGAGCATTAAAAAAATGTTAGATTTTTGAGCATTCAGGCGTAGAGCCTGAGAATAAATGTCTTGATTGTTGGGACGGCTTAGAGCCTGTTGCTTGTTTACGGTTTCGAGCCAGTTGAGATGATGGGCTTTGAGCCGCTGAATTGTGATAACAGGCGTAGAGTCTGTTGCTGTGATAGCGAGCATAGAGCTACTGGGTGAATGAATACAGGCGTAGAGCCTGTTGCCGTGATAGCGAGCATAGAGCTATTATGATAAGAGGGCTTCGAGCCGCTGGGTGATAGTAGGCTTTGAGCCTGTTGAGGTAATGGGCTTCGAGCCGCTGAGTAGACTTGATTGTTACGGCTTTGAGCCAGTTGAAACGATGGGCTTAGAGCCATTTCAGAGGGTAGATACAGGCTTCGAGCCTGTTGAAGTAATGGGCGTAGAGCCTGTTGAGAATTGATTGTTTACGGCTTCGAGCCAATTGAAATGGTGGGCTTGGAGCCACTGAGTTGAAACAGCGAGCATAGAGCTGCTGAGTAGATAAAATGGCGGGCGTAGAGCCGCTGAGTTGTGTAGAGATGATGGGCACGAGACCGCTATGTAAGTTTGATGGTTGTATGGCTGCTGGGAATGGCAAGCGTAGAGCTGTTGATAGTGATTGGGCCTAGAGCCGCCAGGTGAGTGAATACAGACGTAGAGCCTGTCGATAATGGCTTTGAGCCTGTGAAGGTGGTGGACCTGGAGTCACGGTGCTCGATAGTGAATATGGGCGTAGAGCCGCTGAATGTTCTGACTTGTTTTGGCCAGCAGTTTGTGGAGAGAGAATTTCGATGCTTGGGCATGCCCCCAAGGCTAGTTTTGATCACATTGTATTGGCTCGGGGATACCCCCAAGGCTACTTGGTTGGTTGAGGACTTAGAAGTCTGTAGTGGCTTGAATTGGTGCACTGAGCATGATTTGATGTTTGTCGAAGGAAATTGATTGAGGGGCCAAGAGATCGATTTCTCGGCCGAAGGATTGATGTCTCGACCGAGGAATCGATGTATCGGCCGTGAGATAGCCAAAAGTCAGAAAATCGATTTAAGTTAAACTTAATCGATCTCACGGGTCATTTCATCCTTTCTATCCCTCACCTCGTTCAAACAATCGCCGCCGATTTCTCCTCTCTCTCCTCGTCGGCCGCCGCCATCCCCCACCTTACTGCCGTCGCCCTTTCCGACCACACGGTTCTGATGGCATCATCACCGCCTCCTCCATCATCTGATGCTCCCGCTGCGCCTAGGGATACGGGCAAAGCTCCAGCCGTTGAGGCCGCGATTCTTGGCGGGGTTTCAAGTTCCCGTGTTCTTCGTTCAAGTCGGCGTAGAGCCACTGTTGGGGGAAGTTCCTCGCAACCCATTCCTCCTGAGGTCGAACCCGAGGCTGCAGGTGGTGATATTCTTCCATCGTTTGACGTTGCCACTTACGCTCCTCAGGTTCACCTGGTCGGGCGTGGTGGTTCCTTGCGATATCGTCCTCCCCTTAGTGACACCCCACCTGAGGTCTTGCAAAGGGAGCCAGAGCAGCACTTTGGTCTCACCAATAGGAAGGTAGAATTTTATCCTGTCAAATGATTTTTGTATATGAGATTTTGCGGAGTGATAATTTGATATTTGATAGGGAGTTTGAGTTCTAGAAGTTGCCCCCTGTATAGGCGATATCTTGTGTATTTGATTCTTTCTTCGTATTTTGTCAGGCAAATGAGAGGCTGCGCGTGTGGGGAAGCTGCCCCCAGGTGTTTGAGTGGTATGAGAGGCTTCCTCAGGAGGCCAAGGATGCGGTTGCTTTGGCTGGCTTCGAGCCCTTGATACTTGGTTTCCATCTTCCGAAGGCGGAGTTGGGATTGACCACATCCTTGGTGGAGCGGTGGTGGGATACCACCAATACTTTCCACCTTCCGGAGGCTGGGGAGATGACGATCACTCCAGGTGACTTCGCTTTGCTTACAGGCCTGAGAGTTGGCGGCGATCCTCTTCCAATTGACCAGCGGATCCATGAGCGAAAGGGTGCCCTTGGATATCTTTTGGGGAAGGTTCCCATTGTGTCAGAGAGTGGTCATATCACATATACCTGGCTTCGGGAAGAGTTTGATCAAGCTGATATCCTGACGGAGATTCCCCTTTCTCAGCTGGTACGAGCTTTCCTGCTTTATCTCCTTGGGCAAACTTTGTTTTGCAACAAGGAGAATTCAGTGCATGTCCAGTTCTTGGCTGCTTTGGTGCACTTAGAGACCATAGCAGAGTTTGATTGGGGAACTCCCGCCCTAGCCACATTGTATGGACACCTCAGTGCTTGTTCCCGGGGGGTTAGTTTGTCGCTTGGCGGACACCATCGTATTCTTGAGGTACACATTTTGATTTCTGCATTATTCTCTTGTTGCTTCTATCTTTGTTTATTCATGTTTTCCGTCTTTACTTGTAGCTCTGGGCCTTTGAGCACTTGTTGCAGTTTCCTCCTCCGACTGGGCACAGAGAGCCCAGGTTTGTTCCACGGGCAACCCGTTGGTTGAAGGGAGTTCGGAAGTCACGGTCACCTGCCATGGACTTGTTGGCTTGGAGGCGAGTTTTGGACCGCCTAACGGTGGATCAGGTATGATATCTTCTATCCTCTGATTTTCGTGCAGTTTCCTCATTTTGTCATTTTGATACTATTTCCCTTGTTTACAGGTGCGTTTTGACCCATGGGGCGTGCTACTTGACGATGCTCCTCTGGAGTTGACCTCAGCTCGGGCGTTGGACAGCCAGCACTTCCTTCTGGAGGGACCATTTTCGAGAGCCTGGTATCTAGGAGAGAGGGTAGTGAGCCAGTACTTTCCACATTCTGAGGCGTTGCAGCTTGTTCCTCTCCCTCCTCCCGCTGGTATGAGATCGACCCATCTTTTGACCGGGGAGGGCTTGCTACTTGCTCTTGAGAGACAGCCAGCCATGAGTTTTCTCGTAGCGGGAGATTACTCAGCCTTTCGTTCGGCCTCATTGACCCTTCCTACCGCTACTGCTGCTACTGCTCCTCCTGTTTGGCCGCGGGCCCCCGGTTTCATTTCTTTCCACAATGCAAATGGAGAAGAGGAGCGTTTGACACTGACACCATGTGCTACGCAGTTCTACGTGCTTCCTGCCGGAGTTCAGCAGGTAATATTATAGATTCTGCTTTGGTTTCCTTCAGCATTCCTTGCTTACTTGATTGTATATGTAATTGCTTCCTCTGCAGGTGCCCGCTGAGGTGGTTCAGGAATGGTTGCGTGCTTTCCAGAGTGCAGAGGCTTTGGCTCGACGGCAGCGTGGCCGAATAGCTGCGGTATACATCCTTTGATCTTTTCTTCTTTCATCCTACGTTTCATGTGAAACTGAATGCCCATATCCTGTGTCTCTATAGCTTGAAGCGGAGCGAGTACCGACAGTATCAGTTACTCAGAGTGCCGGAGTTAGCGAAGGTGGGAGTACTGGAGCTGGTGATGGAGATGCCGAGGCTGGTGAGGGACAGAGGATCAGTGTCTCAGTTCCTGAGCGTTTTCGTCCTGCGCCCAAGAGGGGTCGTGGGCAGTAGCTAGCATTTTCTTTCTTGTACCTGTATTTGTTAGTTCTAAAAACAGATAATTTGATATTTGTATTTTTTGTTTGTGTTGGAAACATCCTCAGCATGTACTGGAAATTAGATACTTCTATGCAATATTTTTCAAAGTTTAGTGAATGTTTGGTTTTAAACATGGGCCGAGGAATGGATCGCTCAACCGAGGATTCCATTCTTCGGCCGCTACTTCTATTTCCTAAAGAAGTTGGATTTTCGCTTTAGCCAAGTGGCGTTTTTCCCTTCTTACACTTGAATTTGATTCAGGCTCTTTATTTGCTTTTGCTATTCCTACAACCTCTTTGCCATGTTTTGGGATCGTTAGAATGCTTTGTTCCTTATGTCGACGATTTTTGAGTCTGAGAGGACGAACGATGATTCTTACGTGTCTTTGTTTTTGCCAATTCCCTGGAAAATGACTAACTCATCTTTTGCAAGCTCAATACGTAGGGTTAGCTATGCCTATCATTGAGTACAAACCTTTTGGTATTGTCTTTCTTCTCTCCAAATGTTTGGGCCGCATCTCGATGCGAGATTGCCTACGTATCCCAATCAGGGAATCAGGCCTTTTACGTAGTTCCAAGATCACCACCTTTGGGGGTTGGGTTTTCACTCTTGGTTTTTCTTTCTCTCATGCTCTAAGTTTTGCCTAGGTTACCTGATAGAGGTTGAGTCCCTAGTGAGCTTTCCTTCGAATGCCTTAACTTTTGCCTAGGCTGCGTTTTTCGCGTCTTCTTGTCCTAGCAGGCTCTGCTCTTACTTTTGCTTGGGTGTATAGATTGCCCAACGAGCATTTTTCTCTCAAGAGGGTTTTAGTGTGTGTTTTTTTTTTGGAGAGGAATTTTGACGGAGATGTTTTTATGAATCTCCTGTTGCGTTTGTACTTTCATAATGGGCAAGCTAACCCTAAGTGTTCTCACGGAGATAGCGTCTTCTTCCTGAGTTTTGATAAAAACCTAATTCCAAGTAATCAGGGTTCGTCCCTTCTTTCCTTTTGGTCGGTAGCATAAAGAATTAGATTCTTAAAATCCTTTTTATCTTTGGCAAAGAGATTGTAGTGTATAGCAATCACTTTTTAAAGATGGAATCATTTGTCAAGCATAGAAGTGATAAAATGGTGATTTATTTAATCGTAGATAATGCCCAAACAGGGGCCCAAAACATGTCCTAACTTGTCTTTAGGAAATGAAAGCAATGTTTTTGTCATGTGATTTACTGCAGTATCTCGGGAGTGGCTCCTTTTCCTTTTGCAGTTTTATACTCTTCTTCACCCTCTTTGCCAAACAGAATCTTTAGGTCAAATTCAGCTAGCACCTCAATCCAGTCTTCGGGAGTAGGAGATGAATTGGTTGGTTCTTCTTCCAAATCACTGTCAGTCCATTCCTGATCAAAGAAGATTTGCATCCCAGGGTGCCTTTGCTTGGTAACTTCGTCTTCCCATGTTTCTGCAAAGCCACAGAATGGAAAGTCTTCTCCTTCTCTTACAAACCAGCCATTGAGTGTTTTTGGGATCACGAGTTTCTCTTCTTTGACCTTGCTTCCTCTTGCCTTAGCCTTTTCCATGCTTCTCTTCCTTTTTACCTCGGCTTCTGTCGGGGTGTAGCCAAGACCAAAGGCGTATTGATTATGCGGAGGATCAATCATTTGCGGGATGCCTTGTGATCTTTTGCCTAAACCCAACCCAGGGAGGTATTTTTACTTCTCCATATGGCGGGGGTGCTTACGTAGAAGCTCCTCTCAGCCATTAAGGCTTGCACAGCAGTTGCTTCCTCAAGACTGAATCCAGTAAGGAAGGTTTCCTCAGTTTCTACTTCTTGGACAGGCGTATCAGAATGAGCTCGGATTGACGAATCCCCCAGAATAGTTATGACCCTTCCATCTACCGCGAATTTGACTTTCTGATGCAAAGTGGAAGGTACTGCCCCAGCGTCATGTAGCCAAGGCCTTCCTAGTAAAAGATTGAAGGTGGCTGGTATATCCATCACATGGAACTCCACGTCCCTTTTGATCTTCTCCACTTCTACTGGCAGTGTGACACACCCAACTACTCTTCTCTTTGAATTGTCATACCCCCTTACACCCTGGCTTGAAGGGCGTACGTCGATGGCGTTTACCCCTAGCTTGTCGAGGGTCCTTTGAGGACATACGTTTAAAGCAGACCCATTATCCACCAAGACCAGTGGGATCCATTTAGTGAGACATTTAAGTGAAATGTAGAGAGGTTTGTTGTGTGCAGGCCCTTCAGGAGGTAGATCCTTGTCAGTGAAAGCTATCGTTGGTTTTGGAGCCTTTGATGCCATTATGAAGCCCACCAATTCTTCGGGGGTGATGTCGATGGGAACTTTGGCTTTCCCCAAAGTTTTGAAGAAAGAATTACGATGCTCGTAGGAGGACATGAGCAATCCCCAAATAGAGATATCAGCTTGCATTTTCTTTAGTTGCCTTAGCACCCTGTCTTCCTCAGGTTCGGTCTTTTGGCTTTCTTCTCCTTCTTCTTCTTCCATTACTCATGTTGAGGTTGAACTTTCTCCACTTAGTTTAGGAGGTTTATACACCCTTCCGCTTCGGGTGAGGTGACCCACTTCTTCTTCTTGGGTACCCCAAGGATTAGCAGGCTCAATTCTTCCAACTTTCCAATCACTTGGCAGGGCTTGACGCATGTCCAATCACCAATCCCCATCATCAATGGCATAGATGTGGGGTTCTCCCCCTGTTGCAAAGCATTCCTCGTTCTTAGAGAGGATTAGGGATGGTTAGGCTTGGGTATTTGGAATAATGTATAGGGTAGGATTATATGTGGGGCTATTGGATAGGCTTATGAGATTGATATTTTGAGGCGGTGGTTCGTTGTTGTGAGCGGGAAGCGGATTGGTTTGTACATTAGGCTTAGGAGGTTTTATGGCTTGACTATCAATGAGATCCTGGATGTCATGACGAAGACGCATGCAGCGGTCTGTCTCATGTCCAGGGTGTTGGTGGTATGCACATCGCTTATTGGCATCATAGCTTGGGCCATAAGGTGGCTGAGGAGGTGGATTATTCAAGAGCCTAAGGTGCCCTTGACGGCTTAGGCTTGGGATGGAGTCATATAGAGTGGGCTGAAATTGCGGCGAGGGCGATTCGTGTTTTTAGATGAGCTAGTTTGAAAAGGGTCTTGTGGCAAGACTGAGTCAAGGGTGTTAACGGAGGCAGGAGATGTACGGGTTGAAAAGGTTTTTCTGGGTGGAGGGGTTTCTTCTTTTCCAATGAGGCCCAACTTGATCCCATCTTCGATTTGTAATCCAGTGGCGTGTAGGCGTTTGAAGTCAGTGATAGCTTGAGTGTAAATGGGGGTGAGGTATTTGGGCTGTAGGTTCTTGACAACTATCCTCACTTGATCTTCCTCGGAAGGGCGGCTTTTCATCTTGGCAACCTTTTCTCTCCATCTTGCCACAAAGGTAGCAAAGTCCTCATTGGATTCTTGCTTAGTCATCTCCAAATCTTGGGTAGTTAGCTCAATTTGGACATTGTACGCATACTGCTTGACAAAAGCGTTGGCAATTTCTGGCCAAGTTTGATAGTGTACAAATTCCAAAGTGAGAAACCAATCGAGGGCGCTTCCAGTGAGAGTTCTTTGAAACAATTGAGCGATGAGCTCGTCGGTCAAGCCCATAGGCTTCAGAGTGTTGATGACGTGGCGGACATGGCTGGTAGGGTTACCAGTCCCGTTGAACTTCTCGATGTTTGGCATTTTGAACCGTTCAGGCAGTTGAGATTCTGGAAAGAGGCAGAGTCCTTCGAAATCTAGAATTTGTTCTCCTTGTGAGCGAGCCAAAGCGTGCTTGATCTCCTTGACCTGTTTGGCCAATTCAGGGTTTTCTATAATTTCATTAGGATTTTCTGCTTCCTCCTTGTTTTTCTTGTCTTCAGCAACTCTTGCTGCTTTCTCAGCTTGTAAATAGGCAATTTGAGCTCGGAGCTCGGTGATGGTAGCATCATTGTCTGCCATTTTTGGGATGTAGGTAGAGGGATTGCTTGGTGAGGCTTGGAATTGGGTAGATAATCGGGTTTGTTGAGGAGACGATCGCGAAGTCCCTGAAACTAATTGGGACCGTTGCGGTGAGAGTGTTTTGGTAGACGAAGGCGACCGATGAGATGACTGTAAAGACCTCTGTTTGGCGTGACTTCGGGTATTGTAAGAGTATAAAACTGGCTGAGGTTGCTTCTTTAACCTACCTATTGTGCCTGCTTGAAAAATAGAATACCTGGAAGTCAGTATTCGGCCTGTGTAGGGTTAGGATTTGGTTTGAAAATCCCAACCCTTCTGCACAGAAAGAGTTAATTACAACAACAAATGATACAAGGTGTGAGGAAGAACTTTTTGCAAGTAAAATGCAAGTAGGTTCCTAGCCTGTAGGTTCCTGTCTTAGTTTTGATAAGTTCTATAGCTTTCTAGAACATGCAAGGTTTTGGTAGTCTCAGGGTGCTCCGTTGTCAAAGGGCACCAGTCCTTTCACTAGCCCATCATAGGCAGTGATTGGGTGATTCCCTTTTTGATATACCACTAGGTACGAGTGACGATGGAGTTTGCTGGAACCCCCAACATAGCCCGTGTCATGCCGGGATATCAGGTGAACTCAACGGGTTGCCCGCTCGATGCATATGATAGATGAATTAAATAAGGCATGTATTAGTCTTATGTTGAACTTTTTGGTTATGGCTCTCAAATCCCCAGCAGAGTTGCCAAAAATTGTAGACACCTCCCAAACGGGGCATCGCCATACAGATTGATCACGTTTGTTTTTCGATTGGTTGCTTGCTTCATAAACCAAGATCGTGGACATTTCCATGGCTAGGAACATCGCCACACGATAGCGGTTATCATCAAAACAGAGTCGCCACCCAGTTTATTAAAACTGGGAAAATAGATAGAGATTCTGGGTACGGGAGCCAAGAGTACAGTAAGGGGAAGGTGTTAGGCACCCCTCTCTGCCCAGCCGTGAGACTGGCCCATAGTTATTCAACATAAGACATGTAAATGCTTTGTTTAATTCTAACACATAGTCTGTTTAATTATGCCTTTAAACAGTAAATAAGGTGAGCCAATGACTGTAATTGAAACATGCATCAGAAAGCAGGAAACAAAACAAAGCTGTCCCAGGAAAATGGATCCCGCGGCCGGTGAATGGATGTCACGGCCGAGGGATCCTCCTGGTTTGATGTATCGGCCGAGGGATCGAAGCCCCGGTCGATGTTCTTCCTCACACCAGAATATACGATTAACAAATAATCAGAAAGTTATGATTATGATTATTGACAGAAAATAAAACAAACCAGAGGCCATTGGGCCTCACCACCTTGATCCCTCAGTTGCTTGATTGCTTCGGATTGGGTGTGATTGACTGATTGCTTGATTGAAAACCCTAGGGTTAGGGTTTGAACTTCGGGGTTTGATTGCCGGATTGACAGCTACCTTCGGGAGGTTAGGGCTTTTGAGGAGTGGGATTGAGAGAGTATTTTGACAGAGTTTCGTGGCTTGAGAGAGGGTAATCTCTGATGAATTTTTTGTGTTTATTTTCGGAGTCCAAAGGCCCTTTATATAGGCAATTGGTGACTCACTCCGGCCAATCAAATCACGAGATGGCAATTGCAATTGCAATGCATCTCTAACTCTACGTCATAATCTCTGAGCGTAGCCCGAACGCATCGGAAAGGTAGTGTAATCGGATCAAACGTCTGACAGAACACGTTCCAGAGTCTGGGAAAAGGTCGATCTGGCGGCCGAGTAAAGGATATCACGGCCGAGGAATGGATGTCTCGGCCGAAGGATAGATCTTGCGGCCGAGGGATTGATCTCTCAGGGAGATTTTGCTAGCAACAGGTTGCTCGGGTGAGGAAATGATGTTAGGGCCGTGGGATCAATGTCACGGCCGACAGATGGATTCTCCTAGGCTTCTGTATTTCTGTCTGAAAGGCTGTATGGCTTTGAATTGGGTCCTCTAAGTGGCTCAAAGTTCTTACCAAAAGTCCTAAGGTTCTCAAGGAAGCAATCAGCAATCACTGTATCCATTTCATCATCGGGATGGTCCCAAGGTGGGACTTGAAATAATCGTTAGGCCAAATTGGGGTGTCTACAGAGTGACTCATTGATTGGTCGGTATAAGGGATTCGGGATGAATACCGAGTATCCTTAATGCGACCGACCGAAAGTCCGAACGACCGAGAAGGCCGTGGTGACTTGGTGAGAGATCCACCCTAGGGGGTTACCCGTGGAGGACGGTCTCCGAAGTCAGAGTAAAACGGTTCAAGGAAAGACGAACCGAGTACGAAGATTGAATGACATGATTGAACAGTAAGAGTTAGAAAAGTAAATTCTCATTGAAATTGGAACGTGTCATTACATAAGAGTTGGTCTCCACCTTATAACTTGGAGAGTAAAAACTTTTGTAAAAGGGGAAAAATGAAGCAGGGTTTTGACACCGAAGCTTGGCTATTCATAAAATTTCTTCAAGTTGTTGGCGTTCCAGGTCTTGGCGATTGGAGAGCCGTCCAACTTCTCCAGCTTGTAATTTCCCGAGCCAAGGTGCTTGAGAACTCGGAAGGGGCCTTCCCAATTAGGCATCAGTTTTCTCTTTTTGGACTTGTCCACCACCTTCTTCCAGACAAGATCGTCTGGTTTGAAGGACCGAAGACGGACGCTACGATTGTAGCCCTTGGCAACCTCTTGCTGATAAGATGCAAGCTTGATTCTTGCATTTTCGCGCTCCTCTTCGGCCAAGTCGAGGTCTGCGGCAATGTTCTCGTCATTCACCGACTCGTCAAAATTTTCAGTCCGGATTGTCGGGAGCCCGACCTGGAGGGGAATGACAGCCTCCATTCCAAATGCCAAGGAAAAGAGGGTGCGGCCGGTAGATCGCCGAGGCGTTGTACGGTAGCCCCAGAGCACCCTGGGGAGCTCCTCGACCCACTTGCCCCGGCGTGATTCGAGTCGACGCTTTAGCCCGGAGGAGATTGCCTTGTTAGTAGCCTCGGCCTGCCCGTTGCCCTGAGGATAATATGGAGTAGAGGTGTCCCATTTGATGCCGTACTCGTCCAATAGAGCTCGATATTTCTGTCCGGTAAATTGGCTCCCGTTGTCGGTTAGGATGGTGAAAGGGACGCCGAAGCGAGAAATAATGTTTCGCCAAACGAAACGAATGATGTCCGCTTCCTCAACGGTAACCAGAGGTTCGGCTTCGACCCATTTAGAGAAGTAGTCGGTGGCGGTGAGGAGGAACTTGAAACCTCCTGGAGCAACGGGGAGCTTTCCAACAATATTCATGCCCCACTGGGAAAAGGGCCATGGGCTGGTGAGGGGACTGAGGTCCCGAGCCGGCTGATGAATGATAGGAGCGAACATCTGGCACTTCCGACAACGCTTCACAAATTCTTCAGAATCTTTCTTCATTGTTGGCCACCAGTACCCTTGAGTGATGGCTCGGTGTGCGAGTGAGCGTCCACCGGAGTGGCAACCGCTGTCCCCGGCGTGAAGTTCCTCAATAATGCCAGGTACCTGGTGGGGGTGTGCAACAAGTAAGTACGGACCGGTGAATGACCTTCGGTAAAGCTTGCCTTCTGGTTGAGCCAGAAGAGGGCTGCTTTATTTCGGGGTCGGTGGGCGTCCTTCTTGTCAGTGGGGAGGATGTCGTCGCGCAAGTAGCCAATGATCTCGTCCATCCAACTGGGACTGAGCTCCACGTTGAGTATCTCATGGCTTAATGCTTCCAGCTCAAAACTGGGCTTGTCGATGGAACTAAAAGAGATGGACCGGTGTTCCGAAGCAGAACAAGCCGAAGTGAGTCCGGTGAGGGCGTCGACATGGGCATTCTGTTCCCTGGAGATGTGTTCGACGCGAATGGCCTTGAATCCTTTGAGCAACCGAACAGCAGAGCTGAGGTAAGTGCGCATTCGGTCGTCCCGAGCCTCGTATTCCTCAGAGAGATGGTTGACAACCAACTAAGAGTCGCTGTAGATTACAAGTTCGTCGATGCCAAGGGCTTCGGCGGTCTTGAGTCCGGAGATGAGCGCTTCATACTCGGCCTCGTTGTTGGAGGCCCGGGAAATTGATGGATATGGAGCTTTCATGTAGAACGCCCGAGGGTGAGAGGAGCACAATCCTGGCTCCGGCGCCTCGGCTATTTGAGGCGCCATCCACATACATCTTCCAAACATCGCCATGGAAGAGTTTCCAAGCGGTGCTAGGGTTTGCTTGGAGAGAGGCTTCGGGGCGGGGAGCTGGAATGGAAGCCAAGACGTCAGCTGGAGTGAGCTCGGCGATGAAGTCGGCAAGAACCTGAGCCTTGATTGCAGTCCGGGGTTGGAAATGGATTTCGTAGTTCGCGAGCTCGACGGCCCACTGGGAGATTCGGTTGGAGAGATCCGCCTTCCGGAGGAGTGACTTGAGAGGGTATTCGGTAAGTACAATGATGCGATGGGACTGGAAGTATGGGGCAAGCTTCCGAGATGCGGAGACGAGGGCGAGAACGAGCTTTTCCAAAGGAAGGTAGCGCGTCTCAGCGGGTGTCATTTTCTTACTGGAGTAGTAGATAGGTTGGTGCTCACGCCCCTCCTGTCGAACGAGGACCGAGCTTATCGCATGCGCAGAAACGGCAAGGTATAGAAACAAATCTTCCTGGTCCCGAGGAGTTACAAGGAGCGGAGCTTCGGAGAGATAGGCCTTCAGCTGCTGTAGGGCTCGGTCGCAGTCTTCTGTCCAGTTGAAACTGCGTCGGCTTCCTTTGAGGAGGGCAAAGAATGGCTGGCACTTGTCGGAGGAGCGACTAATGAATCTATTTAGCGCGGCGGCCATGCCGGTTAGGCGTTGTACATCCCTCTTGTTGTGGGGAGCCGAGAGTTTCTCAATGGCCAGGAGCTGGGCGGGGTCGGCCTCGATACCGCGACGCGAGACGAGATGACCGAGGAACTTACCGGAGCTTACTCCGAAGGCGCATTTCTCGGTGTTGAGGCGGAGCTTGTGCTTTTTGAGTATCTCGAAGGCTTCGGCGAGGTGAGTCAGGTGGTCGCCGGCCAGCATGCTTTTGACCACCATATCGTCGATGTAGGCCATCATGGTGTCGCCCAGCAATCGCTCAAACATCTTAGTTATCATACGCTGAAAAGTTGCCCCGGCGTTCTTCAGACCGAAAGGCATGACAAGGTAACCGAAGATCCCGTGGGGGGTGATGAAGGCTGTGTTCTCAACATCACCCTCGCTCATGGCGATTTGATGGTAGCCCCGGTAGGCGTCCATGAAACTGAGTCGGTCATGACCGGCCGTTGCGTCGACAAGCTGGTCAATCCGTGGGAGGGGAAAGAAGTCTTTTGGACAGGCGTCGTTGAGATTGGAATAATCAACGCAGACCCTCCATTTACCGTTCTTCTTTTTGACGACCACAGTATTGGCCAGCCATCTGGGGTACTGCACTTCTCGGATGGCGTTCGCGTTCAGGAGTTGGTTGACCTCTTCGATGACAGCCTCGGAATGAACCGGGGAAGACCTTCTTGCTTTTTGCACGACCGGGCGCTTGGCTCGGTCGATGTTGAGCTCGTGGCAGATGAAGCTGGGATCAACCCCGGGCATTTCGTATGGGGTCCAGGCGAAAACTTCGATGTTACTCTTAAGGAAATTCACCATGTCGTTCCGCTCGGTGTCACTGAGTGAGGAACCGACAAGGAAGAAACGTGAACCGTCTTCTGTTATGAGGATTGTGACAAGATCCTCAATAGCTTTCTCGTCGGCTGGCCTACCGACGTCGTCCAGAACCGGGGTTTCGGGCACTTCGATGAGATTGACTCTGGAAGTCTGCTTGCTGCTCCGGACCGCATTGACATAACGTCTCTTGGCCGCGGTTTGATCTCCGTATAGGTCCTCTTGTCGTCCGTTGGCACCAATGAAGCGGACCACCTGGTGATAAGTAGAGGCGATAGCCTTTAACTTATGGAGCCAGGTGCGCCCAACGATGGCGTTGTAAGGGCTAGGGACATCGACCACGACAAATTCCATTTCCAGTACGACCGAGCCGGAGCGGACAGGGAGGGTGATCAAACCGAGAGGCCAGACCGGAGCCCCGTTGAAGCCTATGAGTGGGACTTCAGAAGGACGAAGGTCAGTGTCTGAGAGTTTCAAATCTTTAAACAGGGAGTAGTACATGACCTCAGCAGAGCTGCCCTGGTCTACCAGGACACGTCGGACGTTGAAGGCTCCGATGCGTAGCGTGACCACGAGGGCATCATTATGTGGGAGTTGGACACGAGCGAGGTCCTTCTCGGTGAATGTGATTGTCCATTTAGCTCCGTCGTCGGTCTGCGGCCGCTTTGCTTCGGGACCGACCGACTTGCATAACCTGTTTGGAAGATGAGGCGTTATCCAACTCGGTGCGGATGATACGAGTAGCTTCGGAGTTTAATGGACCGTGGATGACATGAATTGTCTGGACCTCTTCTTCGGTGCATACTTCGGCCTGTTGTGCCCGAAGCCTTGTCTTCTCATGATCGATCAAGTTACCGAGATGGCCGCCGGCGACAAGCTGCTCCAAATAGGCTTTGAAGGGTTTGCAGGAGGTGGTAAAATGACCTTGTTCGTTGTGGTAGCTACATCGGACTATCAGATTTTTGACTTTCCCGTTTTCGGTACCGAGCTTTTGGTTGGGAAAGGAGAAAAAGGGTTGATCCTTCACCTGGTCGATAATCCTGTAGATAGGAACAGTAAAGACGGTTTTTTCAGCATTGAAGTCACTTGGTCTCGGGGGCTTCCTCGGGGATTGTTTGATGTTATTGACTTGCTTCTTAGGTGTTGGTACCGAGGCGGGAGCCGGAGCAGACACCGAGGTGAACGGTGCCTTGGAGCTCGTGGATTTCCCGATGCCTCTTTCAGCTTTAGATTCGATGAGTTGGCACCATCTCTCGATGTGAGTCATGAGGTCCTTCATGGAGTTGGGCTTGTGTCGGGCAAGGTCGTCGTAGACTTGCTCGTCTTGGGCAGTGAGGCCGAATTTGAACCCGCGGGCCGAGATGACCCCGTCACAGCCTTCAATTTCGTTGAACAGCTCCCAGTAGCGCCCGGCGTATTGGCGGAGCGTTTTGTCGGGCCGCTTTCGGAGGGAGAGGAGAGAATCGATCTCTTTCTCGTGCTTATTGCTCGTGACAAACCGAGCCATAAATGCATCGCAGAGGGAGTCAAATGAGGAGGTTGATCGGGCGGGAAGCTGGTTGAACCAAGTTAGGCCTAGGTTCTCGAGGCTCGCGGGGAAGACCTTACAGAGGAAGGCGTCGTCCGAGGGCTTGTTGCGGAGAAAAAGGGACATGACGAGTTTGTACTGTACCAAGTGAGTGTAGGCTTCGGTTTTGCCTTCGTACTTGGCAAATTTGGGTTGGGTGAAGCCTTTCGGGGGGGTGACCGAGTCGATCTCCTTAGTGAAGGGGGAGGTCATGAGTCTCTCGAGCCGGGCATCGCGGTGAGGTCGGATCAAACGGTCGGAACCGTCTGGACGCTCGGTCGCGATACGCCTCTTTGGGATCAACTGGTCCAATCTTTCTTGCTCCTTTCTCTTTGGTTGAATGCTTCCCGACTTCCGGGGGGAGCACTCGCGTCGGTGCTTCTTGTAGCTATCTCGAGCGTAGGGCTCGAGGCGCTCGGTAACCTGGCTTCCGTCACCCTTCTCCTTGGGACGTATGATGAAAGGGCTTACGGAACGAGCGTTTTTTAGTCGCTCACGATACCCTTTGGTTTGGAATTCCAGGAGGCCGATGTCGTCGTTAGCAGCTTTGGTGAAACTGGGGGTGGGCTCGCGGCGGTCCTTCCCAATCTTGACTGGGTGGGTGGAGGAGGCGGAGATGCTTCCGGCACCAAGTCTTTCGAAGGCGGACGGCTTCCTGCGGGGGCCTCTGGGGTATGGAGAGCGGGAGCGCTCCCTGCGTCCAGCATTTCTTCCGTTACGACCCTCCGACGGCGGCTCGAGACGATCCTTGGCAGAAGGGCGTGATTGGTGCTCCATTAGGTGGCCTACCTCACGGCTGCTGGGAGGGCTATGATGGCTTCTTCTTCCGCCGCGGCTTCCAAAGGATTGAGATGGTGATATCTGGAGGAGGTGCTTGATTTCCGCCAGCTCATCTCGGACATGCCTATCGCACTCTACCACCGTTGTAAGATCGTCGATCTTCCGCTCTAGGTGGCGGATGTAAGTGTGGAGCTCGGCGGCGGGCCCTCCGTCCTGCGTCGAAGTTCCGGCTCCGACTCCGATTGACATGTGAGCCTTCCCCAGGGCGCCTGGTCCGCCGGAGGCTAGGTTGTGGTCTCCGAGAGGGCCGAGACCGAGGGTTGTTTCACTTGGATGCTGATCGTTGACTTCCACCATGGTTGGCTCAGGAAGCTTTGAACGGAGCTCTTAAAGAAGGAGGTGATTGATTGAGAGTAGCGGCTAGATCCCCAGCAAAGTCGCCAATTGTAGGGGTTCGATTAATCAGGACCTTGACCGTGGCTCTGGCTAGGACCCTTCCTTCACAGCCCCGTGCTTCCGCCGCTGGACCTGCAACAAGTCACTAGGGCTTATATTGCCCAGTGACACTCCGACGATCAAGTTAGATCTCAGGGGTAGTGTTTAGGTCTAGGGTTAGGATAGTGTGGCGTACCTCTTTCAGGTGTGCATCCCTTTGTATTTATAGACCTAGGTTTACTTGGCTTCCAAGCTAGCGCGTGGAGAATACGCTCAGGTAACCGCCTCGGGTGACGTCACTCATGACGAAAGGGAATGAAACGGTTACGGAGCACATGGGTAGACCTGATCCCAATGATAACACCTATCCCATGAGGAGCATGACCCTGATGGGATCCATCTAGCGTAACTGCCTTTCTTGTGTATCTCTGGACATACCGGAGCAGGGACAAGGCTGATGATGATCCTGAAGTACTCAGGTACCGACCCTGAATATTCGACCGAGACGTGTACCGAAGGATACTCGTCACCCGTCCGTGACCCGGACCTTCTTTAACCGTCAGTTCGCGACTCATGGCCAGGTTACCGAGCTATTAACCGAGCCCACTACACATTTGTCAAAGTAGAGATCGATGGGCTCCCCATTACCCACCATCCAAGAAATTTGGCTGGTGATGAGATCTCGACCATGGAGGAGGCTCTTCCAGGCCCAAGAGCAAGAAGAGCTAGGCCAGATATGAAGAATGCTCGAGTGGGCGCAATATTTTGGTAAGAGAATTTGGGATATGAGAAGTGTGGGATCCGTGAGGAGACGCCAACATTGGTTGGCCAATAATGCTTGGTTGAGAAGGCGAAAGTCACAGATACCCAAGCCCCCTTTTGATTTGTATGTTGAAATCTTTTCCCAAGAGAGGCAGTAGAGCGGTTTCCAGTCCCCATTTTCCCACCAAAATGCTGCCAAGATGGCGTTAAGTTTATCACAAATGGCTAGAGGAAGCTTGTATATGGAGTAGAGATATATGGGAAGACAAGAGAGGACAGACTGAATCAAGATAAGGGTTTGTTTGATATCCCATATTCAGCACTTAAAACTGAAATAATTAAGTAATAAGTGATTAGATAGGTTTGATAACTATATTTTAAATTACTTAACAGATTAAGTGCCACTTAAAATATAGTGTAAAAAGTTGATAAAAATTAAGTAGCTTTGAACTACTTAATTCTGGCTGAATTCTTATATGCTTGCATTCAACCACCACCACCACTAATCCACCACCACAGTCGTCACTCAAGCACCACCTCCGCCACCACTCCACCACCAAAACCGCCACCACTACCACCACCACAACCATCACTATTCCACTACCATGCTACCACCACCACAACCATCACTATTCCTTTACCACCACTACCACGCTACCACCACCACAACCATCATCACTCCACCAACACCGTCGCCACCACCGCCACTCCACTGCCATCACTCCACCACCACCACTACTCCACTACCACGCTACCACCACCACAACCATTACCACCACCACCACTACTCCACTCTACCCCCACCACCACCACCACCACCACCACCGCCACCACGCTACCACCACTACAACCATTACCACCCACCACTACTCCACTCCTCACCCACCACCACCACTCCGCCACCACCACCACTACCACGCCACCCCTACCACTACTACCACGCCGCCACCACAACGCCACCATTGCACCACCATCATTCCACTGTCACTATCACACCACCATCTCTCCACCACCACCCTCACCACTACCATTCCATCACCACCACTACCACAATCACCAAAATTAAAGAGAATCAGAACTAAAATTAATTCATTAATTTTAATTTAGTGTTTAATATGTTTATCAAACAGCTTTTCGACTTAAAAAATTCAGCATTCAGCTTTCAGTACTTAACTTTTCAGCTTTCAGTTTTATCAAATAGCCCCTAAGTTTGCCGCATTGGGAGATGTGGACTTTCCAGCCAGAGAGTGCGTGTTGGGTTTTATCAAGAATCAATTGAAAGCATATTTTTTTATCCTTCAGCACTCCAAGAGAGAGCCCGAGGTAAAAAGTTAGGTTGTTACGAGGCGGGATGTGGAAAAAGCTCTGGAAATGGCGCCGGAAAGTACGAGGGTTGTTTGGGCTAAGGGTAATGGAAGATTTTTAGCGGTTGATGCTCTGGCCAGAATCAAGGCTGAATTGCTGTAGTGTATCCCGGAGACTGGCACAACTTTGCAGAGTTGGTTGGAAAAAAATGAGACAGTCATCTGCGAAGAACGTAGGAGAGCGAGGGGCTATTAATGGACAGTTTGATTCCCTTGCAGAGGTTGGATTCATCTAGTGTAGACACCCCAATTTGGCCTAACGATTATTTCAAGTCCCACCTTGGGACAATCCCGATGATGAAATGGATACAATGATTGCTGATTGCTTCCTTGAGGACCTTAGGACTTTCGGTGAGAACTTTGACCACTTAGAGGACCCAATTCAAAGCCATACAGCCTTTCAGACAGAAATACAGAAGCCTAGGAGAATCCATCTGACGGCCGTAACATCGATCCCACGGCCACAACATCAATCCCTCACCCGAGCAACCTGTTGCCAGCAAAATCTCCCTGAGAGATCAATCCCTCGGCCGCGAGATCTATCCTTCGGCCGAGACATCCATTCCACGGCCGCGACATCCTTTGCTCGGCCGCCAGATCGACCTTTTTCCAGACTCTGGAACGTCAGACCTTTGGTTTGATCCAACTACACTACCTTTCCGATGCGTTCGGGCTACGTTCGGAGATCACGACGTAGAGTTAGAGATGCATTGCAATTGCAATTGCCATCTCGTGATTTGATTGGCCGGAGTGAGTCATCCCTATGCCTATATAAAGGGGCCTTTGGGCTCCGAATTAACACAGAAATTGAGATACCTACACACTCAATCAAACCTCGAAACTCTGCACAAATACTCCCTCAATCCCATACTCCAAAAGCCCTAACCTTCCGAAGGCAGTCGTCACGGCGATCAAACCCCGAAGTTCAAACCCTAACTCTAGGGTTCTCGATCAAGCAATCAGTCAATCACGCCCAATCCAAAGCAATCAAGCAACTGAGGGGTCAAGGTGGTGAGGCCCAACGGCCTCTGGTTTGGTTTATTTACTGTTTTTATGATTAATCGTAGCGTTTTGATTATCTACTAACTTTTCTGTCTGGTGTGAGGAAGAACACCGACCGGGGCTTCGATCCCTCGGCCGGTACATAAAACCAGTGTGATTACTCGGCCG
Source organism: Rhododendron griersonianum (assembly GCA_018127125.1). Taxonomy (NCBI): domain Eukaryota; kingdom Viridiplantae; phylum Streptophyta; class Magnoliopsida; order Ericales; family Ericaceae; genus Rhododendron; species Rhododendron griersonianum. The sequence goes on along the minus strand of CM030789.1, from coordinate 27,516,975 downwards.
TGACATCCATTCACCGGCCGAGTAATCGATTTCCTGGGACAGCTTTGTTTTGTTCTGCTTTCTAATGCATGCTTTCAATTACAGTCCTGGCTCACCTTATTCACTGTTAAAGGCTAAATTAAACAGACTATGTGTTAGAATTAAATGAAGCACGTATATGTCTTATGTTGAACAATTATGGGCCAGTCTCACGACTGGGCAGAGAATGGTGCCTAACACCTTCCCCTTACTGCACTCTTGGCTCCCATATCCAGAATCTCTATCTATTTTCCCAATTTTAATAAACTGGGTGGCGACTCTGTTTTAATGATAACCGCTATCATGTGGCGATGTTCTTAGCCATGGGAATGTCCATGATTTTGGTTTACGAAGCAAGCAACCAACCGAGCAAACAAACGTGATCAATCTGTATGGCGATGCCCCGTTTGGGAGGTGTCTACATCTAGGTTTTGGATAGCACACGACAGAGATTCAAAGAAGATGATAAAAAGATAAGGGGACAGGGGATCGCTCTGTCGAAGTCCACGTTGTGGCAGAAATCTATCTTGGGAGGATCTGTTGACCAAAACCGAGAAGGAGACAGTGGAGTAGCATTGGTGTAGGAGTTGAAGCCAGAGGTCAAAGACACCCATCTTTCGCAAGATGGCTGAAAGGAATTCCCAACTAACACGGTCAAATGCTTTACTCATGTTAAGCTTGAGTGCCGCTAGAAATTTGCGGCCCTTATTCCACCATGCAATGTGATTGGAAAATTCACTAGCCAGGAGAGAGCTATCTGAGATGAGACAGCCTGGGGCAAAAGCATTATGGGCTGGAGAAATGTGAGAGGGTAGTATGTGCTTGAGACGGTTAACCAGTGTTTCAGAGAACATTGCAGAGGCTAATGGGGTGGTAATCGCTCAGGGTAGTCGGGGAATGGACCTTGGGAATAAGGGCAATGTGGGAATAGTTGATTTCTTTCAAAAGGTGTCCCGAGTTCAAAGAGGACAGGACGACTGAGTAGATAGAGGGACCAATGGTGTCCAGTACTGGTGGTGGTAGAAACGGCCCGAGAACCCATCCCGACCCGGTGCTTTGGTTCCCCCAATTCGGAAAGCAGCAACTTTTACTTCCGCCATGGTGAAAGGGCGATTAAGCCAATGTAAGTGAGTCTAAGAACCTTTTGTCGAAATGATCTCATCCCTCCCAATTTCCATGTCTAAAGCTGGCTGAGGCTCAGTAAACAAATCCTGGAGTCCATAAAAACTTGATTTATCTCTTTAGGTCCACGTGCCCTGACTATTGGTAATTCCTACAATACATTGGCCATGATTGCAAATACGAGAGGACCGATGAAAGAAAATGGTTTTTTTGTCCCCTAATGCCAAATAACGGGCTTTTGAGCGTTTGGCTCAAAAAATTTCTTCTTGAGAGTGGAGATCCTCCAAATGGGCCATACGGGTAGCTTCCTCCAGGAAATTCAAGTCTTCCAGTAAAGCAAGTTGTTGCGCTAGCAGAAGATGGCAGATATTGGTATTGCATTGAGCCAGGTTACCAATGCCATCCTTGGCCCAATCGGAGAGGTTGCGATGCACAAGGCGCAATTTCTGAACAACTTGGAAGAGGGGTGACCCGAAAAAGGAGGTTGACCATGAGTTGCGTGTAGACACCCCAATCTGGGCCTCCGAATAATCTTTAAGTTCCCCGATGATGAAATAAGGAAAAAATATACCTTCAAGACTTGGATTGTTGCTCCTTCTTACTCCTTCTCTAACCTCAAGAAAATCCCATTTTAAACATATAGGGTGGCCCTAGGTTCAATTGCAAAAGAGAAAGATGCGTTTGCTTTGTCAAGAATAAATTTTTCCATGACACATTGAGGGTAAAATGGACACACATTTCAATGTATAAAACGTCTTTGAGTAAAACCAATTGGGTTAGAAAGAGGACTCGACAAGCTTTCCAACGCTTCGAACCGTGCCCAAATCCGAGTTAGGGAGTGTCCGGGGCACCCCTGCGAAGTTTGGTGTGCTGTGCTGTCTCGAAAAACCGCACGGCATTCCAGAAACGCCACGCGGCATTTCAGAAAATTCAAAAAATCACTCCACCGTACGGTCTTTAAGAGGAGCGTCTGACAGATTCCCATGCGCGTCAGCAGATTGGCCAGAGCACATTTTTCACATTTTTTTTTCCTTTGGGTGCACTCCAAGCATATTTTTGCCTATAAATACACCCCTCCTCTTAGAGAAAAAGGACCCCCCTTGATTCTCTCTCTACTACTCCTTACACCCATCACCACTATACGCACATCTTTCTCTCTCTACATCAACCCACAAGCTAGTCTATTACAAAATCAATCTCAAATTGATTTCTCTCTCTCTCTCTCTACACTCATTTGCTCACAAGTCTCTCAAGACTCAATCCAAATCAACCTCCACTCTCCATCTTCAAGCACATCCAATCTTCAATCAAAAGGTATAAATAAATTTCTTGGGCTAAACCACATTTAGCTTTGAAGGGAGCTGATCGAGGCCTTTCTCGGTCTTTCTATACCGAGTTTGGGTCTCAAACGAGCTTTATATTCAAAAAGTACAAAAAAATAGTTTCTACACTGGATACGCTACATTGTGCGGTACTTTAGAACATCGCACGGCGTAGCGTATTGCACTGCGCGTTATTTTTAGTACTGCTCATTATTACTTTATTTTCTTTTTCTTTTTCTTTTCCTACTTCGGCTAATGTTGTTTAAAGATCGTACGGGTACATTCCAGAGTCAAGTTTCATGTTAAAAGTCATTTTTTTTTACTTTATTAAATTTTTCAACATTTCAAAAGCTTTTAACATTGTTTTACATGATAAGATGAACAAAAAGGGTCTCGTAAATCATTTTTCAGAGATTCGAAAAATATAACAAACTATTTTGCGGACCTATGGTTTGTTTTGTCATGTAAAAGTGAATTGATTCTGGAATGTGTAGACAAGTACATCGCACGGTGTTTTAGTTACACCGTGCGATGCATCCGGTTTGTCGTGCGGTGTTTCACATGATCTTGACAGTCTGCTGCAATGCTGTTATTTCACTTTCTGTATATTGCTCATCCATTACATACTGTACAGTTCGCACCACAAGCACGCCAATGTGTTATATTACGCCCCATGCCCTTTTCCCGTACATGTTTTAAAGTTAAGTTTTTTTCAAATGATATTAAATCCCCCATTTAAAATACTTAGTAGAGACTAGAGACCGGTCTTTACCGGGCGAGTAGGGTGCTTTTTCAACAAAATCTTTCCCGCTCATAACGTGGCTCCCGGATCCAAAATCTCAACGTTTTCGTTAAATCAAAAGCCTTTTTCTCTCAAACAAACTCTCGATTTCTCAGATCATCCATCTCAAAAATTCGGGTGGCGACTCTTCGAGCACGCGTCGGGCGGGGGGAGCCCACATTGCGCATGATGTCAGCACATACCGCATAAGAGTTCTAGAACTATTCGAACTTGAACAGCCATTTGCAGATAGATCTCAGGCGGCTAGTGAATATAAGTGAGGGTGAGTGGTCAAATCCTTGGATAGACAGGTTGGTTACGAAAGTTTGTAAACCCAAAGTGGTCCAATCTCCATTGAAAAAAGAACGGTCCAAACGTTCAAAGGTATAGTCCCAACCTTTACGGTCATTGGTCCATGTGAAATGTGGACCACGGGAGGCAACCTCAGAAAACCCTAGGTTAAATAAGAACTGGTGGAATCTAGTGGAACCGGGAAGGGAGGAGGGTATATCACTGAGCCTGTTAGACTGGTATAGAACCTAATTAAAATCCCCAATGCAAATTAAGGGCCCCGATTGGAAGCCCAAAATGGGCTCGATGCCATCCCAAACCTCTGATCAGTCGATCGGGTAAGGAGAACCATACACGAGCCAATCTCCAGGTCAAACCGGAGTCATCCGTAACGAAAAGCAGGATAAGGTGTTTTTATAGTTGGAGGGTAGAAACACTGAAGAAAGGCCGCCAACCAACCAAAAGGCCCCCACTGATCCCGTCAGCAGGGCCGGCTCTGGGCTAAGGCCCAAGAGGCCGGCGCCTTAAGCCCTCCAAAAATGTGTAGAAATTAGGGCCTCCTGCTTTTTTAGGTACCCATTATATATGTCAATCTTTTTAGGTATAGCAACATTAGAGGCCCATTTTAATACTCAAACCACCTATTTTTCACTTAGGCCCCGTTCAGTTGCCAGGAAAGTACAGGAAAGGATGAGAAAATCAACTTTCCCATAACTTTCCTAGTGTTCAGTTGGCAGGAAAATTCTAGGACTTACCAATTTAAGTTTTCCTGCAGGAATTACTTTCCTGCAAAAGTGATCCTGCAAAAAACACAGGATTTTGCGTCGCGGGAAAAGGAAAATGAGTGAACACTCACAAAATTTTCCGAAAGTTTCTTTTTCTTGACAAATAAACAACTAAACCTTAATTTTTCTTGCAAAATTCTTTTGTCAAATGAACACTCACAGGAAAATAATTTTCTTTTTCTTTTTCTTTTACTTCACATCACTTCACTTTTTCTGGGAACCAATTTCCACACAACTTTCTCGATAACTAAACGGAGCCTTAAGGGACACAGGCTCAAAAGTTGGGCCCAACCTGACTTGCTCAATCAGAGGAAACAAAAAAGGAAAAAGAAAATGCAGATCACGGGTGGCTATCTTTATGTAGAGCCCCTTGAAAAATGATCTCATGTGATGGGTTCCTCAATAAGTTTTATGCATATTTTATCCTTAGAGCTCTAATCTCCATGAACACACAATAAAATGGAAGAAGATGAATTAGAGATCAAAGGAGAGAAAACAGGATCAGAAATTAGTTTTTGTATGGTTTTTTCCGTTGTCGAATACATGCATTTGGCTTTGAAAAAAACCATTTATCTACTTATTGTTTTATTTTCGTACATTTTATTAAGGGCCTCATTATCTACGTTCGTCTTAGGCCCCCAAAATCTCAGAGCCGGCCCTGCCCGTCAGAGTCAAAACCAGTGGAGTGCTGAAAACCCTTATTACGAAGTAGTTGAGTAAAATTATTTACCGTTTTTTGGTTTCCATCAAATAGGCCTACGTTCTTTGATTAGTCGTCCAAGTGTGTGACCTGATAGAGGGCGGCCAAGTCCTTTACAGTTCCAGCATAACAATATCATTGTTGTTGTTGTGTTCGGCCACAGTTGCGAAGGAGATGACATCTCCAACAGTGGGTGAGACTAATAACACAAGGGCGAATGCAGTAAGTGAACCAGACAGCACATTCAGATGGATAGGCGACATCAACTCCTCGGTATGAACATTTGAAAAAACCATGGTAGAAGCAGGTAGAGGGATAGAAGGAGCAGAAAGGAAGATTATACCTTGGGGATTACCCGGTTCGGGTAACCCAGAAAGCTCCAAGAATGGGTCTGGGTTGGGAAATGTCGTAGCTCCAGATTGCGAGGAGGTACCTGGGTTTAATTTCTTGTGCGTTGGATGTAGCAGATCCTCACCCTTACGTTTGGACCCAGCAGAGGCAGTTGGCTTCACAGTTATTGGTGTCGTGGGATTTGGTTGCCCGACAGGCAGCCTTTGAACCGGTGTTCAAGTCCAGCCAGAGAGAAACAGAGGGTCCAGCAATCGTGGTTTTGCCCGCATGACGTAGCACCGGCCCTGTGAAAGTGATGGGCCCTTTAACCGAGCACAATCGAATACCTGGAACAGTTTCAACCTTAGAGGTAGTTTCAGCAAAAGTCATGCCCTTGTGAAGCTCTGCGGCGCACAGCCCACTTGCATCTGGACCTAGGGTAGGGGTTGGGATTATGGCTTCAGATGAGAGAGGATTATTGGGAATAGGAAGTGGGTTGGAGTTGAAGGCCGGCATTGGGGGAGGGTTGTGTTTGGCACGCTTAGAAGGGCCTACAGCAAAAAGGTGTTCAGAACCCTTTCGAACCCGAATGGGTTAGTCAATAACATAAGAGAGTCCCATCTGGTTAAGTTCAAGCTCAAAAGCATCATTCAAGCCAAAGTGATGTGTTACACGGGTGGTCGGTTCCAAATTTAGATCAGTCATCAGCAGCATGGGTTTCAATTTCGGCTGGGGGGGTTTCTGGGCCTAAGGGTTCAGTGTTGCTATGGTTAGAGGTGACATCATTCAGTTGCTTCGGCTCAAAGGGTTCAAAGGGATCATCTTCGTCAGAGGTGGGAAACAAATTGTGATGCAAGAAAGAGACAGTGCGTAATCCCATCGTGTTAACAATCTCAATAGCTCTTATTTCAAGCTTAGACCAGAGGATTTCAATGTGGGTGATGCAGTTGAGATTAGTGTTGGTAAAGGCTCTGAGGTCAGGTGTAAAGATGGGTGTGTCGTCTTGCATCCAAAATGAACTGTGAGGGAACTGTTGCCCCTCCTGGAGGAGCTCCAAGATAATAGCACCAACATGGTCGAAAGAGTAGAGACAGTGAGGCTGAACATGGCCGACGCACTCACACTTGTAGCAAACCTTGAAGACACGCTCATAATTGAATTGAACCCAGGTTAGAGCATCACTTTCCAACCTGAGATAGGATCTTGGAATAAGAGGTCGATTGATAAAAATCTGAACATGGACACGCATAAATTCCATGTTTTCCCTAGAGAGTGTACGACAATCCACAGAAATCACAATACCCAAAAGAGAGCCCATGCGAACCGCGATGGTGGGGGTCATGTACTCCAGTGGAGCACCTGAGATTTGGACCCAAATGTTGACGATGGAGAAGTCCATCCGGTGCAAGGGAACATCAGGAGTCCATGGACGAAGCAGAAGGAGTGCACCATTGATGTTCCATAGGCCAGAGCGGGTAAGATCATCATGATCAGCCATGGATTCAACCTGGAAGATATAAAACTTACTAGCTTTCTGAAGGACAATAACTGGAACTTCGAGATACCAGTTAGCTGTGATAGCCACTTGGATGTCATCGGTGGAGAGTTGACAGTAGTCTACGAAACGACCGATGAGGCAGCCAAACCAACATTCGCGTTTGTGGTGGATGGAGGGGAGGTGGGGTTCAAAGACCTCGGACCCCACTCGTGTGTGGGTTGGGTATTGTGAAGGAACATGGGCATGAGGAGAAAAATTCATTCATTCCAGCATCAACCATGCATGGAGGGAGTGAGGGCGGTTTGGGTTTGTTGTACCAAAGAAGAAAGAGAATAAGTAGGAATAGTGAGGCAAGGAGGGAGATTGGTAGCACAAGAAGTAGGGAGTGAGAAATACAATTAGGGTTCCAAAGTAGGGTTTGAGTCTAGCGTACGAAAACAGCCGCTGAATCTCGAGAAAAAGGAAGAATGCACAATCTCAGTGAGGCACAGAACACCGCCTGGATGAAGGAATCAAAGGAAACGTGAGGGAGTTGAGATGGCAGGTGATGATGAGCCGCCACCGCTTAGGGAGATTTCTTGGGGTTAGGGTTAGTGGATGGTTCAGAGATATTTTGTCTAGAGAGAGAAAGTTGAAAGACTCTTTTTGGACCTTTTCTCAATTGAGTTAAGCAGGTAACGATAATAGTACTCATTGTAATTTGCCTTTCATGTCCATATAGTCTTCCTTATTAAATGTCTTTAATAACGCCTTTGATCTCTCTTCATTGTATCCAATTAAATTTGTCCAATTTTAATGAGGTCACATGACTCTCTTTTGCTTCTTCAATTCGGGAAATTAATTGGTGGTTGCGGAGATCTAGTACCACCACATGATGCCTTAAGAGTCAAAACCCTTGTGTAGACACCCCAATTTGGCCTAACAATTATTTCAAGTCCCACCTTGGGACCATCCCGATGATGAAATGGATACAGTGATTGCTGATTGCCTTCTTGAGAACCTTAGGACTTTCGGTAAGAACTTTGAGCTACTTAGAGGACCCAATTCAAAACCATACAGCCTTTCAGAGAGAAAATACAGAAACCTAGGAGAATCCATCTGTCGGCCGTAACATCGATCTCACGGCCTTAACATCATTTCCTCACCCGAGCAACCTGTTGCTAGCAAAATCTCCCTGAGAGATCAATCCCTCGGCCGCAAGATCTATCCTTCGGCCGAGACATCCATTCCTCGGCCATGTGATCTATTACTCGGCCGCCAGATCGTCCTTTTTCCAGACTCTCGAACATTCTGTCAGACGTTTGATCCAACTACACTACCTTCCCGACGCGTTCGGGCTACGTTCAGAGATTGCGACGAAGAGTTCAAATTGCATTGCAATTGCAATCATGCCATTTGATTGGCCGGAGTGAGTCACCAATTGCCTATATAAAGGGCCTTTGGACTCCGAAAATATACGCACGAAACCCCGAAGTGAAATCATTCACCCAAGCTCCGATACTCTGTCAAAATACTCCCTCAAACCCTCTCTTCAAAAGCCCTAACCTCCCGAAGGTAGCCATCAATCCGACGATCAAACCCCGAAGTTCAAACCCTAACCCTAGGGTTTTTAATCAAGCAATCAGTCAATCACAATCAAATCCAAAACAATCAAGCAACTGAGGGATCAAGGTGGTGAGGCCCAACGGCCTCTGGTTTGTCTTATTTTCTGTCTATAATCTTAATCATAACGTTTTGATTATTTGCTAATCTTTCTGTCGGGTGTGAGGAAGAACATCGACCAGGGTTTCGATCCCTCGGCCGATATATCAAACCAGGAGGATCCCTCGGCCGTGACATCCATTCACCGGCCGCGGGATCCATTCCCCTGGGACAGCTTTGTTTTGTTTCCTGCTTTCTGATGCATGTTTCAATTACAGTCATTGGCTCACCTTATTTACTGTTTAAAGGTATAATTAAACAGACTATGTGTTAGAATTAAACAATGCATCTACATGTCTTATGTTGAATAACTATGGGCCAGTCTCACTGCTGGGCAGAGAGGGGTGCCTAACACCTTCCCCTTACTGTACTCTTGGCTCCCGTACCTAGAATCTCTATCTATTTTCCCAGTTTTAATAAACTGGGTGGCGACTCTGTTTTGATGATAACCGCTATCGTGGGGCGATGTTCCTAGCCATGGGAATGTCCACGATCTTGGTTTATGAAGCAAGCAACCAATCGAGCAACAAACGTGATCAATCTGTATGGCGATTCCCCGTTTGGGAGGTGTCTACAGTTTTTGGCGACTCCGCTGGGGAATATGAGAGCCATAACCAGAAAGTTCAACATAAGACTAATACATGCCTTGTTTAATTCGCTTATCATATGCATCGAGCGGGCAACCCGTTGAGTTCACCTGATATCCCGGCATGACACGGGCTATGTTGGCGGTTCCAGCAAACTCCACAGTCACTCGTACCTAGTGGTATATCAAAAAGGGAATCACCCTATCACCACCTATGATGGGCTGGTGAAAGGATTGGTGCCCTTTGACAACGGAGCACCCTGAGACTACCAAAACCTTGCATGTATTAGAAAGCTATAGAACTTATCAAACTAAGACAGGAACCTACAGGCTAGGAACCTACTTGCATTTTGCTTCCAGGTTCTTCCTCACACCTTGTATCATCTGTTGTTGTAACATCTCTTTCTGTGCAGAAGGGTTAGGGCTTGAACTAAAAGCCCTAACCCTAAGTAGCCAAGCACTAATGGCGTCGCCTGCAAGGTATATTTTTGGTAAAAAGCATCATTGCTTACTTAACACTCTCGCTTTACTTAAAGCACCGCGAAGCATGGATTTCTAGAACGAAATCAAACACTGACTGCCCCGCCGGCAATTGAACTAGGGGTTGCCCTAGCAATCTTTGCCTTACGAGGCTAAAGGAAAGAGGGAGTGTAATAGTAGAGCAGGTTATGGATGATTGTATGCATGCAAAGATAGAACTTGCAATACTTATTTCTCCATGGATGATTCAGCATGACAAGTGTAGGACTTTGGTTCCTATTTCCAAATCGGCCTAGCAACCCATCTTTCAAAATTCAAAATTTTGAGCATGCTTACCTCAATGAGCTGGTAAAATTTAGGAGGTTGTCAATGTGCTAGCAAATGATCAAGTGGATTTCAATTACCTCAATCACGTTTTGAGAAAGAATCTTCCTTAACCAAGAATTGAAAGAACTTTCAAAACTTTTTGCAATGCCTAGTCTAATGACAAATTTTTCTGAAACATTCAAATAGCCGCTAGCACAGCGATGGACTCCGAGTCTACTTTTTGTTGTAGTCATATGCTCAACCTTTTCGGTTTGTCTTATAATATGGATTGGATTGGAAGTGGGATCTTAAATGGTAGCAACGAGTCTTAAGAATCATCCATATCAAAAATGGCTGGCTATCTATAGTATCCAATAAACTCATGCATACAAACGAATTGCAATGCATGACTCATCCATAATCTGTGTAAGTAGCTGTGGTGCTATACATATCATTTTGATTACCTCTTTCTAACTATGCAGGGACCAAACCAAAAGAGGAGTCCATCCCCCTCATTTCCTTTCTTTGTTCATCGCATGTCATTTGATTGCACCACCACTAAGGGCAGTTTGCATATTAGAAAATGCGCCGCATGGACAATTAGTTTTGGATATCTCAACTTGAGCATGATTAGGTTTCTCCTTCTCTTAGATTTGGAGTTTGATCTCAGACATGATGGTAATGGCTGACGAAAAAATTGAAGTTTTAATCCAACCAAGTTTTGAGCAATGACAGCCATGTCCATCACGTCTTGGCTTAGATTTTAAAACAATCTTTTCGTACCTAGCTAACTTTCACCGCCATTTTGGCCCGTGTTTTGCTTCTCTTGAAAAATTGATATCACTTTGCTCATCATGGTTTCTGGCCAATTGTCACACTCAGCATGAAATGTGGGTCTTAAATTCAAGTCTCCTCGAATATGAACTACGAATGGCCTGATTCTCTGTTGGGATACGTAGGCACCTTTTGGTCGGCCACAATTTTGAAAATGTTTCCTCTTATGCTAGCTAGTTTGCTGCCATAGAATACTCATGATAACATCAAACATTGAAAACAATCCACAAGGGTTTCAAAGTAATCTTATGGCATCTTTTGGAACATATCATAATCACTTGAATTGTCAAAGGCACAAAATGAGTTTTTCAAAACTATGACCCATGTCATTTCTACTGAGCTAAGGAGTTGAAACATTTCTGCACCCTCGCAGAGATCACTTGTGAGCAAATCATGCTGTTGGAGAAGAAAAGAGAGGAAAAATGAAGAGAAAAAAATGATGAGCTCGCTAGATTGAAAACCCCACAAGGGCGGTCTAGGCAAAAGTTAGAGCACGAACAAAGTGTGAAATAAGCCATGTCTCCATGCATCTACAATGTGTCTCAAAGGATTGTTCTCAATCTTAGAAAATCGACTTGGTTAAACCTCGAAGCCCCTAATTTCTTAGTTAGGATCCTTGCCACTTTGTCGTGTGTTTCAAGATGAAGAAAGGCATTCATTTCTCTACCCCAAACACTTATCCTTAGCTAGCCACGTTGAGCCTCTGGATAATTCCTTTGAAAAACCTGCTAGACAGCCATCCCCTACACTGGGGCATACGCAAAAACACAAGAAGAGATGAAAGAAAAATCAATGAAAGAATGAGCACCCCGTCATACAAGGGGCGTTTTGAAGGAAACATCTCCCAATACATACAAAGGGCATCTTGGAAGAAACCAACTCTTTCACACAAGTGAGGCAAGAGACAACAAGAGTTGATAAAAATGTTAAAGATGGCTGCTAGCTTTTAAAACTCAAGCTTGAGTAGAAATTAGGTTTGAGCCTTTTACATCCGCTTCTTTCTCAAGCCAAAACCCCAAGCCTACATTATGGTCCATAACAAAGCCCTCTCAGATTGGGGAACACGACTTAGTAGCAAGGTCCTAGACACTAGGGCATCACTAATGTGGAACTTGACACGAAGGGCAAGAATCATGGAGTTTGCATCATCTTGGCAAATCACACAACATGAGACAAGGGGCATGGCTATGTTCCCCTTTATGCACTTCTCTTGAAAATATCCAACCTCTTATGTGGGTCTCAGTAGGCACTTATCAATCCAACTCAGGTCAACCAAATCAAACTCGAAGCAACAAACTCACCTGATTGACTAAGGGCATGAGTTTGCAAAATAGTTCTGTGACCTTTGATGATTGAATGACGTGATTGTGGAACATATAGATGAAATGATATGATTTCGAAATCCTCGAGGAAAAGTTTTCAAAGATGATTTTATCCTAAGCATTGTTAACACAGCAAATACAAGCGCAGCCACTTTTTGCAAATTTCTGAGGAGATAACATGGGTTTCTCATTTCATGAAGAGTGTAGCAATATGGTCCCTTGACCAAACAATGTTTTCAGTAGTGCCGCTAGGGCATTGCGGTCTTTCAAAACACCTGGCTAGTATAAGCAATAATGTCACTATCAGTCTCCCTAGGGCAATGAGAGGAATTTGATCAAATACGCGAAAGTTGAGATGTCCAGAATGCATTACGGATTCACATGCATATCTTATCACCCTGTCCTTTGCATTGATCTTTTGACCCTAGCATTTCATGTGTATATCATTATGGCTGCTTAATGGAAGTGGTTGTCTTGGTTGCACGATCTAACCCCACGTATGAGGTGTTCTTATGCTCAAGTAAGGCAGGTTCATCAAGGCATCATGGTCATCAAGGAATAAAGGGCAACAAAGGGATGCACTGTAAAGTCTACCTCCCTACCAGCACACTTGAAGAAAGCTCAACCTAAGAAGCGTCATATCCTTGGGGAACACCTCAACTCTTTTGTGGAATGCTGTCACACAGCATTGTCAGGGGCATGCCAAGATCTCTGCCAAACAGAAAGAGAAACATTGCATTCATGTTCATTGTCGCATACATCACATGTCTCTGTACTAGAGGCAATTAGGTTGTCATTGTCACGCACAGATAAGCTAGAATCAAGCATCCATTGCCTAAACAGGGGGCATCGATTTCTTCCTGAATGTTCAGTTCAATATGCATATATGTTACGTTGCAAACTATGTCACCCGCAGTGGTTCAACATTTGAACGAGGGTTCCTGAACTTGGTAGTTTTGCCCCTAGCACTCAGCATAAAAAGGACTTCGGCCTGTGGTCGATCCCAAGCCTGTTGCATGTTGTTTTCCTATCCATTGCTATTTTCTAAACTATTCAAATATGGATTGCAGGATTCTCCTGGATATCGGTCCTAGAACCGACCATACCAAGCTTGGTATCTATGACTGACAGAGCCTAGTCAAAGAAGCTGAAAGATAGCCTCAGTAAACTCTACAATTGAAACCATGTCAACAGTATTAAAGTGGCTTCGCACTTCACGTCTCCATAGCTCCTTACTTCGCGCTTTCATCTCCATGACAGCAGCTCCACCTTCATAACTCAGAAGCCTCGCTCTTGCCTTGTCATATTCACGACCATGTCGGGTTTTGTAGACACCCCAATTTGGCCTAACGATTATTTCAAGTCCCACCTTGGGACCATCACGATGATGAAATGGATACAGTGATTGCTGATTGCCTCTTGAGAACCTTAGGACTTTCGGTAAGAACTTTGAGCCACTTAGAGGACCCAATTCAGAGCCATACAGCCTTTCAGACAGAAAATACAGAAACCTAGGAGAATCCATCTGTCAGCCGTAACATCGATCTCACGGCCTTAACATCATTTCCTCACCCGAGCAACCTGTTGCTAGCAAAATCTCCCTGAGAGATCAATCCCTCGGCCGCAAGATCTATCCTTCGGCCGAGACATCCATTCCTCGGCCGTGTAATCTATTACTCGGCCGCCAGATCGTCCTTTTCCCAGACTCTGGAACGTTCTGTCAGACGTTTGATCCAACTACACTACCTCTCCGATGCGTTCGGGCCACGTTCAGAGATTACGATGTAGAGTTTGAATTGCATTGCAATTGCAATTGCAATCGTGCCATTTGATTGGCCGGAGTGAGTCATCCATATGCCTATATAAAGAGGCCCTTACACACGAAATTCATAAGGGAATACACCCTCTAAAGCTCCGATACTCTGTCAAAATACTCTCTCAAACCCACTCTTCAAAAGCCCTAACCTCCCGAAGGTAGCCATCAATCCGACGTTCAAGCCCCGAAGTTCAAACCCTAACCCTAAGGTTTTCAATCAAGCAATCAGTCAATCACACCCAATCCAAAGCAATCAAGCAACTGAGGGATCAAGGTGGTGAGGCCCAACGGCCTCTGGTTTGTTTTACTTATCGCATTTACAATTAATCATAGCATTTTGATCATCTGTTAATCTTTCTGTCTGGTGTGAGGCAGAACATCGACCGGGGCTTCGATCCCTCGGTCGATACATCAAACCAGGAGGATCCCTCGGCCGATACATCCATTCACCGGCCGCGGGATCCATTACCCTGGGACAGCTTTGTTTTGTTCTGCTTTTCTGATGCATGCTTTATTTATCGCATTGGCTCATCCTTTACTGCTTAAAGGTGTAATTAAACAGACTATGTGTTAGAATTAAACAAAGCATCTACATGTCTTATGTTGAACAACTATGGGCCAGTCTCACGGCTGGGCAGAGAGGGGTGCCTAACACCTTCCCCTTACTGTACTTTTGGCTCCCGTACCCAGAATCTCTATCTGTTTTCCTAGTTTTAATAAACTAGGTGGCGACTCTGTTTTTATGATAACCGCTATCATGTGGCGATATTCCTAGCCATGGGAATGTCCATGATCTTGGTTTACGAAGCAAGCAACCAATCAAGCAAACAAAAGTGATCAATCTGTATGGCGATGCCCCATTTGGGAGGTGTCTACAGTTTTTGGCGACTCTGCTGGGGATTTGAGAGCCATAACCAAAAAGTTCAACATAAGACTAATACATGCCTTATTTAATTCATCTATCATATGCATCGAGCGGGCAACCCGTTGAGTTCGCCTGATATCCCAGCATGACACGGGCTATGTTGGGGGTTCCAGCAAACTCCACTATCACGCGTACCTAGAGGTATATCAAAAAGGGAATCACCCAATCACCGCCTATGATGGGCTGGTGAGAGGATTGGTGCCCTTTGACAACGGAGCACTCTGAGACTACCAAAACCTTGCATGTATTAGAAAGCCATAGAACTTATCAAACTAAGACAGGAGCCTACAGGCTAGGAACCTATTTGCATTTCACTTGCAAGAGTTCTTTTTCACATCTTGTATCATTTGTTGTTATAAATAACTCTTTCTGTGCAGAAGGGTTGGGATTTTCAACCCAAATCCTAACCCTACTGTAGCGGCAAGCTTTCTCCGGTTGGGTCTTGTAGCTTGGACTGTTAGGGTTCGCACGAAGGTTGGTTAGCCCTGCACACGAAGCAAACGCGTTAGTGCCTAAGCCCGGGGGGTGGTGGTCCGGGGTAGGCACTCCGACGCTCTAGTCAGTTTCGGGAGGAGAAATATAGAAACGTAGTTTAGGGTTTTGGAGAAGTCCCCTTTCTTCTTGAGGTGAATCCCGCCCTTTATAGCCAAAAAGGGACGCAGAATCCGGACCACACATATCTGCCACTAACCATGACGAACCCACCTATCTCGGTCCTAGATAGACTTCCCAATCTTGGACCTACCCAACCCCCCACATTCTGCTCCTACAACAAGGGATGGGATAAGACCCGAGGTTGCCCGCCTCTGCCCATCTCTTCCTAACTCCCCCTCCGAGTTAGGGGGCAGGAGGCTCGGTGGGCGTGGGCTCCGCCGGACAGACGACACAACATTGACAGCTCCTACAGGGGCAATCCGGTATTCATTCGGCAGGGATCCACCGAACCAAATCATACTCATCCTCGGATCAACACCACGATCAACTTAACCAGGCCCGGCTGGACTCATATCGGCCACCGAGCCAACCCGCCGACTCATGGGTAGTAAACTCATTGGTTCGGCACACAGGTGCGATGCGGCCACCTGCCTGGTCCCTCCGCCGGACCACGCCCTCCACAATAGCCCCTCAACCTCTTCCTCCCTTGTGAAAGGTAGGAGGGGTTGACCATCCCAGTAAAACATACTACGGGGGGCGTGCCGAAACAAATTCGCCGGGCATCTCCCGCCGGGCCACCGAGGGTAGATGAATTAGCCGGGCACATCCCGCTGGGCCATTGAGGGTAGATGAAGAGTCTTCTCGAATCCTGGGATAATGATGTATCTGCTGCAACGGAGGCTGATGGGACAGCTGGGAGTCAGAGATCGAACGGCCAAAGTTCAAACTGAAACGGCGTGGGTACCACGTGGCGAAAAGGGAAACGACGCTGGTACGGAATGGCACCGGCTTTCCACGTGGCACGACGAGAATGGGCGGAGCGGCGACGCTTCGGTTCCCGCATTCGACTCCTAGGGTTCCACCCCACCAATTCTTCCGCTATATAAGCGGGGAGGTGGGACAGAAAATCACTTTCTGCTCTCGCCTCCTTGCTCTGCAACTCCATCTCCTGCTGCTACTTCCCTTCGCCACCGCTGCTCCGCCACTCACCGCTGTCCAGTCCCAGCCTTACCAGGTAACTCCGCCTTCCTTTCTAGTTCGTTCTTGTGTAAGTTTTTCCAAGATGCACCACCATCCACAGCCCTTTTTCTGCACAAGAACACTCTTTCTTTGAACAGTGTCGACCTCCCATGGCCGCCCGCAGCCGTGGTCCGCCGTTCGGACCGCCAACAACGGCGGTCCTCCGTGCCCAGCCCAATCCTTGATGAGAATCCACGACTCCCGCCGAGGAGGATCCCAGCGGACCCACCTCGGCAGGGATCAGATGCACACGAGTAGCCGTGCTGAAGTAGGAATTCTTACCCCCCTTCTTATTCTGTCTAGGTCTTCAGCATGGTGGATACAAACGCCAACTCGCCGAGCATCGATCCCGACGCCTACCCGGACCTCCAAGAGACCATCCAGGAGCTCGGCAGAGGGTATAGGAGCTTCAACGAAAGCTCGAGTAACTTTGCCCGGCACGCCGGGCATCCAATCATCCCCGGCATCCATGTCCCCCTCCAAGTAGATGACAGGTCCTCCAGGGACATACTCTACGGGCGGGGTGACTCCCGCAACGACTCCGCCGTGGATGACACGCACGGCAACGACCCGGAGAAGACTAGCGTGGAAAGAGCGGCCACCGGGGCCCAAGCTAGTACATCCACATCCACCGGCCCTCCGCCGAGCTCTTCTGAAGTAGGAGGTGCCGAACCCCCCCAGCCGAGGGATATCAACCTCATTCCTCCACCGCCAACTGGGCTCGGTCCCATGCCGTACGAACATTTCTACGGTGATGGCCCGAGGGGCTTTACCGACAACTTCAGGGTGAAGTACCAAATCCCAAACGACGTAATGGTGGAGAGGGTGACCGGCGATAGGATCACCTTCGGCGAGGACTTCATCATCCTTCCACTATTCGCCATCACCGAGGGAGGGGTAAGGTTCCCTATGAGCCCCTTCCTCCGTTACTTCCTGTCGGACTACCACCTTGCGCCGATCCAGGTTGCGGTCAACACCTGGCGCATCCTTTGCTCGGCGATAAGGTTAGCCGAGATCAACAACCTGCCGTTCACCCTGGGGGACTTGATGCTAATGTACGTTGTATCAAGGAACCCAAAATACGACAAGTACTATCTCACCACCCGCCAGCACTTTGACCACCTTGTGGATCACCTCTACGACACTGAGAAGTGGGGGAAAGCCCTGGTCAAGGTGTCCGGCAACTTTGAGTGGGGTCCCATCAACCCTCAACTTGACGACCCATTTCCAACCAGGAAAGATTCGGCAATTGAGAGGCCCTACAAAATCCCCCGAGTGCGAGGGTTCCCCGGCTGCGGGGACAAGCCAGGTACTCATCTCCGTCCTCCATCCTATATTAACTCATATTTTCCCTTGTACTTCGTACTGATCCTTTTGTCCCTCTTTGTTGCAAACTGCTCCGCACCGAACAAAGGTCTCTTCATCACAGGCAGGTGGCCTAACTTGATTGCCTTGCTTCGGTGTCCAAACCGAGACGCGCCGACCCTCCTCGGCTACACACCAACCTACGCCGGATTCGCTCACCGCAAGGACAAGGAGAAAATGGTGAGGAAGACAGTCGACTTGGCCACCGTTGCCGGGCAAGCGCTGCAGATGCAGCATCTGGCCCAGGACCTTTCATCCTCCGGGCTGCCGCTGAGAGAAGATAAGGCCCCCTCCGACAAGACGGAGCCCCAGGAGCAGCCCACCGCCGCCGCTGCTGCGGTACCCCGCCTCTCTCGCCGAAGAGAGATAAGCACAACCATCGAGGGGGAGGGCCATGGGGCCACTAAAAAGGCCAAAATCTCCGAAGGGGACGCGCAGGTCAAGCCTTCAATGACATGGACGTCTTACTTGAAACCAAAAAGACCCAAAGAGGGGATCTGCAGGCGATGAGGAAGGAGGTGAAAGAGGCCGGCGACAAGGTCGAGGAGCTGGAGGCAAAACTCCTTGAAGCCTCAGATGGGCTCAAAGAGAGGGACCGCCTGCCGCTGCAACTCAAAGAAGTTGAGGCCGAGCGCGACCGGCTCATGGAGGAGAAGCAGAAGATGGTGGACAAACTGCCGAAGATGCTGGAAGATGCCAGCGACGCCAGTTACAACGAGGCCGGCGACTACTACCAGAAGCAGGTGGAGAGCCTCGTCACAAAGACTTTCAAGGATGGGGTACTGAAAAGAATCAACGACACTCACGCCCCCTCCTTTCTTTGAGGATACCAGGTTGGCCTTGACTACGCCGAGATCCCCGAGGCTGATCACCGAAGGGAACCTCCAGTAGTGCCGCCTGTGGATCTGCCGGGGCATCTGCATCCATCAGAGCAACCCAATCCAACCACCGACACACCGCCGAACCCTGCTGAGAACCCAGATTCTACCACGGCCAAGCCCGCCACCCCCACCGAGCAGTCCAACCCTACCACCGTCGAGCCGCCGAAGCCTACTGATGGCTCCACCGTAGCTTAGAATTTCCTTTCTGCAAGTTTTAGGATTTTGTAAGTTTCCTAGGACTCTGGGCCGGCAGAATAGGCTGTTATAGCCGCCCTTGTTCTGTAATGAACTAATTTTTGTTATAATGAAAGTTAAAGTATTCTGTTATGTTTCATTCTAATTGCACTTCATGCATGTTAAGACCACGTATTGCACTTCATGCACATGGTTTAACAATTGTCTTTAACTACTATCCGTCCCAGCTTGCCGTACCCAGCCCCTGATCCGGAGGAAACACACCACCGAGGTTGGTTCCGCCGGATCAAAAGGATCGGTAGAAGCTGGGAAAGCCCCCTTCAGGATATGGCATGCAAAGAATTTTGCTGAACAGAAACTGAAAAGGCGTGTCTCGGCGTTTCAGGTCTCAACGAGCATAATAAAACTGCCGAGGGTGACAGATCACATATTTATACAAAACAAACTTGTCTTATTGAAACAAACTTCTTAATAAAAACTGAAGGCTGAACACATAGCCGAGGCAAAAAAGCCAAAAGACACCTAAGCGTAAAACTTTCGGAGAAGCTGGGCGTTCCAGTGGTTCGGAATCGCCGTTCCGTCCATCTCGGCGAGCTCATAAGAGCCGTAGCCCACCTTCTTAATAACCCGGAATGGACCCTCCCACTTCGGCATAAACTTCTTCAGTTCCTTCTTCTGGACAACCTGCCGAAGAACTAGTTCGTCCACGTTGAATGGCCTTGTTCGTACACTCTTGTTGTAACTCTGGGCTAATTTATGTTGATACGCCGCATACTTGACATGGGCGTTATCCCTGAGTTCATCAGCATGATCCGCCTCGGCAGCCAACATGGCATCATTTATGGGGACATCAAAAGTAGCGGTTCGGGCCGTTGGGCGGGTAATGGCCACCGGAAGCACGGCTTCTACGCCGAAAGCCATGGAGTATGGCGTTCGGCCAGTTCCACGTCGTGGAGTGGTTCGATAGCCCCACAATACGTCAGGAAGCTCGGCAGCCCACCTGCCGCGCTTATTAGTAAGACGGCGCTTTATACCGGCAGAAATGGCTTTGTTGGCTGCTTCGGCTTGACCATTCCCCTGAGGGTAAGAGACAGACGCCGTCCTCATCTGAATGCCGCGTTTCTGGTACAGGGCCTTAATAGCATCAGCGACAAACTGGGTACCGTTATCGGACACAATGGCATATGGCACGCCGAACCTGGTAAAGATTTGCTTCCAAAGGAATGCTTCCACATCGGCGGCCGTAACTGTGATGAGTGCCTTGGCCTCTACCCACTTTGTATAATAGTCCGTGGCTGTGATAATGTGCGTGAAACCACCTGAGGCCTTCGGCAACTTGCCAATGAGGTCAACCCCCCATTGGGCGAAGGGCCAAGGACTGGAGACTGGTTGTAAAGGAAGGGTGGGCTGATGAATCAAAGGAGAGTGCTTTTGACACGCCGTGCACCGTTTGGCGAATTCCGAAGCTGTATGTACCATTCTCTTCCACCAATATCCTTGAGAAAGGGCGCGATCGGCTAGGGACCGGCCACCGAAGTGACACCCAGCACTCCCACCATGCAACTCCTTGAGAATTCCTGGTACCTCTTGTTCATGGACCACACGGAGATCGGGCCCAGTGTAAGATCGGCGATGCAAAACGCCGGAGGGATTGATGAAGTAGGAAGCAGACTGACAACGGATCTTGTGGGCTTCCTTGCGGTCGGCGGGTAGTATGGCGTGCTTCAAATAGGAGACGAGAGGGTCCATCCAACTGGGTGCCTGATGGATGTCCATCACTTCCAGGGAATCAGGCTCGAAACTCGGTGACGGTACCTCGCCGAGGACTATTGTTCTTTCGCCCCCATGATCGGCGCAGACGGCTCCAAGGCCGGCTAGTGCATCGGCGTGAGAATTGAGATCGCGCCCAACATGGTCAAAAAACACATTCTTGAACGAGCCAGACAAAGCAATGACTTGGCTTACATACTTGTTCATGCGCGCATCCCTGGCCTCGTAATCGTCATTAAGCTGGTTGACAACGAGCTGGGAGTCGCTGTAAACCTGAACTTCATCGGCACCCATATGCCGAGCCAACCTGAGTCCGGCTATAAGAGCCTCATACTCTGCTTCGTTATTCGTAGCCGGGAACCCAATACTCAACGAATGCTTATGCAACGTCCCACTTGGTGACACTAAAACAATTCCGGCACCAGCCCCTCGACTGTTAGATGCCCCATCAACATGGAGTCTCCAAGCATGTCCGGTGAAGATGCATGCTCGGCGTGCAGGGATGGGCCGCTTCGTGATAAATTCAGGGTGCGCCGGATGACTCAAACGAGGCTCAGAGTCTGGCACGGCGGGACCTTCGGCCATCATTTGACCGCAACCATCTTGAACCTCCGTCCCTGGAGAGAACTCGGCAACAAAATCCGCTAATACTTGACCTTTGATCGCCGTTCTGGCTTGGTAACGGATGTCGAAGTTTGCCAATTCTAGAGACCACTTACAAAGCCTATTGGAGAAATCTGCCTTCCGTAGGACCGTCCTCAGAGGGTACTCGGTGATGACCACAATGGTAAAGCTCTGGAAGTAAGGCAGGAGCTTCCTCTTCGCCGTCACCAGCGCAAGAGCCAGCCTTTCTATCGGGAGATAGCGGGTCTCGGCAGGCAAGAGCGCCTTACTAATATAGTAAACCGGCTGTTGACCCATTCCAGTTGTACTCTTGGAGACCTCTTGCCGAACCAATACAGCGCTGACGGCGTGCTCAGAGACCGCTAGGTAGAGGTGGAGTTCATCTCCCTCCTTGGGCACAACGAGCAAAGGAGCCTGGGACAAACATCTTTTCAGTTCGGCGAGAGTGTCATCGCAGTCCGGCGTCCACACAAAGCTTCTTCGGCTGTTGCCCTTGATCGACTGAAAGAAAGGTCGGCAAACATCCGAGGATTTGCTGATGAAACGGCTAAGGGCGGCAGCCATACCTGCGAGACGCTGAACCTCCCTTACCGTGGCCGGAGCTCTAATCCCTTGTATGGCCTTGATTTGACTTGGGTCGGCCTCAATTCCTTGGCGAGTAACCAGATGCTCGAGGAATTTGCCCGAGCCAACGCCGAATGCACACTTTTCGGCATTCAGCTTCAAGCCAAACCTTTTGAGGACACCAAAGATTTCGCCGAGGTGGAGAAGATGATCGGCTGCGTCCATACTCTTGGCAACCATGTCGTTGATATATGCCTCCATCGTTCTACCGAGTATCCCTTTGAACAATAGGGCAATCATTCGTTGAAACGTAGCCCCGGCGTTCTTTAAACCGAAGGGCATTACCAAGTAACAGTATGTGCCACTGGGAGTAATGAATGTTGTCTTCTCCTGGTCTTCCTCATCCATGGCAACCTGATGGTATCCCCTGTATGCGTCCATAAAGCTCAGCCGAGCATATCCGGCGGTGTCATCCACCAGCTGATTGATCCACGGACAAGGAAAGCAATCCTTTGGACACGCGTCGTTCAAATCGGTGAAGTCGACGCAGACACGCCACTTGCCGTTCTTCTTCCGGACCACCACTAGATTTGCCAACCATGTTGGATATTGGACTTCCCGAATTGCTCCGGCGTCAAGGAGGCGTTCTACCTCCTCATTAACTGCATCGGCATGTAGTGCAGAGGATCGCCACGGCTTCTGCACAACGGGCCTCCTAGCCGGATCAACGTTCAACGAATGTTTTATCACATTAGGGCTGATACCTGGCATTTCATATGGAGACCATGCAAAAACTTCCATATTCTCTCTGAGGAAATGGACCATCTGCGTCTTTTCGGCATCATCGAGAGTCGAGCCAACAAGAAACGAGTGGGTCCCATCCTCATTAACCGCAATTCAGACCAAATCTTCCACGGCCCTATCAGTGGCCGGTCTTCCAACTTCATCAGGCCCTTCAAGAGCCTCTTTCATCCCTTCGGCGGGAGTGGCCTCATCCAGCAACCCCGGGGTCTCTATGCTCTGAACCTCCTTTGCCTTGCCATTTCCACGGATGGAGTTAACGAAACACTTCTTGGAGGCCACCTGATCCCCCCTAATGGTCTCCTGTCTCCCAGACTCTCCAATGAATCGAATGCACTGGTGTAGTGTGGATGCCACAGCCCTCATGCCGTGCAGCCAGTTCCGTCCCAGGATTGCGTTATATGGGCTCGGCGAAGAGACCACTATGAACTCCACTTGTAGCTGCACCGAGCCAGCGTACACCGGGAGCACGATTTTGCCGAGCGGGTAGACTGGAATTCCAGTAAATCCAACCAAAGGGGCGTCCACAGGGGACAACTGATCCTTCGAGAGACCAAGAGCCTTGAACGCTGAGTAGAAAAGGATTTCCGCCGAACTACCCTGATCAACCAATACCCGACGAACCATCTTCCGCTGGAGGGGTATAGAGAGGACCAAGGCATCACTGTGGGGCAAGGACAATCCCTCCAAATCTCGCTCGGTGAACGTGATCTCCCAAGTGTGACGAGCATCCATCTTCCGCTTTGGTGTTTGTTGAATCATCATTACTTCGGACAAGTGAGGTTGATTCAGCTGCTTATGGAGCTCCGTGGCCCGAGCCTGGCTCATTGGCCCGTGGATGCACTGTACCACGCCGTCCAGATTTTGGGCTCTCGGCTGAATCCTGCATTTGGTGACTTCGTTCGGTCGATCCATCGGTCCATCTTCCCCTGCTGGACCAGTTCTTCAAGGTAAAGTTTGAACGGCTGGCATGCCGTCGTATAGTGCCCCTGCTCGTCGTGGAACGAGCAATATACCCTCCGGTTTGGTTCCCGGCCATCGGCAGTTCCCAACTTCTCCGCCGCCCCTGTTGGCCATTGGAAACCAGGGAGCCGTTCGCATTCCCGAATAACACGGAAGATCGGCTCTTTGAAGTAGGTTGTGATGGCAAGGTGATCCCATCCATCACTCGGTGGGCGATCCCATGTCTTTCCGCTTCCCTTGTTCCCGCCGAACCCGGCCCCATCCTTCTTGGACACCACATTCACCTGCTTTTTTGCCTCCTTCGCCGCCGTTTTACCCTGCTCGGCCATCGGCGCGACATCAGAGCCACCGATGTACTCCTTAAGTTCTATGTACCGAGAAACGGTATGCATTAGGTCTGACATATCATTCGGCGGCCGAAGCATTAGCTCTTTGGACAGGTCTGAATTTCTATCCAGCCCACGCTTAAACGATGTGGCTGCGGTCTTCTGGTCACAACTCTCAACCATATTGTACACGTTATAGAAGCGCTCAGAATAATCCTTCAAAGACTCTCCAGTCTTCCGCCGAAGGTCCGTTAGAGCTTCTATCGTCTTCGGTCTTCGATTACTTGCCACAAATCGTGCTGTGAACGAACGCTCCAACTCGCCGAAGCTGCTTATTGACCCTGGTTTTAGCTGTGTATACCACAGCATGGCAGTGTCCGGCAGGCTCAAGGAGAATGTTCGGCACATCATTGCCTCGCTCAATCCACAGAGCGCAGCCATGGACCTAAATTGCTGCACATGGGTCGGCGCATCCAACTTTGCGTTGTACACGTTGAATTTCGGGACCTTGAAATGGGCAGGGGGAACCTCCTCCGCTATAGCCTTGGAAAAGGGGGAGGTGCTTTTTGCAGAGGTTGCTGCAACCACTTCCTTCGGTGAAACGACCGCCGGAGGAGGGATGCTTATCTCTCGAGCGCCATCTCTGGACCGCTTATGGGTTGGTGTAACTCGAAATCCTCGGCCGCCGACGCTTGGCTCGGGGGATCGCCGCTTCGACCCCGAGGCCCTCTCGTTCCCCTTCGCCGAGGGTACTTCCTTGTGCTGGGCCGCCCGATAAGTGGTTCTCTCACCGGTGTGAGTATTTACTACCGTCAAAGCCCCCCCGCCGGCACTGACCTCGCATCTCTCCTCCGGGAGCAGCCCCTGGCTGTCCTCCCCTTGGTGTCTTGACCGTCCGGCAGATTGCCCTGGCGATCGCCGACAGTGACCTTGATCTGATTGCACTGGTCGGCGCTGAGATCGACCGGTGGAGGGAACCGGTGACCGCTGTCGGCGTTGAGTGGCCGTCTCTCGATCTTGATCTTCTTGCCGCCGCCCTTCAGATCTGTTCGTTCCCCGGTTGCCGTGGTGACCTTGCGACCCAATGGGGAGATCAAGAGGATCTCCCGCACCATTCCTTCCCTCGGCTAGCCGAGGATTTCCTTCTGTCTGGTTTCGCCTTCCCCGCGACCTTGAACGGGTGCTAGACGCCGTGGCGCTTGTTTCTGGGAATAGTGCCCGGCGGATATGGCCATCTCCGGACGCGGCGCTTGGTTGATTGGTTCGGTGTCTTGGTTCCAAATGGACGCGGCCACTGGCGTCAATGCGACACAGTGGGCCGAGCCTTGTGAAGGCGGAGGCCTTAACAGTGTCAGCCGTTTGGGTCGGCTGGGAAGCATTCCTTCTCCGCCGCCGCTCTTGCGACCTTGAGACGGGTGGAACCCTTTGATGTGCCCGGAGCTCTTGTACTTGTGTTCTTAGTCGCAACAACTCCTCCGCCATGCTCACCGGGAGCCCCGGCGGGGGAGGAGGAACTATGAGGCTTGCTGCCGAGCGATGCACACCATCTATGTGGAACGACGCCGTTCCTATAGCCTGGCTACCAGGGGCAGGGATGGTTGAACCAGCCACCCTGGATTCGCCGGGTCCCCCAGTGGGGATGCCAATTGGCCCTAAACCCGTCCTCTGGGTGGGATGGTGACCCAGGGGGTTTGAATCGAAATGAGCGAGACCGAGAACTCGTCCGTCCGTGCCAGTCATCTTGGACTGGGATAAGAGAAGAATGGTAAGAAGAAAGCTTCACCAAAAGATGTGTTTGTTGCTAATCGTCCCCAGCAGAGTCGCCACCTACACAAGCCGAATACTGACTTCCAGGTATTCTACTTTTCAAGCAAGCACGATAGGTAAATCAAAGAAGCAACCACAGCCAACTTTATACTCTTATAACACCCGAAGCTACGCCAAACAGAGGTCTCAACAACCATCCCGTCTGCCGTCCTCATCTACTAAAACACCCTCACCACAACGATCCCAACTGCTTCCAGAAACTACCCGGTCTTCCCCTCAACAGACTCCGTCATTTACTAAATCCCAAGCTTCGTCAAGCAAACCTTCTACCTTCATGGCAGACAACGACGCCACTATTGCCGACCTCCAAGCTCAAATCACTGCGCTGCTAGCAGAAAAGGCAGCTAGAGATGCTGAGGATGAGGAGAGATCAATGGAAGACGAGAATCCCCATAAAGTGATATTGGCGGAAAGTCCCGAATTGACCAAGCAAGTCAAAGAAATCAAACAAGCCTTGGCTCGTTCACAAGGGGACCAAATTCTGGATTTCGAGGGACTTTGCCTCTTCCCAGAATCCAAGCTGCCTAAGAATTTCAAAATGCTCAACATCGAGAAATTCAATGGAACTGGCAACCCTACCAGTCATGTTCGCCACGTTATCAACACCTTGAAGCCGATGGGCTTGAATGATGAGCTCATCGCCCAGTTGTTCCAGCGAACCCTTACTAGAAGCGCCCTCGACTGGTTCCTCACTTTGGAGTTTGTCCACTATCAAACTTGGCCAGAAATTGCCAACGCTTTTGTCAAGCAATATGCGTATAACGTCCAAATCGAGCTGACAACTCGAAACTTGGAAATGACCAAACAAGAATCCAATGAGGACTTTGCTACCTTTGTGGCAAGATGGAGGGAAAAGGCTGCCAAGATGAAGAACCGCCCCTCCGAGGAAGATCAAGTAAGGATAGTTGTTAAGAACCTGCAACCCAAATATCTCAGGCACATCTACACTCAAGCTATCACTGATTTAAACGCCTGCACGCCACTGGGTTGCAAATCGAAGATGGTATCAAGCTAGGGCTCATTGGGAAAGAAGAGGCCACTCCTCCACCTAAGAAAACCTTCTCCAGCCGTACATCTCACGCCTCCGTGAATGCCCTTGGCACATCCTTGCCTCAAGACCCTTTCCAAACTAGCTCATCCCGAAGCTCAAATCGACCCCGCCGCAATTTTGATCCTCTTTACATGACCTTATCCCAAGCTTTGACCATTCTCAGCCGTCAGGGGCATCTCAAACCTTTAAACAAATCGCTTCCCCAGCCACCCTACTGTCCAAACCACGATCCAAACAAACAATGCGCCTACCACCAACACCCTGGGCACGAAACAGACAATTGCATGCGTCTTCGTCACGACATTCAAGACCTTATTGATAGTCGAACCATAAAACCTCCAAAACCTGATGGGCAAGCCAACCCGCTTCCTACCCATAATGCTGAACCGCCACCTCGAAATATCAATCTCATAAATCTATCTCACAACCCCACATACAATCCTAGCCAATACATTGTCCAAGACAACCAAACCAAACCAACCTTAACCTTCCCCGAGGAGGACGAGTGTTTTATGATGGAGGAGGAGGAGGATAATGACTCTGGTCAATCGGAAGTGATCGATCTTGACATGTCCGACATAAGTAGCAGAGACCAATCAGAAGAAGAAAAGCTAAGGAAATGGAAGGAGCATTCTTGGGCAAAACACAATTTGGAAGATCCAGACATTCCTTTTGTAGAAGACGATGAATGGTTCCGTATTTGGTTTGAGAATAGGAAGAAGGAAAAGGAAAGGGTCATCATGATGAGAAGGCACGCTCGCTTCGAGCCTGCCCAAATAGTGGTGCGCATCAACCGTCCCAAAATTCCAACACCGCCCATTGTCTGGGAAACAATCAATCTCATAGAGGAAGTGGAGGAGTTTCAAATGCAGCCATGGGTCAACCCTTACGACAAGTGCGACTATAGCCAATGGATAGAGGAAAGAGAAGATCTAGACTTCATGTACACAGATCCCTACAAAATAGGAGAAAGTGACTTTGACGAAATGGAAGAAGAATATGATGATCCGCTCGATGGAATCTCTTTAGCATCACTATTTAACCAAATAGCTGATGACCACACGATCAATGAGGAGGGAGAAAGGGAGATTCAAACTGACACTTCCATCTGGGGATTGCTCATGACTCAAGGAGGTAACTGTCGTACAAGCTTCAAAGATGAACCTAGCTCAAAGGCTCTATTTGGCAAAGAAGAGGGTGGAAAAGAGTATAAAGTTGCAAAAAGCAAGGGAAATGACCCCGACATGCTGCAGTAGCTGAGAAGTCATGACATGGCAAAGAACGTTAAAACATTGCTTTAAAACTAGAACGAGTTTTGGGCCTCTGTTTGGGCACTTTATTTCTGCCAAGTGAATTTCTATTTCATTTTCTAGATTATGCTTATTTAACAATCTAAAATTTCTAAAGTTGCAATTGTCAGTATGCTACAGTCTATTTGCCAAACAAAGGAAATTTCAAGGGATCAAGTTCTTTGTGTCGCTAACAAGAAGAAAGGAAAGGATGAACTCTAATTGCTTAAGAAACTAGGATTTTGTCAAAACTTAGAAGAAAGACACTATCTCCGTGAGAACACTTAGGGTTAGCTTACCCATTGTGAAGGTACAAATGCAACAGGAGATTCATAAGAACATCTCCATCAAATTCCTCTCCAAAATACTAAAACCCTCTTGAGAGAAAAAAATGCTCGTTGGGTAATCTATACACCCAAGCAAAAAAAGAGCAAAGCCTGCTAGGGCAAGAAAATACAAAAACGCAGCCTAGGCAAAAGATAAGGCACTCAAAAGCTCGCTAGGGACTCAACCTCCATCAGGTAACCTAGGCAAAACTTAGAGCATGAAAAAAGAAAAACCAAGACTGAAAACCCAACCCCCAAAGGTGGTGATCTTGGAACTACGTAAAAGGCATGATTCCCTGATTGGGATACGTAGGCAATCTCACATTGAGATGCGGCCCAAACATTGGGAGAGAAGAAAACAACATCAGCAAATTTATACTCAGCGATAGGTATAGCTAACCCTGCGTATTGAGCTCGCAAAAGATAAGTACGCTTTTCTCGAGGAATTGACAACAGCCATAGATATAAGAATTAGAGTTCATCCCTTTTAACCTAAAGGTCATTAACGCAATAAACAGGATACCTCGAAAGCTCTCAAATTTGGCAATCAGACTATGGAGTATGGCAAAAGCAAAAGGCAAAAATCAAAACCAAGCATAAGAAGGAAGAGAAAAGGGGATGCCACTTGGCCAAAGCAAAATTCACCTTTGGAAAATCAAAGCAACAGCCGAAGAATTGATACATCGGCCACAATGTCGAACAATCAATTCTTCGGCCAGTACTCCATTTTGCACAGATTACTGTCTATCAGTAAACGTTTATTCAAAAAGCCATGTTCTGACTTTCACATGCATATCTTAAAGCATTTAGGGGTACGAAAAGCTATTTTCATTCCACAAACAAAAGTTGGTTACAAAACTCTTTCGCTGTGGTTGCTTTCACTATACAATTTCTGTTTGTCTCTTCTACTAACTATGGACAGGAAAAGAGAAAAATCCTAACAAAACTAGTCATGGCGGCGCCTCTGAGACGGTCTCTGAGATGGGGACTGCTCGTTGGTCCCCACATCCTCCCCACCAGCAGTCGGTGCTCCCTCAGCCTCAAGCTGCAGCCAAAGAAGATACAAACATTCAGATTCGATGATATCAAGCAGATGAAATTCATGAAAGAAAGTCATACCTCGAGGATCCTACGGTGCTGTCTCCTAACCAAAGCCTCTGCACTCTGATATGCACGAAGCCATCCCTGCACTATCTCAGCAGGCACCTACAAAAACAAACCAAGCATCTCAAATGCAGGACTGACAGCAAGGAAAGCAAAGTTCAGAAATAGGGTGATACCTGTGAAACCCCAGCTGGAAGCATATAAAGCTGGCTCGTGCAAGGAGTAAGGGCCAAGCACTCCTCCTCCCCATCGTCAGAATGAAAGGAAACAAAAGAAGGGACTCGTGGCCAAACGGGAGCAACAGGGGGAGCTACAACTGCTGAAACTAAGTAAAGACGGCAGTACTCCATGTAGTCTCCTGCCTGAAGAGTAAACCTGCCCAATCTCTGATCCGAGCATTCTTCAAATCTTCCTTAGACATAGAAGAAGTAGACCTCATCGATGTTGGAGGAAGAGGAGGGACAAGCTGAAGCGCCTCAGCACGTGGGCGCCACTGACTAGCCACTCGATCGCCTAAGTACCAGGCTCGGCAAAATGGACCCTCGAGCAAGCTACGGGTCCGATCCAGGACTCTACAACGTGCAAGAGGGGCATCCTCTGGTACACCACCCCAAGGGTCAAACCGTACCTACAAAGCAAGGACAAATCAGCCCCAACACAAGAATATAGAAGTCTAAAGGACAAGAAGTACAAAGAAAAAGGTACCTGATCGACCGTCAGTCGGTCCAAAACTCGCCGCCACTCGGGAAGGCTCAAAGCTGGTGACCGTGGCCTCCGTTGCCCCACCAACCATCGCTCATAGCGAGGTATACAGGCTGCATCTCCGTGTCTAGTCTCAGGGGGAAACTAGAGAAGGTATTCAAAAGCCCAAAGCTGAAATATGGATTAGCGAAACAAGTTCAGAACTAGAAAAAGCCAAAATAAGAACAGAGGAACAAAGGAATAATATACACCTCAAGCACTCGAAAGTGACCACCAAGAATGGGACTCTTGTCCCGCGAGCAAGCTCCAAGATTGCCATATAAAGTGGCCAAAGCAGACGAGCCCCAGTCAAACTCCCGAATAGCTCCCAAGTGCTGCAAAGGAGCCAGAAACTGCGTATGTACCGAACCGTCCTTGTTGGCGAACAACGTTTGCCCAAGGAGGTAAAGAAGGAAGGCCCGCGTCAATTGCTCAACACTCACCTGGGTCATGATGTCAGCCACCATGAAAGTCTTGCTTAACCAAGCAAGATCGATATGACCCCGAGAACGAACAGGGGGCACCTTGCCCAGAAACCACTCCAAAGCACCCTCTCGCTCCCAAAGCCTGGGGTCAACTCGAAGAGAAGCTCCACCTACCCACAGACCAATCAGCAAAGAAAAGTCACCCGGAGTGATAGTCATCTCACCAGCAGAAGGAAAGTGGAAGGTATTGGTGGTATCCCACCACCTTTCAACCAGCGGCGTCATCAACGACCAGTCCATCTTCGGAAGATCGAGGCCCAGAACAAATGCCTCGAAACCCGCAGCACGTACCAGTTCCCGAGATTGCTCTGGCAGCTTCAAGAACCATCTGTGCACCTCCTTGCCTCCTCCGCGAGCCTCTAACCTCCTATTTCTCTGCCAAAGACAAAAGGGAGTTAATCTCACGGTTGCATAAACAAAGGAAACGCTAAGGGGCATCAAATTAACATTAAAAAGCATGCATTGCCTAGACAGGGGGCATGGTTTTTAGTTCCTTTAAACAAAAATAAGTTCAACCCAAACACGGATTCCTCTCATTCATACCCCTAGTTAAAAGGGATTTTCATCCCACAAACAAAAAATTCGCTCTTAAAATCATGCACAGATTTTCAAACTCTGAATTAAAGTAAACTTTTTACTTTTCAGGAAACTCACCGGTACATTTAGAACACTCAAGTGCTGCTCAGGCTCTCTGCGAACTACCTCGGCCTCTGGGCCACCAACAGGAGGGCGGTACTGCAGGAAACCGCCATAACCTAACCTACGTGAAAGAAGTATGTAGGTAGCAGCATCGAACGAACCCGGCTCTTCAATCGCCTCTTCGTCAGACGAAGGATATTCACACCTACACGGAGGGTGCGAGGAAGAACCCGCAATGTCCATAGAAGAGGATGGCAGCAAGTCAACGGAGGGTGGCGCGTCCATTCTGTTTAAAGCAACAAGCAACCAACGGTTGCACTAACCAAAGTCGGCAGTAAAGGCTGCGAGAACCAGCGACGGTGGCCGGAGATGATGGTCGCTGGCGGTGAGGGAGGAGGACGGCGGCGAGTGAGGGTAGTCGTCGGACGAGAGGAATGGAGAAGAACAAGAGAGGGGGAGGAGAAAAGATTAAATGGGCCGTGAAATCGATTAAACCGAACTTAAATCGATTTTCTGGCTTTTGGCTTTCTCACGGCCGATACATCGATTCTTCGGCCGAGACATCAATCCTTCGGCCGAGACATCGATCTCCTGGCCTTCCAATCAACTTCCTTCAGCAACATCAAATCATGCTCCATGCACACCAATTCAAGCAATTACGGACTTCTAAGTCTTCAACCAACCAAGTAGCCTTGGGGGCACCCCCGAGCCAATACAACGTAATCAAAACTAGCCTTGGGGGCATGTCCACGCATCAAAAATCTCTCTCCACAAACTGCTGGCCGAAGCTCCTACTATATCAAAACAAGACACTCAGCAGCCCTGAGCTCAATACTCCAGCAGCTCCGCGCTCAGTAACCTTATGCACAGGTCGCTCAAGTCATCCAGGCTTTACACCCATATCAACTCAATCAGCGGCTCTATGCCTATACACATTCAGTGGTTCAAGGCCCATCACCATGTCTATCCACTCACCAAACACCGTGACTCCAAGTCCGCTACCTCCACAGGCTCTAAACCTATGTCTGCCATCTCAGTGGCTCAAAGCCATTATCTTAGCGGCTCTACGCCCATTACCTCAACAGGCTCTATGCCTGTATTCATAAACTCAGCGGCTCTACGCCTTCACCTATCAACTCAGCGGCTCCAAGCCCACCGTTTCAACTGGCTCGAAGCCGTAACAACCAACTCATCAACTCAGCGGCTCTAAGCCCATTATCTCAACCGGCTCGAAGCCGTAACAACTATCTTAACAGGCTCTATGCCGCCCCAACAATCAAGACATCATCATTCTCAGGCTCTACGCCTGAATGCTCAAAATCTGACATTTTGAATGCTCGAAGCTCTTCGAATGCCCAACCACTGTGTACTAGATGCTCAAGTTCTACACTTGAATGCTCAAGCTCTACGCTTGGATGCCCAACCACTGCGTACTGGATGCTCAAAACCTGTACTTTGAATGCTCGGATTCTGCCGTCCGAATGCTCGAGCTCTACGCTCTGAATGCTCAAGTCTGGAACTTGATAGAAGCTCTAAGCTTAAAACAAACACACACGCACGGGCCCGTGCACATATTGCATCATCAAATGCATCAATATTTTCACATCGAGTCTGCATCATCATATCTGTTCACATCTAACAACCATCATACATATACACTCTGCATATCTCTCATGAAACAGGTCAACCCTGCAATCAACCGGCTCTATGCCTCGGTTTTATCTGATCGGTCCAGCGCCTCGATCCTTTGGCTCTACGCCAACACTTATGATGGGAAAGCTCCGTGCACAGACCATCAGAATACAACCAGCTCTACGCTTAGGTTCAAATCATGTCAAGCTCTAAGCATTGACACCCCAGGCTCTCGCCTTATGTTCAAATACCAGCTCCGCGCTTCGGTCTTATCAAGCTCAAAGCTCCGACACCTCAGGCTCTCGCCTTGTGTTCAATACCAGCTCCGCGCTTCGGTTCCATCCAGCTCTAAGCTCACCTCAGGCCCTCGCCTCAAGATTGCAATAGGCTCCACGCCTCGACCCAATCTCCTCAGACCTCATAAACCACAGCAGGCTCCACGCCGCAATTCTATCACCTTAGGCCCTTGCCTTGTGACTACAGCCGGCTCCGCGCCTCGGTTCCATCACGTCAGAAACGATCACTCTTTAGGCTCTCGCCTCATGACTACAACCGGCTCCGTGCCTCGGTTCCTTCATCTCCAAAGCTCCGTGCTCCAGTTACTGGCCCTGCGCCCCTCATATCTCAAAACAAATGGCGTCCGATTCATCCCCAGCAGATGGTTTGGATTCCACCCCAATTACATCAATTCCTTCTGGCTCATTCGCAAGGATAGGCTACTCTACCGAGCTCCTCTCAGTCAAAGTAAGGATGATCAAGAAAAGCAAACACACCTGCCGTGTACTGGTCTACCCCAATGATGAAATGGATACAGTGATTACTGATTGCCTTCTTGAGAACCTTAGGACTTTCGGTAAGAACTCACTTAGAGGACCCAATTCAGAGCCATACAGCCTTTCAGACAGAAAATACAGAAGCCTAGGAGAATCCGTCTGTCGGCCGTAACATCGATCTCACGGCCTTAACATCATTTCCTCACCCGAGCAACCTGTTGCTAGCAAAATCTCCCTGAGAGATCAATCCCTCGGCCGCAAGATCTATCCTTCGGCCGAGACATCCATTCCTCGGCCGTGTAATCTATTACTCGGCCGCCAGATCGTCCTTTTCCCAGACTCTGGAACGTTCTGTCAGACGTTTGATCCAACTACACTACCTCTCCGATGCGTTCGGGCCACGTTCAGAGATTACGACGTAGAGTTTGAATTGCATTGCAATTGCAATTGCAATCGTGCCATTTGATTGGCCGGAGTGAGTCATCCATATGCCTATATAAAGAGGCCCTTACACACGAAATTCATAAGGGAATACACCCTCTAAAGCTCCGATACTCTGTCAAAATACTCTCTCAAACCCACTCTCCAAAAGTCCTAACCTCTCGAAGGTAGCCATCAATCCGACGTTCAAGCCCCGAAGTTCAAACCCTAACCCTAGGGTTTTCAATCAAGCAATCAGTCAATCACACCCAATCCAAAGCAATCAAGCAACTAAGGGATCAAGGTGGTGAGGCCCAACGGCCTCTGGTTTGTTTTACTTATCGCATTTACAATTAATCATAGCGTTTTGATCATCTGTTAATCTTTCTGTCTGGTGTGAGGAAGAACATCGACCGGGGCTTCGATCTCTCGGCCGATACATCAAACCAGGAGGATCCCTCGGCCGTGACATCCATTCATCGGCCGCGGGATCCATTCCCCTGGGACAGCTTTGTTTTGTTCTGCTTTTCTGATGCATGCTTTATTTATCGCATTGGCTCACCTTTTACTGCTTAAAGGTTTAATTAAACAGACTATGTGTTAGAATTAAACAAAGCATCTACATGTCTTATGTTGAACAACTATGGGCCAGTCTCACGGCTGGGCAGAGAGGGGTGCCTAACACCTTCCCCTTACTGTACTTTTGGCTCCTGTACCCAGAATCTCTATCTGTTTTCCTAGTTTTAATAAACTAGGTGGCGACTCTATTTTTATGATAACTGCTATCATGTGGCGATGTTCCTAGCAATGGGAATGTCCATGATCTTGGTTTACGAAGCAATCAACCAATCGAGCAAACAAAAGTGATCAATCTGTATGGCGATGCCCCGTTTGGGAGGTGTCTACATGTTTCATGAACTCCGAGCAACTCTACACTCAAACAGCCTCACGCTCAGCAGGTCCAATCTCAACAGTACAGCACCTATTTTAGCTACCCCAAGCTCACATCTTGAAGATAAGCAGCCTCACCACTTCCAGGCCGGTGAAACAATCCTATGGCTCCCACTTAATGCAGTCAACAACCAATAAGAAAAAGCACCTGCATGAAGCTTACAATAACCTAGTGTGCACTTCAGCCCTTCAAAAGGCATCCGTGTTACTAAAGCCCTCCATAAGGCGTTTATGTTGCTAGCTTCTAGAAAGCGTTTATGGTGCCAGCTTGCAGAAAGCTTTCAACCACCAGAAGATGTTTGCATCGCTAGAAAGCATTCAACCTTAGGGACACCCCAAACATATGGACTTTAGCCTTAAGAAATCGATCCTCTAACTCTTGGTGTTCCTCTCGGCCGCCGCATCCTTCTGCAAAATCTCCCCTTTCAATGGCAATTAATTTGAATCCAGGCACCAGCAAAACATTCATGGTATTTTGGGCCCGCGGCCAAATGAGTTTCTGATGGAGTGTAATCAAATCCAGTCTTGGGAGCATCCCAAGCATGCATGATATCGAGCACCAGCATCGGAATAAATCAAAAGCCTAGCATAGATTGTCAAATGCCTGTCAGAAGCACTCCGAGCATGAGGAAACTAGCCTTGGGAGGATTCCCAAGCTTAAGAAGGATCAAGTATCAATCAAAACCTTGTAAGGGCTACCAACGGAAACAAGCCCAAAAGCCATCCGGTGGGCATTCTTGCATAAATTCAGCAGCCCTGCGCTCAAGCTCAAATGCCTCTACACTCATAAAATTTTGCATCCTCTGCAACTCTATGCCACGCTCAAGCCTTGCGGTGTTCATAGCCCGATGCTTTCACCATCATATGCTATCTATTGATACATTGGGTCTCTCGACCACTATGCCTCTTGGCATTGCATCTCTCGATGTATTGAGTCTCTCGACCACTATGCCTCTTGGCATTGCATCTCTCGATGTATTGAGTCTCTCGACCACTTTGCCTCTTGGCATTGCATTTCTCGATGTATTGAGCCTCTTGGTATTGTATCTCTCGATGTGTTGGGTCTTTCGACCACTATACTTCTTGGCGTTACATCTCTTGATGTGCTAGGTCTCTTGATCTATTCACACCAAATTGCCGCTCTTCAGCAATGTTGTACTTACATCTGAATATAGCCATACTCCGGCGACTCCAAGCCCATTATCTCAACAGGCTCTATGCCTATGATCGTATTCAAGCAATCTCAGTGGCTCGAAGCCCATTACCTCAATAGGCTCGAAGCCTATAACTACCATCTCAGCGGCTCAAAGCCCACTATCTCAACTGGCTCGAAGCCGTAACAACCAATCCAACGGCTCTACGCCCGTATTCACTCACTCAGCGGCTCTACGCCCTCGACTCAGCGGCTCTACGCTCGCTATCGCAACTCAGAGGCTCTACGCCCATTACCTCAACAGGATCTAAGCCATAATAACCATCTCAGCGGCTCTACGCCCATCACTTAGCGGCTCGAAGCCCTTTGTCATAGCGGCTTTACGCCCATATTCACCATTTCTATCATACAGCAACTCCAAGTCCACTATCTCAACTGGCTCGAAGCCGTAACAACCAACTCAGCGGCTCTAAGCCCATTATCTCAACTGGCTCAAAGCCGTAAACAAACAAATCTCAGTAGGCTCTATGCCGCCCCAACAATCAGCCATCTATTCTCAGGCTCTACGCCTGAATGCTCAAAATCTAACATTTTGAATGCTCGAAACTCTTCGAATGCCCAACCACTGTGTACTGGATGCTCAAGTTCTACACTTGAATGCTCAAGCTCTATGCTTGGATGCCCAACCACAACGTACTGGACGCTCAAAGCCTGTACTTTGAATGCTCAGATTCTGCCGTCCGAATACTAGAGCTCTACGCTCTGAATGCTCAAGTCCGGAACTTGATAGAAGCTCTAAGCTTAAAACAAACACACACGCACGGGCCCGTGCACATATTGCATCACCATTATCACATCGAGTCTGCATCATCATATCTGTTCACATCTAACAACCATCATCACACATATACATTCTGCATGTCTCTCATGAAACAGGTCAACCCTGCCATCAACCGGCTCTACGCCTCGGTTTTATTGATCGGTCCAGTACCTCGATCCTTTGGCTCCACGCCAAAACTTATGATGAGAAAGCTCCGTGCACAGACCATCAGAATACAACCAGCTCTATGCTTCAGTTCAAATCATGTCAAGCTCAAAGCTCCGACACCTCAGGCTCTCGCCTTATGATCAATACCAGCTCCGCGCTTCGGTTCCATCAAGCTCTAAGCTCACCTCAAGCCCTCGCCTCAAAACTGCAACAGGCTCCACGCCTCAGTCCAATCTCCTCAGGCCCTCGCCTTGTGACTACAACCGGCTCCGCGCCTCGGTTACCATCATGTCAGAAGCTATCACTCTCCAGGCACTCGCCTCATGACTACAACCGGCTCCGTGCCTCGGTTCCCTCATTCCAACGCTCCGTGCTCCAGTTACAGGCCCCGAGCCCCTCATGTCTCAAAAACAAACCGACATCCAACTCGTCTCCAGAAGATGGCTTGGGTTCCACCCCATATCTCAAAAACAAACTGGTGTCCGAATCATCCCCCGCAGATGGTTTGGATTCCACCCAATTACATCAACTCCTTCCAGCTCATTCGCAAGGATAGGTTACTCTACCGAGCTCCTTTCAGTCAAAGTAAGGATGATCAAGAAAAGCAAACGCACCTGTCGTGTACTGATCTACCCCAAAATACTAAGGAAGCTCTCCGCAAAAATTTCCCCGGCATCCCCGCGCTCCTTCAACTATCTTCCGCCAAAACCCTGGCCCAGTCTAGGTACGTTGCACTACGGCTTTCTAAGCCCTAAGGTACGTCTTCTGTCCCTAACCCTCCAAACTTTTTACTTTTCTTTATTGCCCGAACTACGATTGGTCTGAATTTCCCTTGTGGAATACGTAGGCAGCCTCCCGGCCCGACCATAACAAAAACCTTTTTCGAAAACCCCTTGGAATAGTGGTTGGACCAAATTGAGTGGCTTTTTACAGCTTTGACTCTTACTCAGACATGTCTCGCAATCCGTCTGAGCTCAGTCAAAGAGGGGCATCTGTAGACACCCCAATTTGGCCTAACAATTATTTCAAGTCCCACCTTGGGACCATCCCGATGATGAAATGGATACAGTGATTGCTGATTGCCTTCTTGAGAACCTTAGGACTTTCGGTAAGAACTTTGAGCCACTTAAAGGACCCAATTCAGAGCCATACAGCCTTTCAGACAGAAAATACAGAAACCTAGGAGAATCCATCTGTCGGCCGTAACATCGATCTCACGGCCTTAACATCATTTCCTCACCTGAGCAACCTGTTGCTAGCAAAATCTCCGTGAGAGATCAATCCCTCGGCCGCAAGATCTATCCTTCGGCCGAGACATCCATTCCTCGGTCGTGTGATCTATTACTCGGCCGCCAGATTGTCCTTTTTCCCGACTCTCGAACGTTCTGTCAGACGTTTGATCCAACTACACTACCTTCCCGATGCGTTCGGGTTACGTTCAGAGATTGTGACGAAGAGTTCGAATTGCATTGCAATTGCAATCATGCCATTTGATTGGCCGGAGTGAGTCACCAATTGCCTATATAAAGGGCCTTTGGACTCCGAAAATATACACACGAAACCCCGAAGTGAAATCATTCACCCAAGCTCCGATACTCTGTCAAAATACTCCCTCAAACCCTCTCTTCAAAAGCCCTAACCTCCCAAAGGTAGCCATCAATCCGACGATCAAACCCCGAAGTTCAAACCCTAACCCTAGGGTTTTTAATCAAGCAATCAGTCAATCACAATCAAATCCAAAGCAATCAAGCAACTGAGGGATCAAGGTGGTGAGGCCCAACGGCCTCTGGTTTGTCTTATTTTCTGTCTATAATCTTAATCATAACGTTTTGACTATTTGCTAATCTTTCTGTCGGGTGTGAGGAAGAACATCGACCGGGGTTTCGATCCCTTGGTCAATATATCAAACCAGGAGGATCCCTCGGCCGTGACATCCATTCACCAGCCGCGGGATCCATTCCCCTGGGACACCTTTGTTTTGTTTCCTGCTTTCTGACGCATGTTTCAATTATAGTCATTGGCTCACCTTATTTACTGTTTAAAGGCATAATTAAACAGACTATATGTTAGAATTAAACAAAGCATCTACATGTCTTATGTTGAATAACTATGGGCCAGTCTCACGGCTGGGCAGAGAGGAGTGCCTAACACCTTCCCCTTACTGTACTCTTGGCTCCCGTACCCAGAATCTCTATCTATTTGGCGACTCTGTTTTGATGATAACCGCTATCGTGTGGCGATGTTCCTAGCCATGGGAATGTCCACGATCTTGGTTTATGAAGCAAGCAACCAATCGAGCGACAAACGTGATCAATCTGTATGGCGATGCCCCGTTTGGGAGGTGTCTACACCTTGTTCACCACAAACTTTTGTGGGATCCATACAGGATACGTCACGTGGTGCCCCAACACCCTTCTCTACCAACACTTGGTGATACCAAAAAAAAATGTACCACAAAAGTGTGTGATGGAGAAGGGTATTGAAGCACCACCTGACGGTACCACCTGACGGTACCCCAAACCTTGATTACAAAAATTAAATAAATAGACCATCACATTTACATGCACATGCACTCTAAACCAAAACACGTTATATGAGTACAAATGAAATCCTATGTACTCTTGTCACTCGCAATTTAAATCGACCAAAATCTTTGTGGACCACTAATTGACACAAAATAGAACTTATATATACATGTTAACTAGGGACATGGCAACATGCTTCTCACGAAAAAGTCGTGCCCGTTAATTTTAATTTTGGGTATTGTTGTCGGATGTAATATATATAATAATTTATATGAATTTGTATATATGAAGTTAAAGTTTTTATGTTGATCTTGTCTGTTTAAAATTTGGATTTGGACCTTGTAAAATTAAAGTATTTACTTTTTGTTGGCTCATTTTTTTATCTGACATTTAACAGTTTCAATTGTATTATGGTTTTGCAAATCTATATTAATGTAAATTTAATTTATATATATAACATTTAACAGTTTCAATTGTATTATGGTTTTGTAAATCTATATTAATGTAAATTTAATTTATATATATATATATATATATATATATATATATATATATAGGTGAGTTGTAAAATTGTAATGGACTTTGTGGTTGGGTCAATTAAATTTGAGCCTATATTTTTCCTTCTCTGTGTTGTAGGGCGGGTTCTACTGGTTTTCTTTTTTGCGTCTCTTTCACCAAGACAAAGGGACTCGACAAAGTCAAGATTGATGGCTGGAAGTTTGGAAAGACGGAAATACCCCCATAGAAAATGGAAATTTCTTTGCAAAAAAAGACAAAATAGAAGCATAATTGCGAGGACACATACGGGATTCCTCAAAAGTCCGAAAACCTAGTAAAGTAATTTGGAAAATTGGATGAATAGTATGTGAATAGTGTCTCTGGCACACCATCTAGCGCGATAAAATGACAGAAATACCCACAATCCAGAGTACATCCTCCCCCAATCAAAGGGCACAATTGGAAAAATCAAACCAAAATGTTGAAACCACCAAATTGGCGGGTTTATCATTCCTTTATATGGGGGTGTGGATTAACTTGAACTATTTTTTTTATCAATGAAGAAAGGTTTTGATACCATTAAAAAATTATATACCTCACCTCTCATTTTTTTAAAGAAACCAAAAAAAAAAAAAAAACCAAACGTTGGTAAGATACTAACAAACACCCAAAAAGAGCCCAGCCCAAACAAAAAAGATAAAACCCAACACCTAAGAGGAAAAAACCCAAACCTAAAAAGAAAACTCTAAACCTAGGCAATTGCACCACCACCCCAAACCGCTGTCATCATCGCCTCCTCAACAGCCACTAAAACTGCAAGCCAAACAAAACTTCGGTCAACACCGCAGCCCAGCAAAATCGCCGTTGAGAGACCCAGAATAACCACAGCCCACCACCATCAGCAGCCACTATTGCACGCTCGCACCCAACCACTTATCAACCAGAGCACTAAGGACGGATCACTGGTAAGAGACGCAAGCGGCTGGAGAAGAGGGTTGCAACAGCAATGACTGTGTGGAATCCCAAAGCCGCTAAGCAAAAAACTAGATCTGCCCATGAGAGGATCGGTGGGAAACCAAAACCCAATAGACGAGACCTGCCGCTAAGAAAACCACCTAGCCGTTAAGCCCCAAGATCAGATCCACCCAAGAGAAGGAAACTAACGGTTAGCAAGGGTTAGGGTTTTTGGAGAGAAGTGGGAGGAGAGAGGTTATAGAACATTCACATAAACATAATGAGGTACTCTTTCAAAGGATCGAGGCGCTGGACCGATCAATAAAACCGAGGCGTAGAGCCGGTTGATTGCAGGGTTGACCTGTTTCATGAGAGATATGCAGAGTGTATATGTATGATGATGGTTGTTAGATGTGAACAGATAGGATGATACAGACTCGATGTGATAATGGTGATGCAAATGTGCATGGGCCCATGCGTGTGTGTTTGATATAAGCGT
Organism: Rhododendron griersonianum; assembly: GCA_018127125.1. Classification (NCBI taxonomy): domain Eukaryota; kingdom Viridiplantae; phylum Streptophyta; class Magnoliopsida; order Ericales; family Ericaceae; genus Rhododendron; species Rhododendron griersonianum. The sequence goes on along the minus strand of CM030789.1, from coordinate 27,475,140 downwards.
AGAGCTTCTTTCAAGTTCCAAACTTGAGCATTCAGAGCGTAGAGCTCGAGCAATCGGATGGCAGAATCCAAGACTTAAAAGTACAGGCTTTGAGCATCCAGTATGCAGTGATTGGGCATCCAAACGTAGAGCTTGAGCATTCAAGTGTAGAACTTGAGCATCCAGTACACAGTGGTTGGGCATTCGAAGAGCTTCGAGTATTCAAAATGTTAGATTTTGAGCATTCAAACGTAGAGCTTGAGAGTTGATGATGTCTTGATTGTTGGGGCGGCGTAGAGCCTATTGAGATAGTTGTTACGGCTTCGAGCCAGTTGAGATAGCGGGCTTGGAGCCGCTGAGTTGATAGGTGAGGGCGTAGAGCCGCTAAGTTGATGAGTTGGTGAAGTTGCTGGAGTGGCAAGCGTAGAGCTGCTGAGATAGTCGTTTACGGCTTTGAGCCAGTTGAGATTGCTTGAGTATGATTTGTAGGCGTAGAGCCTGCTGTTGGGATGGCGAGCGTAGAGCTGCTGAGTCGAAGGCTTGGGGCCGCTGAGGAGGCGATAATGGGCTTCGAGCCGCTGAGATGGTGGTTACAGCTTCGAGCCAGTTGAGACAGTGGGCTTGGAGCCGCGGAGATAGCAAGCGTGGAGCTGCTGACGGTGATTGGCGAGTGGGTGAATACAGTACTGGGCTTCGAGCCGCTGAATAATGGGCGTAGAGCCGCTGAGTTTGTGAAACTGACGATTAGCGAGTGTAGAGCTGCTTAGTGAGCACGGGCGTAGAGCCACTGAATGTAATAGGCCTGGGGAGCTGCTGAATTGAGCTACCGAGTGGAACTGCTGAGAGGGAGTTGTGGAGATTAGACCTGCTGAGCGCAAGGCGGCCTGTGCATAAAATTGCTCGGAGTTTATGAAACCCAACAAGGTCTTGAATATGACAAGGCATGCGTATGGTGTTACTGAAAAGCAAGTGCGAGGCTTTTGAGTTATAAAGGCAGAGCTGCTGACGCGAAGTAAAGAGCTATGAAGATGTGAAGTGCGAAGCCACTTTAATACTGTTGATATGGTGCCAATTGTAGAGTTTACTGAAGCTATCTTTCAACTTCTTTGACTTGGCTCTATCGGTTATAGATACCAAGCTTGGTATGGTCAGTTCAAGGACCGAAATCTAGGAGAATCCTGTAATCCACATTTGAATAGTTTAGAAAACAGCAATGGATAGGAAAACAACATGCGACAGGCTTGGAGTCGACCACAGGTCGAAGTCCTTTTTATGCTGACTGCTAGGGGCATGACCATCACATTTGAAGAACCCTATTTCAAGAGCTTGAACGATTGTGGGTGACATAGATTGCAATGCAACACATAGACATGTTAATTTGAGTGTTTAAAAGGAAACGCAAGCCCCCTGTTTAGGCCATGAATGTTTGATCCTAGCTCAATCGTGCATGATGATAATGATTTAATTGCCCCTAGCATAGAAACATGCGATGTAAATAACAATGAATGTGAGTGCAATGTTTCTGTTCGGCAGAGATCTTGGCATGTCCTTAACAGTGCTGTGTGACAGCATTCCACAAAAGAGTTGAAGCATTCCCCCAGGATATGACGCTTCTTAGGCTGAGCTTTCTTTAAATGTGTTGACAAGGAGGTAGACTTTATAGTGCATCCCTTTGTCACCCTTTATTCCTTGTACAGAGATGATGGCCATGATGCCTTGATGAACCTGCCTTGTTTGAACATAAGAACATCTCATACTTGGGGTTAGCTCGTGCAACCAAGGCAACTACTTCCATTAAGCAGCCATAATGACATACACATGAAATACTAGGATCAAGAGATCAATGCAAAAGACAGGGTGATGCATGTGAATCCGTAATGCATTCTGGACATCTCAACTTTCGTGTATTTGACAATGGCTTATTGCTTATACTAGCCAGGTGTTTTGAAAGATCGTAATGCCCTGGCGGCACCACCGAAAACATTGTTTGGTCAAGGAACCATATTGCTGAACTCTTCATGAAATGAGAGACCTGTGTTATTTCCTCAGAAATTTGCAAAAAGTGGTTGCGCTTGTATTTGCTGTGTTAACAATGCTTAGGATAAAACCGTCTTTGAAAGCTTTTCCTTGAGGATTTCAAGGTCATACCATTCCATCCATGTTCTACACTTATGTCATTCAATCATCAAAGGACATAAAACTATTTTGCAAACCTATGCCCCTAGTCAATTAGGTGAGTTTGTTGCCTCGAGCTTGATTTGGTTGATTTGAGTTGGATTGATAAGTACCTGCTGAGACCTACATAAGAGGTTGGATACTTTTGAGAGAAGTGCATAAAGGAGAACATAGCCATGCCCCTTGTCTTACGTAACTCTCCATGTTGTATGATTTGTCAAGATGACGCAAACTCCAGGATTCTTGCCCTTCGTGTTAAGTCCCACATTGGTAATGCCCCTAGTGTCTAGGACCTTGCTACTAAGTCATGTTCCCCAATCTGAGAGGACTTTGTTATGGACCATAATGTAGGCTTGGGGTTTTGGCTTGAGAAAGAAGTGGATGTAAAGGCTCAAACCTAATTTCTACTCATACTTGGGTTTTAAAAGCTAGCAGCCATCTTCAACATTTTTATCAACTCTTATTGTCTCTTGCCTCACTTTGTGTGAAAGAGTTGGTTTCTTCAAAAATGTCCTTTGTATGGATTGGAAGAAATGTTTCCTTCAAAATGCCCCTTGTATGACGGGGTACTCATTCTTTCATTAATTTTTCTTTCATCTATCCTTGTGTTTTATGTATGCCCCAGTGTAGGGGGTGGCTGTCTAGCAGGATTTTCAAAGAAATTATCCAGAGGCTCAACGTGGCTAGCAAGGGATAAGTGTTTGGGATAGAGAAATGAATGTCTTTCTTCATCTTGAAACACACGACAAAGTGGCAAGGATCCTTATCAAGAAATTAGGGGTTTCGATGTTCATCCAAGTGAATTTTTGAAGATTGAGGACAATCCTTTGAGACGCATAGTAGATGTATGGAGACATGGCCGATTTCTTACTTTGTTCGTGCTCTAACTTTTGCCTAAACCGCCCTTACGGGTTTTCAATCTAGCGAGCTCATCACTTTTTTTTTCTTCCTTTCTCTGTATTTTTCCTCTCTTTTCTTCTTCAACAGCACGTTTTGCTTACAAATGATCTTTGTGAGGGTGCAGAGACGTGTCAACTCCTTCTTAGCTCAACAGAAATGACGCGGGTTATAGCTTTGAAAACCTCGTTTTACGCTTTTGATAGTTCAAATGATTATGATGTGTTCCGAAAGATGCCATAAGATCACTTTGAAATCCCTAAGGATTGTTTTCAATACTCAATGTTATCGTGAGCATTCTATAGCAGCAACTCAGCACATGGGAAAATAGTTTGAAGATTGTGGCCGACCATAAGGTGCCTACGTATCTCAGAAAGAGAATCAGGCCATTCGTAGTTCAAGTCCGAGGAGACTTTTTTGGTCCACATTTCATGCTAGGTGCAACAAGCGGATAAACTCAAGACATGGATCTTTTTTTAAAAAGGAAATAGACATGGACCCGAATAGTAGCCAAAACTAGCTAGATAAGACTCCTCAAAAGATTGACTTTTAGTCTAAGACGTGACGGGCATGGATGCTGCTGCTGCCCAATGATCGAACTGAGCTAGATCAATCTTCTTTTGATCGATGAGGTCTTGGATCGCATTCTTGAGAGCTCCGCATTCCCCGATATAGTGACCATTTACTTGGTGGTACTTGCAGTACCCTCCGCCTTTTTGTATAAAGTTTAGAAATTTTGGCTGTAACGGCTTCAATACCCCTTTTGCTTCCAAAATACAGAACACTTTTTCCAAGTTTATTCTAAAAGGAACAAAGTTTCTCTTTTGCTTGCGGTCGAGATGAGATTCCACCGGTTTAACATTACTGTTGCTTATGTTCATCTCACAGCTGTTTTTCTCTTTGAGAGATTCTTGTTTTAGATCGATGGCATCGAGAAGAAGTGGCTTCTCATGTCGCTGCTGCAGATTATCCACCACCATTTCAATTTGGTTGTCCTTAGCGGGATAAGTTTCTCTCTGAGCCGCCCTTTTCATCCATCTAGTAGGGGGAGGCGGTGGTGGAGCTCGTGGAGGATTTCTTTGCAAACTGTGAACAATGGTGGCTAGGGTAGCCACTGATTCAGTTAATACATTAACTTGAGCAACCAGAGCTTCAATCTTCTCGTCAGCCATTGCTGTCACGTCTTAGACTTGATCCCAAAGTTTAGGAAAAGCAAGAACTTAGTTACGCTCAGGTTGAGATGTCCAAAATCAAGTGTCTATGCAATGCACACATCAAATATACTTATTGCCCTTAAAATGCAAATCTAGCATGATGGGGGGCTTAACCAAATGATAATCGATGTTGACACATGATCATGCAATGTGCTATAAGAAGAAATGAGGGTGATGGATTCCTCTCTTGGTTTAGTCCCCTGCATGGCTAGAGAAAGGCAAACAAAATGATATACATAGCACCATAGCTACTTTCACAGATTATGGATGAGTCATGCATAGCAATTTGTTTTGTATGCATGAGTTTATTAGATACCATAGATAGCCAGCAATTTTTGATATGGATGATTCTTCAAGACTCGTTGTTCACAAATACTGCATGTCACTTAAGATCCTACTTCCAAGCCAATCCACATTATCAGGCAGACCGAAAAAGCTGATCGGATGACCACAACAGAGAGTAGACTCGGAGTCCATCGCTGTGATGGCGGCTATTTGGATGTCCCACTTTTTGGTTTGAAGAAAAACTTGTTGTTTGAGAATTTGATCATCATTAGCCATTTTCAAAAAGTTTCGAAAAACTTAATCTCCCTCAGTTCCTAGTTAGGGAAGATTCTTTCACTCCAAACAATGTTAACATGATTCTACCAGTTTCAAGTTATTCTTTGAGCAAGTGTTTATCAAAACTTATTTTTACCAAAGCACATCGGAGTTGATCTATCAGAAACTTATTCAACAAGTTTTTTTTTTTTTTCGTTTCTCTTTCTCAAACCATGATTGAGGTAATTGGGATCCACACGATTACCTGCCAGCATATTGACAAACTCCTAAATCTTACCGGCTCGTTGCGGTAAGCATGCTCAAAATTTTGAACTTTGAAAAATGGGTTGCTAGACCGGTTTGGAAATAGGAACCGAAGTCCTACATTTGTCATGTTGAATCATCCATGGAGAAATAAGTATTACAAGTTCTATCCATTACATCTTGCATACAATCATCCATAACCTGCTCTACTACTTTACACTCCCTCCTTCCTTTAGCCTCGCAAGGCAAAGATTGCTAGAGCAACCCCAAGTTCAATTGCCGGCGGGGCAGCCAGTGTTCAGTTTCGTTCTAGAAATCCATGCTTCACGGTGCTTTTAGTAAAGCGAGAGTGTTAAGTAAGTAATGATGCTTTTTACCAAAAATATATCTTGCAGGCAAAGCCATTAGTGCTTGGCTATAAAGACTTAGGGTTAGGGCTTTTAGTTCAAGCCCTAACCCTTCTGCATAGAAAGAGATGTTACAACAACATATACAAGGTGTGAGGAAGAACTTCTGTAAAAAAACGCAAGTTAATGCAAGTAGATTCCTAGCCTGTAGGTTCCTGTCTTAGTTTGATAAGTTCTATGGCTTTCTAACACATGAAAGGTTTAGGTAGTCTCAGGGTGCTCCGTTGTCAAAGGGCACCAGTCCTTTCACCAGCCCATCATAGGCGGTGATTGGGTGATTCCCTTTTTGATATACCACTAGGTACGAGTAACTGTGGAGTTTGCTGGAACCCCTAACATAGCCCGTGTCATGCCGGGGTATCAGGTGAACTCAACGAGGTTGCCCGCTCGATGCATATGATAGATGAATTAAACGAGCCATGCATTAGTCTTATGTTGAACTTTCTGGTTATGGCTCTCAAGTCCCCAGCGGAGTCGCCAAAAACTGTAGACACCTCCCAAACGAGGCATCGCCATACAGATTGATCGTTTGTTGCTCGATTGGTTGCTTGCTTCATAAACCAAGATCGTGGACATTCCCATGGCTAGGAACATCGCCACACGATAGCAGTTATCATCAAAACAGAGTCGCCACCTAGTTTATTAAAACTTGGAAAACAGATAGAGATTCTGGGTATGGGAGCCAAGAGTACAGTAAGGGGAAGGTGTTAGGCACCCCTTTCTGCCCAGCCGTGAGACTGGCCCATAGTTATTCAACATAAGACGTATAGATGCTTTGTTTAATTCTAACACATAGTCTGTTTAATTAAGCCTTTAAACAGTAAGTAAAGTGAGCCAGTGCGATAAGTAAAGCATGCATCAGAAAGCAGAACAAAACAAAACTGTTCCAGGGAGATGGATCCCGCGGCCGGTGAATGGATGTCACGGCCGAGGGATCCTCCTGGTTTTATGTACCGGCCGAGGGATCGAAGCCCCGGTCGGTGTTCTTCCTCACACCAGACAGAAAAGTTAGCAAATGAGTAAATGCTACGATTAATCATGAATACAATAAATAAAACAAACCAGAGGCCGTTGGGCCTCACCACCTTGATCCCTCAGTTGCTTGATTGCTTCGGATTGCTTGTGATTGACTTATTGCTTCTTTGGAAACCCTAGGGTTAAGGTTTGAACTTCGGGGTTTGATCGTCGGATTGATGGCTGCCTTCGGGAGGTTATGGCTTTTAAAGGGGGGGTTTGAGAGAGTATTTGTGCAGAGGTTCGTGGCTTGAGAGAGTATGGAAGTATACGAATTTTATGTATTTCATTCTTGTATTTTCGGAACCCCAAAGGCCCTTTATATAGGCAATTGGTGACTCACTCTGGCCAATCAAAATGCATGATTGCAATTGCAATTGCAATGCAATGCAATGCAAACTCTTCGTGATAATCTCTGGGCGTAGCCCGAACGCATCGGGAAAGTAGTGTAGTTGGATCAAACGTCTGACAGAACGTTTCAGAGTCTGGAAAAATGACGATCTGGCGGCCGAGGAATGGATGTTGCGGCCGAAAGATAGATCTTGCGGCCGAGGGATTGATCTCTCAGGGAGATTTTCTAGCACCAGGTTGCTCGGGTGAAGAAATGATTTTAAGGCCGTGAGATCAATCTCACGGCCGACAGATGGATTCTCCCAGGATACTGTATTTTCTGTCTGAAAGACTATATGGCTCTGGATTGGGTCCTCTAAGTGGTTCAAAGTTCTTACCGAAAGTCCTAAGGTTCTCGAGAAGGCAATCAGCAATCACTGTATCCATTTTATCATCGGGATGGTCCCCAAGGTGGGACTTGAAATAATCGTTAGGCCAAATTGGGGTGTCTACAGACCGATCTCCGGATTGGGCGAGAGGGGGTGCCATAAAACCCTTCCCCTCTCGTAACCTGGCTCCCAAACCTCAGATATCGAAGGTAACGACGGTCCAGTCTACAAGCCTTTTTCAAATCAAAACGTAGCAAACGTTTCAAGTTCGGTTCCTTAGGTGATTTTCCGCAAAATCCGAGTGGCGACTCTGAATTGTAAGCGTTTCGCCGCGTTTTCCAAAAGGGCGCACTCGATTTCATACACAAAAATTGAGAAATTTTGGGACGTGTGCCCACACCGATCAAAAAAAAAAAGGGCAAGCATAAGCAATCCGACTTTAATCTTTCTAGATATCTAGGGCTCGTAAGTGTACATTAGGTGCCCTAACTTTGAAGTTCACCTCGGGCCTCTAAAATATCAGGGGTGGTCATCAACTGGCATGCAAATCAAAATATGACTCATCCATATGTACCAGCCTTTTTGACTTCTAGTGGATCGGATGCCTACAATATTGACCACAGATGACGACTGGTCCTATCACGTAAAAGTTATATATATATATATATATATATATATATATACAAGGTATTTGGAAGCTACTTTTTTTTTTTGGATTATAGATTCTGGATTGTAAATTACAAATTTTCAACAATAATCAAAATATATTAGGCATCTGTAGATAGTGTTTAGATGGTATGTGCAGTCGTGCAGAATAAATTAAGAATCTAAGGAATGTTTGGAGTATAATCTGAAAAAGGATGCGGTTTTTTTTGTAACACTATGTTGCCCTTTCCTAGAAGTTATGACCAATCCCTTAAATGAAACATAAGGCATAAATTAATCTTTTTGCATTCTCAAACTCTTTTTTTTATTATGCCGATAGAAAAAAAAGGTGGTTTTGAGAATGCAAAATTGAGAATCTAAAAAACTCCTATGGGCTGATCTCTCAACTGGGGATGGTGTTGTGCACCTGCCACATAGCACAGCGCTGTGTGGCATCCGAGTTGTCCGTTCGGCAATCCAACGGTCCAAATTTTATATCCACCGTGTAGCATCCGCCATCCAAGTCGTTCATTACCGAGATAAAATTTGGACCCTGAGATTGTCGAACGGACGGCTCAGATGCCGCACAGCACGGTGCTGTGCAACTGTGCACACCACCATCCCCGGGTGCGGGCTGATTCTCGGATTACATCTCAATCTTTCGGTTATGAAATTAATGTATTCTGACAGAATGATAATGCATTTGTCACTCGAACAGCCAAAATCTGGAAATGCTAATGAGGAGGTATCCAAACACCCCCATGGTATAGCTGTTAAACCACTGCCAGTGGAATGGCTTTTGCATTCATAAATAGTTAGACTTAGTGGGTGTTTGGTGTTGCTTTTTTAGTTGATTCTGGCCTCTGATTCTAGATTTTCGGAGTGTTTAGTGCAAATTTGAAGTTGGATTCTGTCAAATTACTTTTCAAACTAAGCATAAGGAGCTACAATCCCAAAAGTAGCTCCGGATATACTTTTGGATTCTAATTCTTTACTTTTGAAGACCATTTTATCCTTCACCTTTTCAACTATTTCCAACCCTACCCTTTCAATTACCCTTTGAAAATTCAATCGAGTTCAGTAAGATGCACGATTGAAAGGTCTTTCGGGGTTTGGAAGGCAAGGTGGTCATGGACCATGATAAATGATATTTCGGTTATTTACACATTGAAAACTCAAGATGATCTTTTTTGTGCAACAATGGCAATCCATAATTTTACAAGGAGGAAAACAAATTCAAAACTCCAATGGAGCCTGATGACTACTATGTAACAATGGCTGAAGGAAATTAGTAGATGTAACAATAGCTGATGAATTTTGGACTGAATTTTGAACTAGAAATTTGGAATGATATGTGTGGGTGAAAGCGGGTTCGCTGGGTCGCTTACGTGTACAGAAATGAGCTGGAGAGGTGCGATTGGCCGATAGTCAGTACCAAGGGGAAAAGAGGAATGATCTCGTGGGGTGAGGGCTGGAGCAAGAGGTACGGAAAAGACAAAGGCAACGTGTCTCCTTTGTTCTCTGCGGGGGGGGAATGACATCTGCCCTTTTCTGGGGTCGAAAGAGTGAGGTCACCTTCTCTCCGGGGAAGAATGTTCTCCTTCCTCAGAATCAGTGCTCTCTCTCTCTCTCTCCTTTTCCAGAAAAGTCAGCCTCTGGCAATCATTGGGAATGTCAGGGGTATTTATAGGGCACATGGGCCTAGGTCAGGCCCAGGACGGCGCTCCTATAAGACCCCAACACGTGTCCCTCCCGTACCTCGAGGTCGCGGAAGACTCGTCCTCCCGCGGAGGACTTCCGCGGGGGAGACCCGCACTTCCGCGACGCTACCTCCATCCCAAGCCACCAAGCCACAAGAGCTTCCCCAATTCCCGCAAGAGCGAGGTCGCGACCCGCGGCGATCGTTTGCCTTCCGCGGGATCCCTTCCGGGCCTGCCTTTTAGGCCCGAATAGGATCCCGGGGTCTTCTTGTAACTCCCGTACCAATTCCGGTACATCTTTCAGTTCTCCCTGGCGGGGCCCGTGGGGGGGTCCCGCGGGGTCTTCTCTTCCGCGGGTCAGTTCCGCGGGCGTCCATTTTAATGTGCTACGTGCTTCCTTTCCACTGGTCAGTCAAACGTCTTCTTCAAAAGGTGTTTTTGGCTAAGGTTGACTTTCCGCGTGGACCTAGCGGCCACGTGTTCATGGTCCATTGGTTGGTCAAAAGGTCTTCCCTGATGACATGTCAATAATTTTGACCGCGCCTACATATGCCCCCCGCGCGCGTACGACAAGTGCATGTCGTCCGCGTGCGTATCGTCCTCCTTGTAAGTTTCCGCGGTCATCCTGGGCTCGTTCCGCGGAGCAATGGGCATGATAACTGCTAACGAGCGATCGTCTTTCTTGTCTCTTTCCATCCTTCGCGGTCAACACTTTCCTCTTTCTTTCACTCCGCTCACAAATGGCTGCGCGTGGTCCAATTGTCGAGATCCCAGTACCCTCCGCGGATCAGTGGCAAAGGGCCCCGTACCTGCGGACAGTTAGGGACCCATTCAGGTCTCTCGCTCAGGTGTATCCCGTTGTGGGTGCCGCCGTGGCTGTTCTGCTTCGTTCTTCTCGATGTATCAAAAGAGAGGTCACCCCAAGCGTAGGGCATCAACGTCTGATTGAAGCATAATAAATCCGGAAGTCCGGGATCGTACCCACAGAGATAACTAATACGGCTTTGATGGATTGTAGATGTAAGTATGGTTTCCGGCTTTTAGTCAGCCAACTTGGTGTTACGTTTGCGGTGGAAATAAAAAGGCTAAATTAAAGAGGGAATAAACTAGAGAAAAAGCGGATTAGGTCTAGGAACAATCAACACCCACGACTCGAGCTAAACTACATTTTTCCACCCAAAATACACGGTTTTACCCGGAAGATAAGATGGTTCGAAAATCAAGCTAGCTATAGAATCTATTTAGCAAACACCTCGAGCGTCAGAGCTCCAAGCATCATGTGTGGTAAGTAGGCGAAGCTCTTACCTACACATGATCAAGGAGGTTAACACCTCGGTAATTTGACAAACAAATCCAAGCCCCACATCAATTTCCGACCCAAAGTTGCAAACTTTATTGGTGAAAAATGCAATCTTTACTCAAGTCATGGGATGCTAATCATCCCATGACCTAACCCTTGAAACTACTCACACATATCTATGAAGATAAGAGCAAGTAAAAATCTACTAAACATATTTGAAACACAACACTAAAAGAAAGCTAGCTAGAAAGATAGATCGGGAGAAAATAAACAACTTTAATTAAGGAGACAAGAGTCAAAACAAACTTACTTAAGAGGAAAATGCAGAAATAAAGGCTGGAAAAATAAGAACACTTCAAGAACACCAAGAACAATTTGAAATCTAGCTCTAGATCTAAAAATGTAAGCAAATCTAATTCTCTAATTGTTTGTACAAAATGACATCACAAGGTATTTATACTCCAAGGTCGCGCACGGAATATTCCCCAAAGATCCTCTGAGATTCCCTCGCTAAGCCCTCGGTACCGATGGCAATGGGCTTAAAATGCATTTAAGCTCTCGGTACCGATGTCCAGATTTTCAGCCATCGATGGCGAGGCCTTATCTTCTGTTGACTGCTTTGACCAAAGTTAGCTGCTCGGTACCGATGTCCCAAATCCCAGCCATCGATGCCGAGCTCTTATCTCCTGGCCTTGACTGCTTGCCTCCTGGCGTTGACTTTGCTTCTTGGCTTGGCTTGGCCATCTTGCTCGGGCCACCTTGGCCTTGCCTTGGCCATCTTCTTGGCTTATGCTTTATCATTGCTTTTGGCTGCTTCTGCCTGGGCAGACTTGGCAACGGGCCGCGCTTGTGTGGCCAACGGGTCATCTTTTGGGCTTTGAATAACCTTGGCACGCTTTGGTATTTTAAAATACCTGAATAAAGGGTTTCTCTACAAAACAAAGCCAAAACACCTTACGAGCAAAAGTAACTAAAAACAACTAATTAAATAACAAAAGTAACTAAGACTAGACACTAGCGCACCCTTTATTACATTGTCGGGTGCTTATCACACCCCCCAACTTGAGGTTTGCTAGTCCCTAGCAAATAGGACACGAAAAACAGAAAACTAACAACTTGCAATTCCCCCGCTATCACAACTTAGAACATGCTCAACTTTGAAACCTAGCAAGAGTTCAAACAATCCAACGTTTTATTTCATTTCTTCAACTCACAGTTTCAGTTTCAAACTAAACAGGCCAAGTATAAGCAAGTTAAGAGCAAGCTAAAAAGGTTCGTGTCCTCGAACAATGGGAGGATACGGGACACGACACCTTGCGAGATCAAACTAAACCATATCCACCAAAAGAAGTGCTTGACAGGCAGGCAATAGCGAAAAAGGAATACTACGCCTCAAACAACTAAAGCACTTTATTCAACAGAATTGAAAACTAACAGATGATTATTGGATAACGAAAGGAAAGCAAGCTATACAACTAATTATGCAAATATCAGACAGTCAATCATTAAGGAATCCAAGCGCGCAAAGGATCAACTAAGGACTTTTTCAAGCTTATAATGACCTTGGTATTCAAGAAAGGGTTAGCACAGATGGGCGACGGTCTATACTAGCAAGGTCAACTACCCAAATGACCGCCGCCAACAAATAAAACAACCAAGTTAAAGCCAAACCGGCTAAACCAATCATCAACCAAGCACCAGATACTGAAGATGCAAAACTAACTACAAAATAAAGGATGCAAAAGACAAAAATGAAAAGGATAGAGTGGTTGGCATGTCAACCAACCTAGACCCCGACCAAGTAAGGGGAATTTCTAGAACCACCGACTCTCTACCAACTGCATGCCACACCACCAATCATCTCAAGTCATCATCTCACCACATCACTGCCCTCAATCATCCTGCTCCTCACTATCATATCCCGCGAAATCATCACTGACTTCCCCTTCCTCTACAGGCTCGGGGGTATACTTTACTCCAAATTGCTGTTCCAGGACCGAAGTCTGCCAGGCTATCTCTTTCTTCATCTGTCTCCTTTCAGCCTTCTCTTTCCTTCTAGAACTGATCATTGCAACCCCTTGACAAAATAATTTCTTAATCCAAGAAGACTGCTTGTCCTTCTTCTTAGGCATTGAGGTCAAATAATCCCCTCCTCTTGCCTGCTTTCCCTTTGCAGAATGAGCCTGAGAAGAACTTTTCATGTCAAATGCCTCATCAAAGGGCCCCGGAGATAATTCTTCTAGATTCTCATAGCCCCAACCCTTCACTCCTTGTTTCCAACATAGACTAGTAGTCATGCACGGGAATGGAATATTGGCAGTCAACAAAGTATTAGCCTTAAAGTCTCTCAGCTGTGTGAAGATGAACATTGCCCAATCAATCACCAAATCATTTGTTAGAAAAGCAAACATGAGCTCCCCACTTTTTCTACTTGGCCTATGATCCGAGCCTCGAGGATATAAGTTAAAATGGATAACTTTGTTTAAGAACCTAACACTTCCTTTAAAATTCCCAGGCACATGGGGGTCAGTGGCTTTCAAGGGGTCAACATACAGCACACTATTTACTACGTCCGCATTAATTGACACATCCTTCACAGGGTAATTTACAGATTCAGGAGGGGGGCGTTGAATATCCAAATACTCAGCAATACTATCGGGGGTAATTTCAACATCAATACCAGCCACCCGAGACACAATTCTAATAGCAGGGTCATATTCCCAATCACCTTCCGGAATTTGCATAAACTTGTAGAAATCAATGACAGTATTCTTATTATATCCAAATAATTCCTCGGTCCAGAATTTCAAACCTTTTTGCAGAATGCAGCGGACACCGGTATGATCAGGGCTGAACTTGTTAGCGTCCACTTGGCGCTCATTTTTGAACTTCCTGGTTACAAAACTCCCCTCCCATTCTCTCCTTTTCTCCTCTGCCATCTCAGCCCTTGTACGCCTCTTCTTTCTAGTGCGAGAGCCCGAGGCCTCCTCTTGAACAAAATCAGCCCCCTCCTCTTGAATAAATTCATCCTCCACTTCCTCAATTTCCGGCACAGAAAATGAAGCCCGGTGCGCGGTTTGCTTGATTTTCGGCATTTGAAAGCTAAAAGGGTTTGGGTACAATTTTTTGGATTTTCGGACTTAAGGGGGAATTTTTTCTAGGGTTTTGATTTTTTTGGTAGAAAAATGGAATGTAGGTTAGAAATATGGTGGGAAATGGGTATATGGGTAGAAAATAGGAAGAAAACAAGGGTTTATGTGGGAAAAAGGAAAGATTTTCGGATTTAAGAGAGGGAATATGGGTTTACCTCTTTTTGGGCTTGGAATCTTTGAAATTGGTGGTGAATACTCGAGGATTGTTGAAGATGATGAAGGATTGGAAGGTTTTGTTGAAGATTATGGATTTTTTTGGTGAGGGATTGAAGATTTTGGGTTAGGGTTTGGTGGAACTATGGAGGAAAGGGAGAGGAGAGAGTCGGCTGTCAGGGGAACAGGGGAGAAGGGGTTTCAGAAGTTTGGTTTTTGGTTTCAGAAGTTTTTTTCCCTGACAAAGGCCTCGGTACCGATGTCCAACATTCCAGCCATCGATGCCGAGATGCTATCTCTGTTGACTGTGTTGACCGTAGCGGTTCGGTACCGATGTCTCAAACTTCTCCCATCGATGCCGATGGGTTATCTCAAAACTTTGCCTTTGCTTCAATTTGGTCCCCAAAACTTTCAAGTCTTCAAATACTCCCCCAAAACACCTTTAATCAAGAATCACTCACACCAACAACCCTCCGAACAACCGGTTGCCTAGGTTAAATCAAAGAACGGGAGAAAAACAGGATGCAAAATAGGACTAGGTGACTCATATGTGGTATGATCATGCAAAGAATGCCTTGTATCTTCCCCTAAGTGCGCTTTGGATTCCAAAATGATTGAAAATCGACATTTAAACACAATTAGAGATAGACATGCGATTATTCACCTAACTACGAACTTTTTATTGAATTGAAAAAGGTGGGGATATGGCCAAAGCTTGCTCAAAACTTTACTCAAGACCTAAACCGTTCAATTCTCAACTAAGCATGCAATTTTGAGAAGCACCCAAAATCTCTTAGGGTTGCTACGAACTCTTGCCACCTTTCAATTATTGAGCATGCAACAAGTTACGGAAAAGAGCTAAAAACATGATAAAAGGAAGAATTTCCAAGTAAAAATCTTTATTTAAATTTGAAATTTTCCATTTTCTCATTTTTTTGAATTTTTCGATTTCTATTGTTTTTGAATTTTCAAATTTTCACAAACAACTAGCAATTAGCAAACAAGTAGCACATAAGCTAACCCCTCCCCCCAACTTAAAGCGATGCTATGCCCTCATAGCATTAGGAACAAGAGCGAAGGAAGGAAAGAGTGCGCGAATAAACCGTCCAAGGGGAATGTCAACCCCTAAATACCTCGACCAAGTAGGAGGATTTCATGTCAAATGCTTGCTCCAGTCCGTATAGATGCTTCCAGGGTTTACTCTTTCGGTTTTGCCCACTCGAAACCAAAGCTAGTCACACTGGGCCATTTCCAAAGCTTTATCGGACTAATAACCGCGGCGCATAGCCGCACCCATGCTTAGGGCTCCTGAATGCCTCACTCACCTCGGCTTTAGACCCAAACTACCAAGGTTGGTGTGGTAGCAAATAAACCCTGCAGAAGACTTAAGAGAAAGACTTTCCACAAGCAAATGACATTAGTACCACTGGCCCGTGTTATCCGGCTTCAAAACCAAACCAAAATAAAAAGAGACAAACCAAAATAAAAAGAGACAACAAAGAAAACACGGAAAACATGCAAAATGATTGAAACATGCAAAATAGAATGCAATGCACCACCCGATCATCACGCGATCAAACGAGTCATACTTTTCTTCCCATTCCTTACCGGTGGGGTAAGCAATGGGTGGCTATACTAGACCGTTGAAAATTTGTTATGCTAGCGCCCGTAATAAAATTTATCGCTCGACCTCGCCAAACAATGAAGTTCAGCGTCCCCTACGATCAAAACAAAGCAAGATACAATACAACCTAGGTGCACTCCAGGCAATATCACACCTCACCCATAGACCTAAGTTGCCACCGATAGGGGCCTATTCGGAGAGCATTGATCATTAACGACAAACTATTACCAAGAAGAACTAATGAAAGCCCTTTTTACACTAACACATTGGTGAAATCTTTTCATGTGAAACATCTCCAAGACTTTATTTGAAACCAAGTAACACATAACAGACAAACATGCTAAAACATAACCAAACATGACAAAATAAACATGCATAACTAACACAAAACACGACAAAGCACAAAAGAAAAACACATATGTACATTTAGCACGCCATTAATAACTATTAGAAGAAACAGAGCACTCCAAGCTACACTCTTTACCAAAAATTGAACTCGACCATACCACAAGATAAGATACTTTGAGTAAAGCAATTGCCGAATTCGTTTTAAAAATTTAAGTTCCACCAAGTGCATAGCCCAAACAAGAACAATTTTCAAGTTGTTAACAAAATCCACAATATAAGGATGATAAACCACAAGAAAATCGTCAACACCAAGAAAATCAATTACTTCTATGATTGGAAACTTCTCAAAAATAGGCTCACATGCATCTTGTTTTTCTAACAAAGAGTGTAAGGAATCTACCTCAGCATTCATTTCTTTAGCGGTGAGAGGATCAAGGCGCCGGATCATCATATAAAGGGGGATCCACAAGAGAGGGAAGAACCTTCTTCTCTATCGATGGTAGCTCTTCAAACTCTTTAAATTTCGGGGTCCAAGCATTTAGTGCGCAAGCTTCATCCTCATCCAGCAAAGCATACAAACAAGATTCGAGAAATTTAGCCTCTTCGGCTGTAAGAGCGACTTCCAAAGGATCACTATAAAGCAGCTCATCCACATGTTCCTCCACCAACGAGTCAATAAAGCTCACTTCATTCACATTTTTAGCATCCCCCATTTGACTGCCTAGATTAAAAACATTAACCTCCATCTTCATGTTACCGAAGGTCATGTTAACCATTCCATTCCGACAGTTGATAACTGCATCCGCCGTAGCTAAGAAGGGTCTCCCAAGGATCACCGGAGTAGAAGTGGCACAAGAGTCGGTCGGAGTCGTGTCAAGAATCACAAAGTCCACTGGATAGATAAACTGACCAACTTGCACCAAGACGTCTTCCACTACCCCCCTTGGAATGCGAACACTCCGGTCGGCCAACTGAAGGGTGACTCGAGTAGGCTTCATCTCCCCTAACCCAAGTTCTTGATAGACGGAGAACGGAAGTAGATTGACACTTGCTCCAAGATCGAGCAAGGCTTGTTCGATACGCTTATTTCCAATGGTGATTGCAATGGTGGGACTCCCCGGATCTTTGTACTTTGGCGCTATGTTCATCTGAATAATGGAGCTCACTTGTTCGGTCAAGAAGATCTTCTTTTGAACGTTCAACTTCCGCTTTCGAGTACATAGATCTTTAAGAAATTTAGCATAAGAGGGGATTTGCTTGACCGCATCCATAAGGGGGATATTGATCTTCACTTGATTGAACAACTCATGCAACTCCGCATTAAGATTCGGTTTCGCCAAAGCCTTCAAGCGTTGAGGATAAGGTGCCGGTGTTGGAACAACTCGAGGATCCGGTACACTTTCCTTTGCTTTACCCTTTTCCTTCTCCCTTTCTTCTAGAGCTTCCTCACTTGCCTCCTTGGGAGATTCCCCAAGGATTGTTGGATTTGACTGATCAACAGGAGGAGGTAACAAGATAGGATCCGAGGGCATCTTCACTTGGTTGTCCACCACTTTCCCACTTCGAAGGGAGATTATCGCCTTTGCTTGCTCGGGGAAAATCACCGAGGAGCTAGCAAAGTGCACACCCTGGGAAGTCGGATTGGAAGTTGATTGTGGGTTGGGCTGAGGCTGTGTTGGGAATTTCCCCCTTTCTTGCTGTAATATCCCCACAGTGGTTGTCAATTTGCCCAATTGATTCCGAATATCATTCATCATTTGGGTCTGTTGCTCATTGAAAGTATTCTGGCCTTGCAAGAGGGCACCAAACTGCTCTTCCCAAGAACGCTTAGGGGGTTGTTGTTGAAACTGAGAAGGTTGTTGAAATTGAGTAGGCTGCTGTTGGAATTGACTCGCTTGAGGAAATGGAACAGGAGGAGCAAACCCTGGCGGAGCTTGAGTTTGAGGAAAACGGAAGGCATTCTGAGCTTGTTGCTTCCAAGGCAACTGTTGAGCAGGAGGTTGCATTTGAGAAGAGCCTCCCTCATTTGGTTGGCTCCAACGGAAAGAGGGATGTTGTCGAGTCCCTGAGTTGTAGGATTGAGAATAAGGGTCGAATCTTTGCACAGCATGCACCTCTTCTGGAAGAATCCCATTTATCACATTCTTCAAGGCAGGGATATTAGGGCAAGATTCTGTAGAATGGCCCACCATCTCACAAATAACGCATACTTCCTCCACTTGGCGCTCCACTTGGCGTACCGCCTTCACTTCTTGGGACTGAGCACTCTTAATCTCCAACTTATCAAGTTTACGAGAGATCTCCTCCAAACGTGTTTCAAAAGCCGTATGCTCCGATATAGAAAACTTCCCAGAACCTGAAGGACCTTGGTTGAACATCGCCCTATCCCCAGGATCAGCAAGCTGCCAAGTCTGAGTCTTCTCCGCTAGTATCTCATAGAAGTCCCAACCATCTTCTGGTGTCTTTCCCATAAAATCTCCACCACCCATTGTATCCAAGAGTTGTTTGCTCTCTTGAGAACATCCCGTGTAAAAATAGTTAACTCTAAGATATAATGGGAGGTTGTGATGCGGAACTGACATAAGCAAATCCTTGTAGCGCTCCCAATACTTGTGATACGTCTCTCCATCCCTTTGCTTGAACATTTGGATCTGATCAATAAGCAACTTGGCCCTGCTAGCTGGGAAGAACTTTGTAGTGAAAGCATCCTGAACTTCACCCCAATTGCGCAAGGACCTAGGCTTCAAGGAATTGAACCATTGCTTCGCTTTATCCTTGAGAGTGAAGGGAAACAGCTTCAAGCGAGCTTGATCAAGTTGATTCTGAGCAGGACAAATGGAATACAAAATATTTTCGAACTCCCGGATATGCAAATAAGGATCCTCCAATTCTCGCCCCCGAAACTCTGGAATAACCCGAAGATACTCAGACTTGAATTCAAATGTAGTCCCAGCAGTCGGAGTAGGTATAACGATAGGCGATATAGAAGGAGCCCTTTCTGGATTCAGCAAATCACGAAGAGTGCGAACTGGAATTTCGTCGGCCATTGGGCCTTTTTGATTGCGATTTCGATTTACTTTGCGCGGTGGAGAGTGGGCAGGATACGCCCTGACAATGCTACGGATTCTCGGAGGCGATGAAGAACGGTGAAGCCGATTGGAATTTGGGCTCCGATACACAACAGGCATAAACCAACAAAACTACCAACTAACTACCAGCAAACTAACAGACCGGAGGGGCTAGGCCGCCGCCTCAACAAGACAAAATAGAAAGTGCGAGGGGTTATGCCACCGCCTCGGCTCAACAATGCAAATTAAATGAAACTAACTAACTAACTAACTCAATATCTACTCCGGCTTCGTTACACCTCAAGTTTGGCATGAAACCAGGTTAGAGGTATCCACCGAATTAGATACGAGCAATTAACAAATAAACTACTAACTACAACTTAAAAGAAAGAAGCGGAATACTCACAATGGTTTGTCGAGCCTCCATAAAGCCATAATAAGAAATCCCCGGCAACGGCGCCAAAAATGCTTCGCACTTCTCGATGTATCAAAAGAGAGGTCACCCCAAGCGTAGGGCATCAACGTCTGATTGAAGCATAATAAATCCGGAAGTCCGGGATCGTACCCACAGAGATAACTAATACGGCTTTGATGGATTGTAGATGTAAGTATGGTTTCCGGCTTTTAGTCAGCCAACTTGGTGTTACGTTTGCGGTGGAAATAAAAAGGCTAAATTAAAGAGGGAATAAACTAGAGAAAAAGCGGATTAGGTCTAAGAACAATCAACACCCACGACTCGAGCTAAACTACATTTTTCCACCCAAAATACACGGTTTTACCCGGAAGATAAGATGGTTCGAAAATCAAGCTAGCTATAGAATCTATTTAGCAAACACCTCGAGCGTCAGAGCTCCAAGCATCATGTGTGGTAAGTAGGCGAAGCTCTTACCTACACATGATCAAGGAGGTTAACACCTCGGTAATTTGACAAACAAATCCAAGCCCCACATCAATTTCCGACCCAAAGTTGCAAACTTTATTGGTGAAAAATGCAATCTTTACTCAAGTCATGGGATGCTAATCATCCCATGACCTAACCCTTGAAACTACTCACACATATCTATGAAGATAAGAGCAAGTAAAAATCTACTAAACATATTTGAAACACAACACTAAAAGAAAGCTAGCTAGAAAGATAGATCGGGAGAAAATAAACAACTTTAATTAAGGAGACAAGAGTCAAAACAAACTTACTTAAGAGGAAAATGCAGAAATAAAGGCTGGAAAAATAAGAACACTTCAAGAACACCAAGAACAATTTGAAATCTAGCTCTAGATCTAAAAATGTAAGCAAATCTAATTCTCTAATTGTTTGTACAAAATGACATCACAAGGTATTTATACTCCAAGGTCGCGCACGGAATATTCCCCAAAGATCCTCTGAGATTCCCTCGCTAAGCCCTCGGTACCGATGGCAATGGGCTTAAAATGCATTTAAGCTCTCGGTACCGATGTCCAGATTTTCAGCCATCGATGGCGAGGCCTTATCTTCTGTTGACTGCTTTGACCAAAGTTAGCTGCTCGGTACCGATGTCCCAAATCCCAGCCATCGATGCCGAGCTCTTATCTCCTGGCCTTGACTGCTTGCCTCCTGGCGTTGACTTTGCTTCTTGGCTTGGCTTGGCCATCTTGCTCGGGCCACCTTGGCCTTGCCTTGGCCATCTTCTTGGCTTATGCTTTATCATTGCTTTTGGCTGCTTCTGCCTGGGCAGACTTGGCAACGGGCCGCGCTTGTGTGGCCAACGGGTCATCTTTTGGGCTTTGAATAACCTTGGCACGCTTTGGTATTTTAAAATACCTGAATAAAGGGTTTCTCTACAAAACAAAGCCAAAACACCTTACGAGCAAAAGTAACTAAAAACAACTAATTAAATAACAAAAGTAACTAAGACTAGACACTAGCGCACCCTTTATTACATTGTCGGGTGCTTATCATGTTCCCACCTTCTTCACGGCCCCCGCCGCCCCGGAGGATGCAGAGCCCGTCAACCCCGCAGGCCAAGCCTTCCGCTCAACCTTCAGACCGACAGCTGGAGGTAAACGAAGAACTTATTGGTGGCCTCACCTCCATTACTGACTCAGATTTCAATTCCTTATTTAAAGAAATGGACTTCTTGCCGACTGACGATGTTTTGGGGGGACAGGGAAGCCAAGTCCTTGGGGATTACGAGCTTGATTTGAATTTGGACATGGGCGAGCAGAGGGAGGAAGTTGAGTCGAGGGAGCAATCGCCGCCCAGGCAACCTGTCTTAGATCTGGGGAAGGGGCCCATGGATACTGAGGCCACGGAGCCCATCCGCCTCTTTCCCGCGGGCTATGATGTGCCCGCGGAATACTACCCGCTGCTGAACGCCATAGCCCAGTCTCATCCGGAGACCTTCAGCTCCTTCAACCCGCGGTCTGCCCGGCTCGGGGTGATCTACCTCAGTAGCCTCCATAACGTGCTCACTCCTTGGGGGCAGCTTCGCTACAGGGATTTCAATCCCGGGACCGAGGCCGAACTGCTGGAGGTTGCCACGGATATGCAGGTCTTCGGGTTTGATCTGGCCTGGCTGTGCGCGCGGAGCTCTGCTCTGAGGGCTGCGGGAGAGAGGGCCGCGCTGAGGCCTGAAATCCAGGGCCTAGCGGCGCAGCTGGAGTCTACTCGCCAGCACTTGGCCAACCTGGAGGCCAGCTTTGCTCGAGTGCTGCAGCACGACGCGGAGCTGGCTGCTGCCTCGCTGAATCTAGCTGACCCTGACCCAGACGGGCTTGTTTTCTTGGACTGGCAGGCTTAGAAAGTGTTGCTGTTGTACTTTTTCTTTCTCCTTTTCTCTTTTTTTTTTTTTTTGAACACATGTATCATTTTTCTTCTTTCCCATTTGAATAAAACTTCGGATAGATGTACTTTTGCTGGGGTCCGCGAGCCATGCTCTGACTTCTTGTGACCTGTTTATCATTCTTGTTCGGCAAATAGTAAGTCTGCCACTCGGGTAGGGCCACGCTCTGGCCGCTCAAGACTTAACACTATCTCTTTTTCGACAATCACTAAGTGTAAACCCCGCGGGCCATGTTCTGACCTCTCGCGACTTAGCATCATCTCTTTTTGACAGTCGTTAAGCTCGGAGAAACGAACCGGGGGGCCATGTTCTGGCCACCTAAGGCTTAACATCATCTCTTTTTGACAATCACTATATGAATCTCGCGGGTCATGTTCTGGCCTCTCGCGACTTAACATCGTCTCTTTTGATAATCGTTAAGTTTGGAGGAATGGATCGGGGCCATGTACTGGCCGCTTAAGACTTAATATTATCTCTTTTTGACAACCACTAAGTATGAATCTCGCGGGTCATGTTCTGACCTCTCGCGACTTAGTATCATCTCTTTTTGATAATCGTTAAGTATGAAATGAAAGAATCATGAAAAGGGGTTGATAGTACCGCGGAAATGTTCTCTCCGCGGAGTCTTATCACTTTACCTCAACGTGAAAAAAAAAGTTAAACAACAGTATGATTTAGGAACGAGTGCCCATTTTTTTCATTAACGACAGATCCAATCAACTGTTACAAGAGGGAAGAAAGAAACAAACTATTCTAAAATAAAGGGGGAAGACTAGCAGGGCAGGACAGCGGCTTGCTCGCTTCCAGCGTTTCTTTTCACGGGTAGAATTTCTTGACATACTTAGCGTTTACCGCTCCTGTCTCGAAACCATCTTCGACGCGGGCTAGGTGGTAGTACCCGCTGGCAGAGGCACTGATTACCTCATAGGGTCTTTCCCATCTAGGGGTGAATTTAGGCGTTTTCATATCCCTCATTACTGCCGTGGTAGCCTTCCAAACCAACTCCCCGACTTCGAATACCCGCGGCACTACGCCCTTGTTGTAGTAGCGTGCCACAGATTCCCAGTACTTTTCATGGGCAAGGGCCGCCGTTGTCCTTCTTTCTTCCAAGGCTTCCAGGTCTGCTTTCCTTCCTTCCGCGGAATTCTCCATCGCGAGTATCATTCGAGCGGAGGGGACACTTAGTTCTACAGGTAAGACTGTCTCTGCCCCGTATACTAGGCTGAAGGGGCTGGCGCGGGTAGACTTCCTTTTCGAAGTACGATAAGCTCAAAGAGCTATTGGTAAGTGATCCGCCCAAGTACCCCCGCGCTCGTCCAACAGCTTGCTCAAAATTCTGATCAAGGTCTTGTTCGTTGCTTCCGCCTGCCCATTTCCCTGCGGGTAATAGGCGCTAGATGTACGGTGATCGACCGTGTATTCATCGAGGAGGCTTCCCACGTGGTAATTGATGAACGGAGTACTGTTATCAGAAAGGATCACCTTTGGTATGCCGAACCTGCAAATGACGTTCTCCTTGATGAATGCTGCCACCGCGTCTCCTGTAGCCTTCTTCAGCGGAACAGCCTCGACCCACTTAGTGTAAACCTCCGTGGCCGCCAAGATCCATCTGTTCTTCCGCGATGCTGGTCTAATCGGTCCGACTAGATCCATTGCCCAAGTGTGGAAGGGATAAGGGGCGCGGATGGAATGCAACTCTACAGAAGGAGCGTGAACCAAGTTTCCGAATCTGGCAGGCTCGGCATCTTTGCACGTGTCTCTTTGAATCTTTCTCCATGGTGGGCCAAAAATACCCCAGATTAACCATCTGCTCATAAAGCTTCCTCCACCCTTGGTGCTCAGTTCCGTGAGTCTTGGCCAGAACCTCCTCCGCCTGCTCCTTGTCCACGCATACTTGAGGCACTCCATCAAGGGTTCTTCTGAACAGTAGTCCCTTTTCCAGGAAGAAACGCCGCGCACCGCGGACAACCCTCGCGGACTCAGCTCGCTCGATGGGTAGGGCTCCTTCTCGTAAGTAATCGATGTAGACTTGTCTCCAGTCCACCTCCTGATTGTCAGTGTTTGCCATCAGGCACTCTGGTTTGGCCATGTACAGGGAACACCAAGTGCAATTCTTTGTAATCAAATCAGCATCTTTCTTCATAGTAGGCCAGTAATAACCTTGCCTCTGAATTCTCCTGTATAGGGCTATCTCGTTGTCCGCGCAGTTGTCGATGTGGATCCTGTCCAATACTTCCTCTGCCTCTTTCGCTCCAATACATCGCGCGAGCCACCCCTGCGGGCCGCGATAATACAATTCCCCGCGTAGAACTATGAAACTCGACAGCTCCGTGGTGGACAGGTGCCCTACGCCGGTGACTAACTGAATTTTAATAGATCCGCGCCAATCTTCAGTCGGCTCTGCGAAGTCCTCCACCGCGGATGGCTCAAACATCTTCACAATTTCAATGCAGGCTCTGTCTTCCTTGAACTCCGTCTTTGCCCCCAGCGTCGCGAGAGCGTCCGGGAAACGGTTCTCCGATCTGGGTTTGTGGATGATGCTGACACTTTGGAAGAATTTCATCAGTTTCTGCACTGTTGTTCGGTATGGTGCCAGAGTTGGTTCTTTCAGCACGTAGATCCCCTCCGTTTGCAAAACCACCAGCTTTGAGTCTCCCGCTATCCTTAGGTGCTTGACTCCTCTCTTTCTTGCTGCTATTAGACCCAAGATCAACGCCTCGTATTCCGCTTCGTTGTTGGAACATGGGAAATTCAATTTGTACGACAGATGCACTCTATCTCCTCCTTCTGTTTGCAACACTATTCCCGCGCCTCCTGATCCACTACCCGCGGCCCCATCGAAGCTGAGCGTCCAGTGCTGTTCATCTGTTGTGCTGGCCGCGAGAGCTTCGAAACCATCTCCGGGTAGACGATCTTCAAGCGGCTCGCATTGTCCACTTGGGAACTGAGCTAAAAGGTCCGCTAGTGCCTGACATTTGATTGCTTTTGGAGTTTCGCATGAGATGTCAAATTCCGCGAGTGTTAATAGCCAGCGGGCGACCCGTCCCGTGAGGGCGGGGCGCGATAGAAGAAATCTCACTGGGTCACACTTAGTGATTATTCGGATGGGAAATGACAGGAAATAGTGCCGGAGTTTCTGCGCGGTAAAGACGAGAGCTAAGCACTGTCTTGCCCCCCTCCTTCGTCTTGGTAATCTTCCTGGGGGCTACGGCATCTGTCGCGGATGGGTCTCTCTGGCATATCTCCGGCTTCTCCTCTTTTATATCTTCCCACCTTGGGATCTTGATTGCGCGAGGCTTGGCGGTGATCGCCTGAGACACCTCACCCAGTTCCGAGAAATAGACTGCGTCCGACAGGTGTGTTTCATTTGTGTCAAATGGGTTTTCAGATGCGCGAACTGTGACCTTCTTTCCTGCCCAGATTCCTTTCAAACATTGATGGTAGCTAGAAGGTACAACCGCGTACTTGTGCATCCAACTTCTTCCGAGAATGATCTGGTAATTAGGGTCCGCGTTGATGAGATGAAATTTAGTGGCCGAGCGTATTGCCCCCACTTCTAGGTCTACCATACGTACCCCAAGGACTGCTTCTTATCTCTTCCAAATCCCGTGATGGTTATCGGGGATTCCACGATCCTGTTGGACTGTATCCCCACTTTCTGGAATGTCGACATCGGCATCAGGTTTATGGAGGCTCCGCCATCTAAGAAAGTCCTCTTTAGCTCCGTCCCGTTGACGTGGGCCGTGACGTACAGAGGGCGGTTATGGGGGTAGGGCACCCGTCGATCCACGTCCGAGAAGGTGACCGAGTTGGACTCATCGCGGATCGTCCGCGGGACGGACCCCTCCGCGGTCATGCACGACTCCTGATGAACTTCCGCGATGTTGACAATCGCCTTAGTAATTTCCAACCTTGCCGCCGGCGTGAACCCAAAATCGTCAAAGAATGCGCGGAACTTCGCACTGTTCTGTAATGTTTTGGCTGATGCATTGGGGTCTGGTATCACCGCGGGGGCTAGACCCTCCCCGAACTCCTCTGTTATTTCGTAGCACGAGACCATGTAGGCCCCTGCTTCTTCATCCTCCCCTTCCATGTAGTAGTTGCTCCCAACATCGTCTTCGTCATTGTACATAAACGGGTAACACTCCGCCATGTTGACCTCCCCGTTGTTGTTTCCGTGGGATGGGTAAGGCTCGACGCGGATGTCGCGCCGTCCTATTCTCAGCTCATTTGCGTTCTGCTTCCGTTTGAACAACCTCTTCAAAGACCAACAATCGCTTGTCGGGTGCTTGGTGTGCCTATGGTACATGCAGTATCTTGGGTGCTCGCGGTCCTCCCGCGTTGGTTCATACTCCACGGGGGGAAGTGCCAACTCTCCATCCTGCACCCATGCGTTCACCAAGGCCCGCACTTCATCCATCGTACATGGGAAATCTGACGCCGGCCCCATCTCGCGCTCTCTCCACTTCCGTCCTCCCGAGGCCTGCTGAGTCCGCGGCGCCTCCGCGACAGCCACAGTGGCGTTGGCGGCCTTGCCCTTCCATGCATCTTTTCTTGCCGGCTTGACCACATGGCAGATGTTGTACGCCGACTCCAGTAAGGCAGAGAATGTTCCCAACTTCAAATTGATAAGCAGCATCTTAAATTCGTCCATCATCCCACCAATTGTACCTCCTTCGCGGACTCGGTGCAGTCAACTGCACGATCCTGAAACCTCCTGATGTAGTCCACCACGTCTTCTCCGCTAGCTTGCGTCTCCTTCGTCAAGCTGATCACTGTCACCTTTTCACGGACCTGGAAGAATTTAGCGTAGAAGCTGTTCACCATCTCTTCCCAGGTGGTGATCGAGTAAGGCTCCAGGTTGATGTACCAGGTGTACGCGCGGGAGGTGAGGGACTTCGAGAATTCCCGCAGGCGCAAGTTATGATCGGACGCGTGGGCTCCCAGAGATTCCATGAAACGGACCACATGTTCCTGGGCGCTGCCCTCTTTTCCGTCGAACTTCACAAATTTTGGTGGGGTATACCCTTCCGGGTATGGTAGCGATAGGATCGTCATAGGATAAGGCGGGCGGATATCTGGGCTAGGGAGAGAGGGTAGGACCGTCTTTGTTTTCTCCTTAGTGAGGAGGGCTTGTACGTCCGCCAGAGTGATGAACTGTCCCGCGGATGAGGCCCCAACTTCAGTAATGGCCGGCTCCTTCCTGCTCGCCTCACTCGCCTTCTGCTGCGCTAGCAGGGCCTGGACTTCCGCCATGGTGATATAGGGTCCCGCGGAGGGCGTGCTAGCACCGTCAGCGGCCGCCTCCTTCTGGCGATCTCCAGTGTGATTTCCCGCGACGCTTCCCACAAGTATAAGGCGCAAGTGGGGAGGCACCGTTGGGGGAAACTGGGGCTGCATCGTCTGGCTGGTGCTGCCCCCTGCCTGGTTTTGTGGCGGTTCGTCGTTTTGACCGACCGCGGCCTTTGGGAGCGCCGCTGAGATGACCTCGGTGAGACCAGCAAATGCCGCGAGCAGCTGTCGCTGCGTCTCGAGGAACTGCCGCTGGCCGTCCTGGAGGGCCCGCAGCGCCTGCGCGGCCGTGCCCGCGCTATTGGTTTCCTCGACCTCCTCGATAACTGGCGTGCCGTCGTGTTGTGCCGCCATTGCGTTACGGCGTGATAGCGGCCGCTCGATGTATTCCGTGGAACGAGTACTAACCATAAACCAAAAGACACCTCCCCAGCAGAGTCGCCTAAATGTGGGTGAAAGCGGGTTCGCTGGGTCGCTTACGTGTACAGAAATGAGCTGGAGAGGTGCGATTGGCCGATAGTCAGTACCAAGGGGAAAAGAGGAATGATCTCGTGGGGTGAGGGCTGGAGCAAGAGGTACGGAAAAGACAAAGGCAACGTGTCTCCTTTGTTCTCCGCGGGGGGGGAATGACGTCTGCCCTTTTCTGGGGTCGAAAGAGTGAGGTCACCTTCTCTCTGGGGAAGAATGTTCTCCTTTCTCAGAATCAGTGCTCTCTCTCTCTCCTTTTCCAGAAAAGTCAGCCTCTGGCAATCATTGGGAATGTCAGGGGTATTTATAGGGCACATGGGCCTAGGTCAGGCCCAGGACGGCGCTCCTATAAGACCCCAACACGTGTCCCTCCCGTACCTCGAGGTCGCGGAAGACTCGTCCTCCCGCGGAGGACTTCCGTGGGGGGGACCCGCACTTCCGCGACGCTACCTCCATCCCAAGCCACCAAGCCACAAGAGCTTTCCCAATTCCCGCAAGAGCGAGGTCGCGACCCGCGGCGATCGTTTGCCTTCCGCGGGATCCCTTCCGGGCCTGCCTTTTAGGCCCGAATAGGATCCCGGGGTCTTCTTGTAACTCCCGTACCAATTCCGGTACATCTTTCAGTTCTCCCTGGCGGGGCCCGCGGGGGGGTCCCGCGGGGTCTTCTCTTCCGCGGGTCAGTTCCGCGGGCGTCCATTTTAATGTGCTACGTGTTTCCTTTCCACTGGTCAGTCAAACGTCTTCTTCAAAAGGTGTTTTTGGCTAAGGTTGACTTTCCGCGTGGACCTAGCGGCCACGTGTTCATGGTCCATTGGTTGGTCAAAAGGTCTTCCCTGATGACATGTCAATAATTTTGACCGCGCCTACAATATGTAATACAGTAGTTGAAGTAATTTTTTATTTTTTAGTGTTTGTGGAAGGAAATCCGTTGATAAAATCGGGACCAAACCGTGAGACTTTTGAATTAGGATTGGATTGCATTTTCTAAAAACCGTGGGATACGGATTAGGATTGGATTTGTATGAATCCAATCCGATCCGGACCGTGGACAGCCCTAATGACTAGCTAGTTCATGGACGCCAAGAGGAAACAAATTCGAGACTCCATTTGTGGTATCAACGCATGACTTTCACTAATATTGGCCTATTTTAGGGAGGTAATGGAGGTAACAAGCAAATAGAATGAAAGTTTTTTGTGTGGTGAACGTAATACACAAAGAGAAGGTTTGGGGAGTATTTTTGGATGTGTGTAACGAAAGTTTAGCGATGAGGACATGTTATGTTTTGGAATGTGCATTTTTGTGTGTGTGTGTGTGTGTGTGTATATATATATATATATACACATATGAACTTGAAATGAAGTCTAAAAGGCATGAAAATCTTCGTAATGTAATCTCATTATTGACTAGCATTATACTTATTTGCATTTCTATAGTATAACTTCGTATATTCATATACCTGAATATTTTAATTTCAACGGAACATATATTAATGTTTCTTTTGTATTACGCAAGTAGTACTTTTTAACTATCTTAAAAAAAATAAGGCCATGTCTATGCATAAGTGGTACTAAATAATAGCAAGGGCATCATGGTTAAATGTACATCCAAAATCGAATAATTTGATTATACTACCAAACAATTTCAACATGCGTAATCTATTATTCATACATTCACCAAACACTTTCACTGATTCTCTCATTATAAATTTTTCAGAATCTAGAATCACAATCCAAAATCTAGATTAATCCACTAAAATAATCAGAACCAAACACCCCCTTAATTAGCTGCATCATTCAAACTATATATAGACATTTGTGCGACCAATAACTTGATGGGATTTACATTTAAAGAAAGTGATCTTTAACACATCTACTTCACTAATTAAATAGAATAATCTGCTACATATTAATATGATAGCTGCTCCGATCCAGTTTTCTGGAGAAAAGTAGTACTGAAAGGATACAATGAGAGATTTTATGAGCTGGTACATGAAATAATAGTGTTGAGATCTTCGATACAAGCTACCTACGATATACTACTTAATACTACTAGCTTACAACATATATGTTATATATAAGAAGAAAAGAGCACATGTCAAAAGCAGAATATGGAACTTTTAGACATTTGCCTTGATTCCGAGCTCCCTTTGCCTTCCAATTCATCTGCTGCATGCCTCTGCTTCTGCAATATTAATAACACTACGAGGAGTTTAGTCCCACATCGATCAATGGGGTTTGAGAGGGTACGTACGTACGTACGTCGTAGATTGGTTACAAACTTAACTTTTAACATCAGGTGTACAAAGTGTATGTCTTCATATTCGAACTCATCGCCTCAATTTTGAGAAGTCTGAGTTTTAACAACTGAACTAGATAGTGGTGCCCTTAGCATTTCAAATTACAATATAGCGACAAAATTACGTGGAATCAGAAGAGCGCATAAATGTAATGCAGCCGGACTAGAGAAAAATAAAATTGTGGGTCTTAGGGTTATATACAAATAGAAGTTGGGACTGAGCTGGCCACATGCTTGGGCTGTGTTTGGATCATGTACTTGTGGAGGGAAGAAATAATGATATGCAACGTAAACAGTAGACTTAACAGTATCTTTCAATTCATTTTTCCCGTAGTCTTTTCTTTTCTCTCTGTTTATGCCTAGAAATCCTTTATTCAAACATCCTTACAGTGGGATAGTCATGCCCTCATATATTAGTACAGGAAAGAAAGTTAACAGAATTAGTGGCCTGGCTGTAAGGCAATTCCTCCGTTACAAAACAAAAACAAAAAAAAGTTAACGGGATTAGGCTGATAAGAAATCAACCACATCCAAAAACAAAGAGAGATACACCAAAACTAGCCGATACAAGTTGCCATAAAACCAAAGTGAAACAAGTCTAAAGCAAAATTACAGAAACTCCCCATCTGAAAAACAGGCAGCAGCAGATAACAACGGATATAGCTAGCAAAAACTTCGACTCTTGATTCTAACATATCATATACATATATATACAATAGCAAAATTGACTATCATTGTAGAGGAGCTAGCACAAGAAAATTAACGGAGCCAATGAATAGTAGTAGCACACAGTTACTGTATTAATTTTTGCTTACCGTAGTTATTAACAACGCGCCAATTCTTTTAAAAGATTAATAATAAAAAGACAAGTGATTTCGGTACTACGCGCGCGTCCCCCCCTTTGTGACTTGATTCATGCAATGCAAGTACGTTAGGAAACGAAATCAACACAAGATTTATTGGTTGCTCTCGGACTCATACCATATGGAGTAAAACTATTCGCCAGAACCCATCTTAAAACTTTAATACTAGTACTCTTTAGGGAGAGGAGAGCTATAAAGTAAAGAGTAAAATATTTCTCTATTAAATGGTACACAGGCACCAACATATATAGAACCATGCGGTATGCAAAAATGAAACGAAAATACTATGAGCACATACATACACAACGTACATACGCATTTTGGATCCATTTCGGGTCCCACAAAAATAATTTGAGCCGCTCATTTTTTTCGGAATAGTTTGCTAAAGGTTCTTACAAAAAATCAATTCAATCCGATATCAGTAAAGACGTTTACAAAACAACTAACTTTGCTTTAGAAGAATTCAGACCTGAATTCTGAAGCAAAGTTGGATGTTTTGTAAACGCCTTTACCGATGTCGGATTGAGTTGAGTTTTTCTAAGGACCCTAAACAAACTATTTTGAACATAATGAGCGGCTCGAATCATTTGTATAGGAGTTGAGACGGGTCCAAAATGCATATATGCATGATGTATCTACCTATAGAAGCTCTCAAAAGGAAAAGGTCAAATCAGCTCACCCTTGATCTCAACCGGCCATTTTGAGCATCATGTCAAACACATTACTAACAAAGTACTTATACCCAATTTGCTTGTGAACGAAATGTGGGAATCTAAATAGATCTAATAGAACACTTGAATTGAATGAAACCCAGCTTCTAATTAACTGATCTGCAAACAAATTCGCATTTGCAATATATATTTTTTTTTTTATCGGTAAGCAAAAAATAATAATAATAAGATCACAACCGCACATATGACAAATTATGGAGAAAAAGAAGACATCATTGTAAAAGGAAAGCATCCCAACTAAATCGATGTGCAAACCTCGACAAATGCTATGCCCACCCAAACCTAATGGATGCACCATTAGCAACTAATGGAACTACTTTAACTTTCCAAGGGTTTCCTTACTTCTCCCCCAAAGTGTTGTAGAGCTCTATATATTTCTCTCTGCTCAAGTTGAGACGTACTCACTAAACATAGGAGTCCCTTTCGGCTGTCGACGGCCAGCTAGGCACTAACATCTGTTGTTTGTCTTGCAGATTCAGGTTAAGAAGGTTCAGCTTTGGCCAAATTCAAACCATGGATATCTAGGAGAAGAACCGGATAAACTACCCCCACACAAAGAACTACTTTATGGAGAACAACTACTAACTCTTTATTTCATGTAAAAGATAGTGCGAAATAGTGACATAGCTAGCTAGCTAGTCAGTGGTACATCTAACATGCATATCATAAACAAGAAAAAGGCTCTTATATACGGAAACAAATCATAGAATAGTATACACAGCTACTTTCTAAAAGCACTAGTTTGGATGAAGCTACATATTCATATAGTATATCCTAATGAACCCCAATTCAACCATCAACGACACGAGTTTCAACATTTTCTCCAAAGGAGTTGAACCCATACCTCGCTACTACTATGTATAGCTACACAACCATTGGGCCACCTAATAGGGCTTAGACAGAAAATTACTAGCTAGTAGGGAAGAAACTTTAGGACTTAGGTTTACGGTTTGTTCCCCAAGAGTACTGGCGTAGTGCAATTTGGTCCCTAGTATGTAAATTGTATCTATTTGATCTCTGATATTTTGAAATGTGTATTTAAATGGTCTGCATAGCTAACTTTGTCCCTATTCGATCTCCATTCAACACGGGTATTTTTGAAACTTCATAGTAGGGACCAATATGTTGCCATGAAGGCAAATAACATAAGAGGGATTTACCCCCCAAAAAAAAAAAAATTGGCATAAGAGAGGGTGCTGAGTGAAGTGGGTGAGAGATGGAGTTGTATGCGTTTGGAGCTTGAAATAAAGTTTGGGTACGGGTCTGGATTATGTAGGAGGAAGATGGGTGGGAAAAGAAGAAAAAAGCAGTGTATTTCAGAGATTTGGGAGGAATGTAATACGAAAAAAAGATTTATTCATTTCAAATCTATCGTTATTTGTGTGGCAAAGTTTTGGAAAAACACTTGTGTTTCGCAGAAAATTTGGATGGAATAGATATGAGGACCATTTAAACGCACATTTTAAACACCGGGAACTAGATTGATATAATATCAATGGTGATGACCAAAATGACACTTTGCCTATACTTTGGCAAGGAAACCGTAAAATCAACCCAAAGAGTTAGTCACCTTTATCAAATGCCAAACCATTATGAGGAAATACAAGCTAGTTTGGAGCTATGTTGTGTGTACAGCAGTATTGAGTACTTTCAGGGAAGTGCTTCAGGAAGTGCATTATTTGGGAATTTAATTTCACCTTTTTTTGTATTAGAATTGTGACCATTTTATATATATACACACACACTGTTATTCAGAGAACAACAATACTTTGGTGAAAATATGCAAGGCAACTCCAAAAATGCTGGATGCTTCCCTCCCCTACCCAGACCCAGACTCGGACCCTTATCTCATGTTAACTGGTTCCCAGACTTGGGTAACCCCCCAGATTGCAAGGAAGTCTGAGTGACACACTACAATAACACCTTTTTGTTGCGCAGTCTCAAGATGGAGATTCCAAAGCTTTTTTTGTATACATTTTAATCTAAGAAATAGCATAAGGAGGGAGAACAAGGCACGTTATATCGCTTGTATTGTTAAATGAGAGATGCTACAGTAAAGTAGGTCCTAAAGATATTAATTATGTAAACATGCATTTTTGTAGAATTTCATAACATTTGCATAGAAACATGATTTTCGTCAGCTTGGCAAATTAATTAAATTCCTTTAAAATTGGCAACCTTAATTTGCATAAAAATTTCTAAAACACAACAACAAATACTCGATCTCAACATATAGAATTAAGTTATATTATGCTTATGAATTCGAGGTTGATGTGATAAATGTACGTATGTCTAAATGTCCGGAATCTACTTTCCAATGAAGATCCGATCGAGTAATAATTAATTTACTTTCCAATGTCATATATTTATCAAATACTGTAGATAGCTAGCTAGCTAGCTGCTTCTTTCTGCTTTTTGTCTCTCTCTCTCTCTCTCTCTCTCTCTCTCTCTCTCTCTCTCTCTCTCTCTCTCTCTCTCTCTCTCTCTCTCTCTCTCTCTCTCTCTCTCTCTCTCTCTCTCTCTCTCTCTATATATGGGCAAGAAAAAAAATGCATATAACAGCAAAATTAAAACGACATTAATTTGTCACACTACGGGATCGGTAGTGCCTAGACGATCGAAACCAACAATGACTAGCCCTGGAAATATAGTCCCTAACGTGGAAGAAGTACTGTAGTAAACTAGTAACAAAGAATACTCCATTGGAACATGGGAGAAGTATCTAATGCTTTCACTCAACAAGTTTTTAATCCAAATATCATAATTTAGAGTATATAAAAGGACAACCCCAAAAATAGATTATTTACTTCAATTCTTTTCCAGTGAGAACCAATGTATGGCCTTTTTTTTCAAAACGGAATAGAAGGGGATGGAGATATTAATGTTAAAATCATGTGTTCAATTTCATTAGAATCCGATTTGAAGTGCAACTGCAATGAGTAGAGAGGACAGCTTACTGGGCACATCGAAGATTGGAGGTCACAAATAATCAATGTGAAACAAACTCTGACACTTTTTCGTTGGCATGAATTGCACGCGTAGATCTAGGGAAATAGTTAAACATTTTTTTTTTTAAAGGTACACTTATGACACAAATAAAGACAAAAAATCAGCTACTAAAAATAAAGTAGTCGTAAAAATACTTCAAAAGCCTACTTTAGATCCAAAATAAATTAACATGCAATGCGTAGAAAGGTGACGCAAACTTATATGTCAAATTTGAAAGTGATAATCAATCGAGGTGGGACAAACTCTGACACCTCTGAATGAAGGAGAATTAGCCAAATTTCGTTTACACTCTTCAAGGTAGGAAGAGGAGTTTTAGAGTAGAGGAGAGTCGAATGATGAAATAAGACATATTTGCATCAAGCTTGTTCCTTTTGATTTGAAATTAAATGTAAAGACAGAGGAGTGCTGAGTAGCTAGAGCACGAGTAATGTGTCCAATAGATTAATTGTACTAAAATCTCACTTTCAAATTATATATTGATCCTCATAATCAACCTTATATTATGCCGTCCAAGAAAATTCAGATAAATGTGAAATGTGTTATCTAAGAAGCCCTTTCCTAATTCCGAAAACTCCAAAATGATGAATTTTCTATCTGTGAATTAAAAAAAAAAAACACACAAATTGCTGTCGTACTCGTTTTACAACAATGTTCAACATACACACACAATCAAGCATTAGATTCTTACTAATGTCGACAGATACGACACAACTGCATCCAATAGACAAGCTAATTACTATATAAATTACCTTGCCGATTGAAAAAAAAAATTATTCGTTTGTTCAAAATAACCAAACAGAGTTTTAACACAAGAAAACATTACGCAACTAATAACGATATGAATATTTTCTAGCTAGGAAACCCAAAGGCCATTTTTTCAGTGGTTGAAAAGTAGTTAAATTAATTTGGTAAACATAGAAATGTAAGGGAATTCGGAGAGACTTTGTACCATATATGTAATTATTCTCCATCTTAATTAATTAGTACGTATATCACATGCAAAAATACCTTGTATTCAATGGCCATTCATGGGGGCCACGAAATCATGCAGAATCCAAGAAGACCCAAAAAAAATATTGAAAAGGTATAAGCTGGAATTATTAAATTAGGCAACAAATAAATTAATATCAAGCAGTGTTTTGGATGATACTGTACGAGAGAGAGAGAGAGAGAGAGAGAGAGAGAGAGAGAGAGAGAGAGTAATCTTGCATCACTAAGCAAATTAGGGTTTCGGAGCCATATCGGTTTAGGTTTCTTATGAACTAAGGATACTAGATCACTCAAATTCATGTTTTATCACTTGGTCAATATATCCTCACCTAAAATTACCGTCTAAATGGTAATATTCTGTCGGTCCACATATAATCAGAATTATTTTTCTTCCAACGAATATTTGAATCTAAAATTATAGGGATATCGGAAATACTAGTAATTTCAAATCAAAACATATATAGTAGTAAAATTACCATCAAATGGGCTGCTTTGAAGCCTTGAGTTCATTATTAATCCCCTTAATGATCTGATTCTTCTTCTTCTTTTTCTTCTTGTACGGAATACCCCTAGCCTTAGCTTGACACTCCTTCACTTCTCGTAAATAAACCCGAATAGCCCCGTTCCCGAACGGGTTCGTCTCTGATGACCCACCGTGCTCTTCATAGGCCGCTCTCAGTCGTCCAATCAGCGCATCGAGACTCCCCCACGCTTGTCGCAGAGGGCAAGTGCACGGGGCAGGTGGGTCCGGTTGCCCGAAAAACACGCAGCCGTTGGTGTGAACCTTGGTTTTTCCAAACTGGTCCAGGTACCGCAGGAAATCCAGGACGTGGTTACAATTGCACTGGGATAGTGAAACCGGTGGCCTTTGGTTTTTCAAGTACTGGCCGAAAGTGTTCCAGTCTCTGCGTTTTTGGGATTCGTACCGGCTCAAAGGAGCCGATACTGCATGGGGAATATCACCGC
The DNA here is from genome assembly GCA_018127125.1 of Rhododendron griersonianum. Taxonomy (NCBI): domain Eukaryota; kingdom Viridiplantae; phylum Streptophyta; class Magnoliopsida; order Ericales; family Ericaceae; genus Rhododendron; species Rhododendron griersonianum. The sequence goes on along the minus strand of CM030789.1, from coordinate 27,438,507 downwards.
CGACGGATCGCGACGATTCGCCGACGGAGTTTTTTACTATTTCAGTTGACATGATTGTTCCAAAAGGAGAGGTGAACAGGTTTTGTGTATTTTTGGGAGGAAAAAAAAGGGGAGGGGGAGGTGGGAGAAAATGGGTAGTGGAGTGGAGAAAGATTGAGATCACATCTTTGAGTCTATTGAGGAGACACGGTATGGGGCCCAATGGAGGGTGCTTTTGTTCTCCTTTTCCTTCTTCTCTCTCTCCCTTTCTCTCATCACTCATTCATTCATTTTCTTCTTTCCATTTTTAATAATACTCCTATATTATTAGCACTAACCATTTTTTAATTAGGACCTGAAATTATTGGACGAGTCATGATCAATAGGATTAGGAAAAAGGGAAATTAGCTAGCCACAAAACTGTTTGTTTGTGCATATAATTCTATCCGTAGTTATGCTGCATTGGTTTGTTTTATAATTATGAGACTTTTGACTGGAATTCTATTTCGTGTCCCACATTATTCTGTACAAAATTGTTTATTTACTCTTCTATCATATATTTTTTATCGACAAAAGAAGAATTCAATATCGCAAAGATTATTCATGTGAATGAGAACTACAATAGGAAAAGAAAATGGCAAAGTTCACTTTGATCCCTTGTGGTTTGGGTCATATATGGATATCCCTTCTATGATTAAAAAGTGTGCATATAACACCTTGTGATTTGTGAAAATATATAGATGAACCGAATTTCGTCCATATTAACGTCAAGTGTAAAGAACGCACATTAAAAGTCCGATATACAATCATCTTCTCCATTGATTCTTCTTCTTCCTTGAATCTAACCAATCCATTTCGTGTACCAAAATTTGGATCTGAACTGTTGATATTGTAGAGTTTGACGAGTACTACATCTGTACCAAAATTCAAGCTAGTCGATCAAAAAATAAAAACCTCATAGTCGAATCGAATTTAGTATGAGGTAAATTTTCAAATTAAATTTACCATTCGTTTTAACAAGAATTAGATCATTAAGTTATTGATGTCTGATCGAATTGATTTTTTACAATGATACTCTATTCTTTGATTAATACATTATGAACAGCTCGGATTAGATTTTGATTAATTTCAAAAGGCGTGTGATACACTTCCGTTAAAATAGACGGAACTGGGTCCATCTGCACATTTTTACAAATCACAGGGTGTTATGTGAATACATTTCAATCATAGGGGTGTATCCGCACATGAGCTAAATTACAGGAATCGAAGTGGACTTTGCCCAAAAGAAATAACATTTAGGCCCCGTTCCGCTAAGGGAAATAAATATTTATTTTTTAAATAAGTACTTTTTTGAATTAAAAATGATGTATTGTGAAAAAATGACATGTCTCGTAAAGTGAAGAATAAGTATTTAAAAAATAAAAAACTTAGCAAAAAGGGGCCTTAATCTTCTATATTGTCTATGCGAAATCTTTTTACAAAATTATATGACATACTGCACTTTTAGTTGTAACTAAAAAGAAAACTTAATATCGATAGGTCATTAATTTTAAAACGAAATTAAAGGGTTTACACAACATTTTGTTTGGGCATGATTGTTTTCATTCACTTGGATCGCAATACCAAATCATATGATACCGTGTGTCGGTGCAACTAGTCAAGGAATCCGTTGTTATTAAACACGAGTCCTTAATTCTGCGATTAGTAATATAATACTATATATTATCTAAAGCTAGGGCTGCTATCTAATTCAAATTAATCCATCAAATCAACAGTACCACCAAATGGTCTTTGGTGCTATTTTTAAACATGATTTGACTTGGCCTAATCAGATTCCATTATTCTAGAACTTTGTTTTCACCCTCAAAAGTTTGAAAGTGTGAAAAATTATTACTCCCCAGCCATCATCATCACCACCAATAAATTATTTATGATCAGTATCACAATCACCAACATAAAATAATGCAAAAGATAAGGATAGAGATGTACCATGTATCAAAACAAAGTTAATTAATGATATGACTTTTATGGTGTTAAATTACGAGTTATTGCAATATTCGTCACCAAATTAATTACTTTATTTTTTTTTTCGACAACTTCTTTTGATTGGCATTTTTTCCCGACAATTACACTTCTTCTCATACTTCATCCGTCCCACTTTGTTGTGCCTATTTTCTTTTTTTGACATCTCAAAAAATTGTTTATATCTCTTAATCTATAATATTTTATATATTCAATATGGATCTTGTTTGATAAATTTCAATTAATTCGTTTAAACAAACTTTCAAAAATCATAAAAATATTATAGATTGTGAGATATAAACAATTTTTTGTGAGATACCAAAAAAAATAGGCACAACAAAATGGGATAGGAGAAGTAGTATTTTTGCACCGATGATCCCCTGTCCGACTGATCACATCCGGACAGGCGCTTGTCCCACTCTTCTCGGCTGTTGATCTCGCAAATCAACGACTGAGATGAGCCGAGCACGTTTTGCTCCAAAACGACGTCGTTTTGGAGCAAAACGTGCTCGGCTCATCTCAGCCGTTGATTTGCGAGATCAACGGCTGAGAGAGACTCGGACAGCCGCCTGTCCGGATGTGAGTCGGACAGGGGATCCGGTCTCGTTTTTTTGTTACTTGACCAATGTTTTTTTTGGTGCCACAATGATTGCTTTGACATGTTAGTGCATGATCGATTAGCAAGTTACCGGAGTAGAATAATTTTCTTTTTCCATCTAATCTAACCTGAAATCTTTGTCACGAGCAATAAATATAAGACCCTCAACACGACCACTTGGACTAGAGCACCGGTGAAGTTTGTGGTGTTAGAGTATCCACAGTAGAATAACTAAAACCATAGAATTGCTAAAATTAGCAATGTTTTTTCAAAAAAGTGTTCACAGTGGCATAACCAAACTTAACAACCGCTTAGCAACTCATCAAATTTTGGCCGTTGGATAATCAAAACTAGCAACTTTTTGTCAAAAACCAAACCTTCTCTCTCTCTCTCTCTCTCTCTCTCTCTCTCTCTCTCTCTCTCTCATATTTTAAAAGTTTTTTTTTTTTTTGCAAAAACAGTAAAACTGTTTGTTTATTAAAAAAAAAATTTAACTCTTTTTTTTCCCAAAACTGTTATTTTTAAAAAATGTATTTTTTTCAAAAACAGTTTTTTCTAAAAACTTTTTCCAAAAGTGTTTTTTTCAAAATAAAAGTTTTCAAAAAATTATTTTCTATTTCTAATAACATGTTTTTATTAGTTTGAAAACTATTTTAAATTTTTTTTTATATGGTGACAATTTTTAGATTTTTATAGGTTGAAAAGGTGATGTAGTAAGCCATCCACAGTGGTATAATCAAAAAAGGATAACCAAAAGTTGACACATCAGCTTTTGATTATTCACTTAAGAGGTTGCTAAGCTTAACAATGTTGAGCTTCACAATGGTCACTCATAGTCCATAACCAAAATAAGAGGTCCACTACAATTTCTCTCTCTCTCTCTCTCTCTCTCTCTCCATTCACTTCCCTCCATTTATGTTTTTTTTGGGCAAAAATATATCGATTTCCTCTTTTAATTTTGGAGAAAAATCGGTGAATTTCTTTCCTCCTATTATGAATTTTTTTTTTTTTTGGGGGAGGGGAATAAAAACGAAAAAGAAGAGTGAAATCCCCTAATCCCGCGACGATAGGTTGAATTGTAGATGATCGAGAGATATGAGTTTCACTTTTGGAGGGAAAGAAAGAGAAATAATTTGTGGTGAAGTGAAGAAGATATAGAGTAGGCGAAGAAGAGAAGAAGAAAATACCAATTGAAACATGCGTGTATACAAATTTTGGAGCTAGTTAACTTATGTGGTGTTGGGTCCACAAATTTTGATTATTGAAAAAGGTTGCTAGTTTTGGTTATCCAAAACCCAAAATTTTATTATTTCTAAGGATGTTGCTAAGTTTGATTATACCATTGTGAGCTATTTTTTGCACCAACATTGTTAACTTTAAAAACAATTGGCTTTTGATTATACCACTGTGGATGGCCTAAGTTTTGATTATATTATTGTGGAAATCTACATTGCTAAGTTTAGCAACCTCTTAAATGAATAACCAAAAGATGAAATTACAACTTTTGATTATTCCACTGTAGATGCTCTTAGTTATGGACTACAACAATTAATAACATTGCAAAAAGGGAGCATATATATATATATATATATATATATATATATAGTAGAGTAGGGTGAGTAGGGTTTCCTAAATCCTATCTATATTATTGGAGTATATTTTTTTGGTAAGAATATCTGCATTATTATATGGATGAAGGTGTACTGTGTGGGGTATCTTTTTGATATTGCTATTTATTAATGATTCATGTCTCTGTCTCACTGACTTGTCACAATTTACTTGGAAATGGGCTAAAAGCTGTGGAATATGGAAGGGTACCCTTTGAATCCTGTTTGGGGAATTTCGATCTCTAGGGTTAGGTTTTTGAGTGCATGTAGAGACAATTCTGCATGATTATATATTCCCACATTTTGTTCCTGCTTGCAAATGGTGTAAGGATGATAATGAGTAATTTGTAGGTACTTCTGGGACTGTTGAGTCATTTATGGAAATTGGATAAGGATGATAATAGGGGTGAGCAAAAAATCCGTCAAACTGCGAATCCAAACCAAACCAATCCAAACCAAAAGATTTGGTTCGGTTTTTTAGGAGTATGGTTAGGTCATGGTTTAAAAAAATTAGAAACCGCATTATATGGTTTGGTTTGTGAATTCATGTTCACGATTATGGTTCCAAACCGATCCAAATCGTATAATACATAAAACATATATATATATATATATATATATATACAATATATATATAATTTAATGATAATTTACCTTAGTCAACTACTTTCTTAATTTATTGATCCTACTAAATTCACCGCAATATTTAGTTTTTCTTCCTTGACAAGATAATTTAGACAAAATTTCTATGTGTCATAACTCATTCCTAATTTCCTATGATTATTAATCTTGTTGTGGAGTGATCATCACAAGTTGGTCATGCAGCTGCTACTGCCCTTTTACTACTTCATTTCAATTTAGTAGTCTTAGAAATTATCTTTGATCTTTTATTTGGTTAAACTATCTTAAGATGTTTAGTAGTTGGTATTTTTATTTGGTTCATTTTAGTGGCTTACCAGTATTTCATTTTCTTAGTTTAAAACTTGAGGTAATTGTTAGGTATTCTACTCTTAATTAATTGGTTGATGTTAGTATATTTTGGTAATTTGAATGGAATTAGTTTTAATATTAGTTTGATTTTAATTTATCTTCATAATTTTAAGTACTTTAAATATTTTTTGAAGAGAATAGCTTAGTTCAAAGCAAACCGTGGTTTAAAACCGAAACCAAACCGTATTTTAATGGTTTGGATTGGTTTGGTTCTATGTCTTTTGTGGATTGGTTTGGTTCTTCAAATTCATAATTTGTAGGTATTGGTTTAGTTTTTGATTTACACTAAAACCGAACCAATCCGAACCATGCTCACCCCTAGATGATAATGAGTAATTTGTACGTTCAATTTTGTTAGCTCACTTGAGAGAAACTGCCAAATTTGTTTTTTGAGTTTGTTGTTTTTTCATTGAGACATTTTTATTGACTTTACCTTTTGTCTCCTGTTCTTTCACCTTTTGCTTTGCAGGTGATGGATCTTCTGCGAAGGACTAGCTTGATTTTTAGGCATTTTGAGGAGGGGTTTGTGCGAGTCTTGGTTCAGTTCTGTGGCCGGGTCCTTGCCTTCTTTTTGTTAGTTCTGTCTTGTTTGTTTGGTCGGTATGCGTCACGTTGTACAATCTCTTTTTTAAATCAATGGAATATATCTTTTCTCGAAAAAAGAGTCTTTTCTTTTACAAGTTCTATGGGAATATAAGTATATGAGTTACATCAAATTAGGCGTTAGTGCAATTAAGCTCAATTGATAGTCCCATTGAGGGAATAAATAAGTAAACAAAGAACCCCCTCCAGGAAAATAAAACAATATTCAACCTTCGTTTTGACAATGATTAATCCAGTGAACTCCCATTTGAAAGTTTACAAGGGTGATCTACGGAGCTAACCTCAAATGATTTATCATCGGAAGAAGGCACTCTCAATCCTATCTAGTTTGAAAGTTACTCCTAATTTACAAAAGTGACCAACTGAGCTAACCCTGGATAATCTTGAGATCGAGGTTATTTAAATCCATCTTTTTCTCTAAAACGCTTTAGTCGGAAATAGTGTTATCTTTAGCCGACTATATAATATTTAGTCGGTAATAACTGGCCAATTGCAGACTAAATTCGGCATTCTTAGTCGGGAGTTATGCTTCTTCTTGTTGTGATAATGGAGTCGGATCCATTATTTGAATGGGATCTATATCACTCTTTACACTAATCAGCAATTACAAGATACACTATCAATCGATGTAATTGAGTGGAACATAATTGCCTGTCAAAATTATTGGGAGCATCAATTCATCGCCAATGTGATACTCTCTTTTTTCGATAATGGCCTACGTGATACTCTCACTATACACAATATTGTGAGTCAGCTCTTGTCTTCCAATAATCTCAACAACGATGGTTTTTTTTTTTAATTGGCAAAAGAAATTTAACCAGCGACAATGATTTTATTGGTGTCCCACAGTCCCAGTATTGAAATTTTGTCACTACGTAATTGGCTCAGATCGAGTGCACATGAAATTGGCAGACGTACTTAGAAAGAATTGAAAAATTAATTACTCGTGTTTCCTGCATTGATTACAGTAATAAGGACTCGTTTTTTTTATGTTAATGTAGGACTCTGTAGTGTAGAGGATGTAGGAGTACTTATTCGACGCCCCTGGGACACCAAGTGGTGCCCAAACTTTTCTCCACCACACATTTGTGAAGGCTTCACATACTTTGTGCTAAAAAAAGAGTTTGAAACACCACGTAACGTACGGTGTCTTGAGGACATTGTATAATTTTCCAGGATGCAAAGTAAAATTAGATGGCTAAATGGAAGCTTTTTGAAAATGGGACTCGCTTATGAAGTGATTAGTGGTCATTAATTTATTGAGTTAATGGTGCCTCCAATGGACTAGTTAATTTAGTTGTATAAACCAAATATGTATGTGTGTGCGTGTTTATATATATATATTTAATTGAGCAACGGTAAAATGATAGATTGAAAAGGTCAACCATCATTTAGCTTCAAAATGAGGCCCACAAAATTTAGTGAGTGCATAAATAGGTAACTAAATCTATAGAGTGAGTTATTGAGTGATAGGTTAATGAGCTAACTTATCTAGTCCATTGAAGTTAGTTTTTGCACACTCACTAGCAAACAAGTGCGCGAATACTCTAACAAACGAAAATCCACATTATTATGGCGTTATTCCCAGCTAGTTGTGCATTATCTTTTCTAGATATGGACTTGATTGGGATACCCAACAAAAATCCACATTAAATCCGTGTTATGATGTTGTAGATCGGTGGGTGTGGCACCACACAACAAATGGTGTCTATACAGTTAGTTTGAGGTATGAATCGGCTCTTTCTATTCGGAGGAGGGGAAATGAAAGGCGAATGGAGCGAGGGGAGCCGAGCACAAAGAGTGAGGACAGAAAGGCCTGGAAAAAGGTATGGGCTCTCCGAATCCCAAATAAAGTCAAACATTTTTATGTTCAAATGTATCAATGGGATCATTTCGATCAAGGAGAACTTGTTTAGGAGAAAGGTGACGCAGGACTTTCTTTGCCCAATGTGTAGTAGTGATTGTGAAACCTTTCCCCATTTGTTTTTGGAGTGTCGTTTTGCTCAGATCATGTGGAGGATATCGTCGCTGGGGTGTATTCCGAATATGAACGAGCAGTTTTCAATAATGGGAGCCCGGATCCACAAGGTGCATTGTATATGGCAGTAAAGGATGCGGAGGAGTTCATAGAGGCAACCGAGAGCAGTGAGGTGGTTCGGGTCCGGAAAGCACAAAACAATGTGGCTGCGGAATGTAAGTGGGTACCTCCAGGCCGTGGTAGCTTAAAGGTTAATTTTGATGCCGCATGGGTGAGGCGAGATGATGGACCAAGAGCAGGGGCAGAGATGGTGATCCGAGGGGAGAATGGGCTTTTTGTGGCTGCTCGGTCGACGCACTTGGGTATAGTTTCTTCCGTTTTCTGTGCAGAAGCCATGGCGTGCAGGGATGCGTTGTTTTTTGTCTCTTCGTTGGATTTGGATTTGGTTATTGTGGAAGGAGATTCGCTAAAACTTGTCCAAATTTTGAAAAATAAGAGGGCCTGCCTTGCAGAGATTGAAGTCGTGATTAGAGATATCCGTTGTGAAGTTGGAAAGTTTAGAAAGTATGATTTTGTGTTTACTCGTCGATTGGCAAACGGGGTAGCTCACTTGATTGGTTATTGGATCCGTTGTGGAACGATAGCCGTCCTTAGTATTGTTGGATATTTTGGTTTTAATAACACGCGTACCATTTTGGGGGAAAAAAAAAACGGATGTGAACTCTTGATTTTTTTTAATGCAATTTTTTTTTTCTACTACCAAAAGGAAAGACTTAACGAAAGTACAATTATTAGAAAAATAAAGGTAATCAAGACAATCGGAGCCAGAGCTGATTTCTTGTTTATGAAGGGTAGAGAGCCTCTATGGTCACGCCTAAGGGGAGTTGCTACGCTGGTCGCCCCCTCTCACCCTTTTAGAATATCAAAAAAAAAAAAAAAGTACTGTATTTTGTTTCCCAAGGTACTACTGCTTTGAAAACAAAATACTCCTATTTGTACAACATTTTCATATACAGGAATGTTGTGGCTGATACACCCACCGTGACCCACGTCCACGAGTGTACATGATATATAATATTATAATTCAAACCTGTCATTGGAGATCATTATTCTTTCAATAATTCTATTACCACACCCATTTTACACACCCAAATACACACCCACAGGACTCTTATTCTTTTGAGTGTGTGGGATCCACCACTCACGTGAGTGGTGGGTGTGTATTTGGGTGTGACTTTGGGTGTGGTACTAGCATCATTCTTTTTAATTTGATGTTTTTGTATGCAGATTATATTTGTAAACAATTGTTAGTATTAATGTTTCGTATGTTATTGAACAAGAAGCATCCAATTAGTACAAAATTGTGTGTTTTTTTGGGTACTGCTACTGATAATTGAGAAAGAACATCACAACACACAAGAGCATATATAGGATCCTAAAGATCTCCATATGGATAGGACAGACCTATGATCGAAAGATTGGAAAACAAGGGAAATAATTATGCCACTTTCTTTTTTTTTTGTTAACGGTACTCTCCTACAAGTATATTTTTACACTAAAAATATACTTGCAGAGAAATGCCGTTAACAAGAAAAAGGAATGACAGAATCAACAGCCGAAAACAATAGTCACTAAACGGGAATTTTGTTTTTTATAACCAAAATTACCAAACAAACAAGGTCAGTACTTTCTGAAATGGGGTCCAACGAGCAACAGCTAGACATAGTACTTTCTGAGATGGGGTCCAACGAGCAACTTTTGTTGATGATGAATCATGATGATGTCTATTGGAGGGAAAACGCCATGCTTCTCCTCCCCAAAATGTGTAAAAAACGTATGTTACTCCACAATTTATTGACCAAAAATGCTAAGGGTACATACAAAATGTACATACAATGTACATATGGATTTTGTGGGGCTCAAATCGGGTCTCTCAAAGATGATTCGAACCGCCCATTATTTTTAAAACATATTTTTATGGAGTCCTGTAAAAAATCAGCTCAACCCGATATTGGTAAGGATTTTTTCTGATTTTGTGGGGGCGAAAACTACTCGTCGCTCCCACAAATTCAGAAAAAATCCTTACCGATATCGGGTTGAGCTGATTTTTTACAGGGCTCCATAAAAATATGTTTTAAAAATAATGGACGGTTTGGATCATCTTTGTGGGACCCGATTTGAGCCTCACAAAATCTATATGTACATTATATGTACATTTTGTATGTACCCATAGCAGCACTCTTTATTGACAACTATAGCATTAAGTTACTCCATTAACTGACTTGTCAAAAAAAAAAGTTACTCCATTAACTAACACGATGTCACAAACTCCCTCTGTCCCCATTTTTTGGTCTCAGTTTAGCACTTTTTTTCTCTAAAAAAATTGTCTCAAATCAAAACTAAATGGATAATAGAAAATGAATTTCCTCTTATCCCCTTTCATTTTTTATTAATAGTACTTCCTCCGTTATTAATTGTTAGTCCATTACCATTTTGGGTTGTTCCAAAATGTTGGTTATTTTCCAAAAATAAAAGGAGAAATTTGATGATTTTTCAAAAATGTCTCTCACAAGTGAATATAAGTGTCGTAAAGTAAATAGAATATAGAGGTAATGGTGAAAATGATAAGCATTAAATTTGAGGGTAGGTGTAATCATTACATATCTCTTTAAATAATTGAAATTCCCAAAAGGGGCCGATAATATGGTACGTAGGGAATACTAAAAACGTAAGAAAATGTAATGATTGAAAGATAAAATGAGAATAATAAGTTTCCAAAAGTGCAATGATTGTATTCCATTAATTAGTTGGAATTTTCAAAAAGAACTAAAAAATAGGGACGAAGGGAGCATTTTTCAATAATTCAATATAGCCCTTCTCTCTCTCGATTACGATTCACGTTCCATGATTGCGCTTTCAATAATCTTCTTGCAAATTGTTATAGTCTAGGATGTTTTTGAAAAAGAAAATTTACTCCCTCCGTCTCACTTTGCTATGCTCTTATTTTTTTGGGGGGGGGTGTCCCAAAATGATGTGTTTGTTTTAAAATTTTCTAATTTTGGATGTCTATATTACCATTTTACCCCTCATTTCTCCCTCCCAAATTCAAATTTTGAACTTGATTTGAAAGGAAAGTGGAGTAAAATGATAAAATTGACACAAAGTCGATGTAATTATGATTTTTCCTTAAATTACATGAAAGTCAAAATAGGCGCAACAAATTGGGACGGATGGAGTAATTTTTTTCTCACATCCGTTTAATTAGAATGGAAGTTTTGCAAGGAAATAGTAAAGAAAATATGATATCTTTGTTTGGCGTGAATAAAATTGCCTAAATTAGAAGAGAAAATATGGAAGGAAGAGGATAAAGAAGGAAGTTAGAGTAATTGTTATTGATTTTCTAGAGAAAATAAAATTTTTCTGCACATTTTGTGTGAAAAAGTAAAGCAAGCTCTCATGCTTTAGAAGGTTATACAGAAAAGTTCATTTTCTACCACTTTCTTAGATATTCTTGCTACGTAAACACACACACACACAAAAAACTATTTTTTTTCTTTCTTGCATTTTTTATCTTTATCTCGCTAATCAAACGGACATTAAAGTTGTGATAAATTAACTTTCACACTTTAAAACGCCCCGAAGGCACCCTTTCGTCTCCCTTGCAAGTTTGAACTATGTAGGCTTAGTCGTTTTTCTTTTGCAAATGGTCTGGCCGAACACAGTTTTTCAAACTTGTAAACAGGATTTTCATAAAAATCATCCCTACGAATTACGGTGTACCTAACTTTTCATTGAAAATTGAGATACTTAGGCAGGATTCTTGAGGGTAACCAAGCCCGGTGGGAAACCCAGGTCGTAAATAAATAAAATGAAACAACCCACCCCGTCGTGGTTGAATTTCTATTAAAAGTGTTAATCAGGAAATCGAGTACCGAATGTGTTATGTGGGTGGCCTAACTCATTCCCCACTCGTAACAATAAATCTATATACCTGTCTTTAATTTCTAACTTTGCAGACAGATAAAAAAGCAGAGCCACTTCTAAACTAGATCCTCATATCCATGATCAATTTTAAAAGCCAAGTCGTTTGGCTCGAGAAAATATTGTCCTTTGAAAACTTTTGAATTATTCCGAGAATAATTCAAGGGTGTCCTGACACACCTAAACTTTATGTTTGGTGGTGACTCTGAGTTATTTTTGTAAAATACAAACCTCTTCCTCCATCACATGAAAACAAACATGAATCTTGACAGTCCCGCACCGCCAGCGGGGGACAACGCGTCACTTATATTCATCCTACGTTTATCAAAATAACAATATAACTAAACTAACATATGTGTGTAATAACAAACAGATCCGTACGTAGTAATATGCATCCTACGTTATTTATTTTATTTTTAGACATATACTTTTCGATCAATATAAAACAAATGATAAAAGTGTTTCCAGAAAACAGGAGTCCATATTAAGGAGGAATAGGAATCCTCAAACAGTGCAAGCAAGTAGTAAAAATGAGCCTAGCTTGATTCCAAAGTAAATTAAAGCAGTACTAAAAGAATTAAAAGTCAAAACAAGTATAAGGTCCTCTATGTCGGACTAGTCATTGCCCTTTCGTTCTTTATTTCCTTTCTTTAGATCTCTTTCTTATTCAAATTCATCTTCTATATATGCTGTTGCAATCGCTGAAAAGATAAGACAACACAAAAAGAATAATTTTTCCCCCCGCAACCAAACAAGTGGAAATAAGTGCGCGCGCGCATTGCTTCTCATCAAGTGTGTGTATATATATATATATCTCTTGGTTAATCAAGCTGATCTTGAGTTCTCTTAGTTTTTCGGGAAATTTTCAAAATGACACCTGAACTTTGCACCAAATGTCACAGAGACACCTGAACTTAAGTTTATTTCAATTAAACACCTGTATTAACAAAATCCCCAAATTTAGACACCTGAACTTGAGTTTATTTCAATTAAACACCTGTACTAACAAAATCCCCAAATTTAGACCCCCGCCGTTATTCTCTGTCCCAAAAATTGCTAACATGGCATCTCCAACCCGTTTAAGTTGCCCTATTACACATATTTCCAACAAGGGACGATGCACCCAAGCGAATGTAAAGTACTTATACGTAGTGGGTGCATCGTCCCTTGTTGAAAATATGTGTCTAGTTTTTCACATGTTAAAGCTGGACGAGCCGAGTGTAATTTAATGACGTTTGGTTTCAAACCTTAACATGTTTCAAGAAATATTCAATTTGGATGAGCCGAGTGTAGTCGAACATGCACCAACGCACACTCGAATAGCAGATAGTTTTCAGTCACATCCAAGAGATTCATATTTTCCCCAACTTCAAAAAGTAATGGAAATCATTGTAGTAGTATATTTTTTTTTTTTACTTTTCTGTTGCATAATATGATTCCCCTTATCATTCCCAGGTCAAAAAACAATTCTCTTGTTCAATGTAAAGTTAGGCGAATTGCACATTAGTTTGGTATGTTTAGGTATGCTGTTGCTCTAAAATCTAGTACTTTAAACTTTTCAGTTATATTTAAAATTTGTAAATGATATATGAGCGGGGCTGATTCCATCACAAATTAATTATGAAAATAAAATCAATATAATTACACCACACGATGACAGATCAAATAAAAAGCATGTACATTGATTGACTAAAAAACAAAAACGTGTGATGGACTTCAAAAGTGGGGAGGGTGTTAGATAACATAGCCCCATATTGTTTGGGTGGAACCTCCCCACCTAATATATTTAAACTATTAGGTTTTTGGATCTAAATATTTCTACACTAACCAGCTTGATGATCAGATCAATTCATTTTGTAGGGATTAGTATTTTAGCTATCCTTGCATAAAGTCAACTCAATTAAATCTCGGTAAGTGATTGATCCAAGCAGTCGATTCTTATAATTAGTGTAAAATTTTGTATTGAAATTTTGGATCAAAACAAGTGTCATTCGATATAGAAATAGGATCCTACCAAAAAAACAAACTGAATGAGAAAAAAGCAAGGGTGTTACTAATGCCATATATATGTAAAAAAAAATAAAAAAAATTTGCTAAGTAAAAAGAATTTATTAATCTTTATAAAGGATTACAAAGATTAAAAGGATCAAGGGCACACCGGCAAAGAAGCCACCCGAGACCTAAGGGAAGGCAAGACGCCAACTGAACACCAAAAAGAACCCACAAAACCACAAGGCTCAAAACAACCAGCCGAAACACCAAAAAAAACATAAGCATCTCGAAAGAAAAACACCCCAAACCGCCACAACTCAAAATTAAAAAATCATAGAGAGAGATGCACCATCTTCATAATCATCTTCTGCCTCTATTCACAACCTGATCAACAATTTATTTGTAACGCCCCGACTTTTCGGAAGCAAAATAAAATAATTTCTTAAGAAAATTTTGCTAAATAAATATAATTTTCCAAAATAAAGGTCTATTACAATCTCAAAATAAATTTACCGATTCAAAATACATTAACTTCAGAGCTGACTCTAGACTTGATACGAATCCCAAGCATACTCGATCCCTATTCCTGATATTCTTTCTGTGTCGAACTGCACCATCGTTGAATCCCTTCCATTGAATCCTGCGCCTTCTGGCAAATTGATCGCCGAAGCAATCGATTTACCAGGATACAGACGTATCCGTGAGTGATAAATCACCCAGTAGAATAATCTAACCCAACTACCCCTCTTACCATACAACTAGCAATCAGCAGAATAAACATGGTACGAAGAAATAAAACAGAGATATTTCATATCAATTAGTTTATTACTATTCATTAACCTGACGTGTGATCTAAGATCTCACCGCGAGATCTTTCCTCCCTCAACCGCTAGCCATGCCCTGTCCCATGAGATCACTTTCTTTTGCTGTCGCGGATTGCACCCAAGTTATGTACCAGCGTGTATCCCTCTCATTACAACAAAAGAAGGCTTATCATGCCTGAATCATAACTAGGGTTCGCCTATCTTATAAACCACTTCACAATCATCACTGGGCTTACTTTGCCAGTATCAAAACATCACTCAATACTGGGCTTACTTTGCCAGTTTTAAATCATCACTCAACACTGGGCTTACTCTGCCAGTTTCAAATCACACTATTCAACACTGGGCTTACTTTGCCAGTTTCAAATCACACTTAACACTGGGCTTACTCTGCCAGTTTCAAATCACATCATTCAACACTGGGCTTACTTTGCCAGTATCAAATCACACTCAACACTGGGCTTACTTTGCCAGTATCAAATCACACTCAACACTGGGCTTACTCTGCCAGTTTCAAAATCATCACACAACACTGGGCTTACTCTGCCAGTTTCAAATCACGCCTGCAGGCAATCTAAAAACAAAAACTTTATCCAATTCATCCATTACTTATCATCGTCTAGGTGATTTCTATTTCGCATACCACCCCATGTCTCTAGGGTCCAATCTAACATATCATTCAGCAGTTGGAGATAATGATTAAGCGAACAGAATAATAATTGAAATAAACAATATGCATTGAATCACATAACCTTTTATGAATGGGCCGTTGCCCTTAGTTCTGTATGATCAACAAGTCATTAATAAGGTAAGGAACTTTTAATAAATAAAAATTTTATTAAAAAGAATATAATCTAGGCTTATATAAATTTTTATTTAGGAAAATAAATTGGTTAATGATCATAATAAATACAATAAGTAATTAATAACACTAGAATAGGTAGCATGGCTCTAAAAGGAGTCCTAGGGTTCTACGTAACCTGTTCGAGTATCATCAAGTGGGTTCGGAGGGTTACGAAATTGTTTTTAAAATAAAAATGATTTTTAAAGTTGTCAAAAGTAGAATAAATAGATAATAAATTATTTAATAAATAAAATATGTCGAGATTAATAACATATCATCTTTATGATGTAAAGAAACAAAAAAAAATAGTATGGGAATTTATAAAATGGTTTAGAAGGTCGTATGGATTTTTCGTTTGCAAAATTTTACATGAAATCAAATAAATAATTAATAAAAAGATAATAAAATAAAAAAAATATGACATTAACAAGTTATGATCTTTGAGGTGTTAGGAGTCTAGGAAAAATAGATCGGGCGTCAAAAACGATGTTCGGAGGGTCGAAAAACGAATTCGGAACAAAACTGTCCAAACCGCAAGGTCTGACCGAGTCAACCTTGCGGTGGAGCTCGCTGCCGCAAACTCGCGGCTGGTTCTTGCGGCCCGCACCTCACGGCCGCAAGGTCGAAAGCAGTTTTCGTTTTCTTGGTTTTCTTCACGGTTTTCGATGCATGGGACTATAAGGGGCTATGGGTTAAGTATAAAAACACCAAATATACTTAGAGGAGTGATTGGATAGGATTATAATACCTTGGTTTGATCGAATTGATCAAAAATCGAATCTTTGATCGTTGGGGAAGATGACTTCGGTTTCGGCCGAGGGGGTACCTTGGGATTGAATTGAGGCTTGTTTGGTGATGCTAGGAGTTGTAGGAGATGATCGGATCTATCAATTCGGGTTTCGATTGGTCGTGGCTATGAAACCCACTTTTCTCTCTCTTCCTTTCTCTCTCTAAAACTCCATGGATTGGAGTCCGGTTTCTCTCAGATTTCTCTCTCTCTCTGAACTGATGGAACGTGGGGAATGGCGTGGTGTGCCCTAGGGTAGGGGTTAAGGGGTATATATAAGAGAATTTTTTTGATAAGGGTGATAAAATTGTGTTCTAATGGAATTCTAACTCTTGGTTTGGAATATGGACGAAAATAAGGTTAGGGAGGAAGTAGAGACTGAGTAGGAGTAGGAGAGGGTGAGATGGAAGGAGTTATAATCATGCATGCAACTAAAAAAATAAAAGGATTAATTAGGATAGAATAACTAATTTTTTTTGTAATTATCTATTTAAGGAAAATAATTTTATTACTACGATTAATACTTTTTAAAAGATATTATTAAAAAAAAAAAAAAATTGGGTCAAAAATCCGGGTCGTTACAACCTATCCCCTTAAAACAATTTCGTCCTCGAAATTAAAGTGTACTTTTAGGAGGAAACAGATTCGAATAATTGGCGCGTATAGTATCCGCTCGTTCCCAGGTTGATTCCTCAATTCCTCGATGTCACCAAAGGATTCGGACGAGTTGAATGGTTTTGCCTCGAATGCACTTCTCACTATAGTCTTGGATCTTCACTGGCTGTTCCTTGTGCCCTCGCGTTCCCAAGATGATTCTTTTCGTTCTTGGTATCTCCATAAGACATTGACTATTTTGATCGTTCGCCTCGGGTAACTTTTTCTTCTTTTTTTTTCTCCATGATCCTAAATTTTGCCGGTTGCTCTTTAATGATCGTTTCCTCGTCTAGTGTGATTTCCTCTCAATTGAGTACGTGGGTGGAATGAGTCATATCTTTCCGCAGCGTAGAATCGTAAAAGACAACGTGAATTTTGGCGATTTGCGGTTGTAAAGCTAGGTGATAGGCTACTTCGCCAATTTGCTCCAAGATCTCAAACGTACCAATGTGGTGAGGCGATAACTTTCCTTTCTTGACAAATCGGGTGATCCCACGGCACGGTTCGAACAAAAAGTACGTTGAAAGTCTACGGTCTCATCCTCTTGTCGGCGTAGCTCTTTTATTGACTTCGAGCGATCGGGAGTCGTCAACGTATCTCCTTCCTTGGTCAGTTCTTGAAAGTTTGGTCTCTATCTCTTAGAAGGTGGGTACTCTTCTCTCAAAGAAACGAGAGGATTACAAGAATTTTTAAGAGGTTCAAACATGAGTCAAATGTTTAAAGGTCAAAGCACCAAAAGGAAAGTACGAATAGATCCTCTTCTGCGAGTCGAAGTATTAGTAGTTTGAGTTAAGTTGGAACACGAGGACAACGAGAATCAAGTTAACCGAAGTCATACTCAATGATGATTTGGAATTGAAGGATTTCATCATTGGAATAGTGCTGGTAAAAAAAAATTTAACATGCGAGTGAAACAATCAAGTACTTGGTCTACCAAACCTTGCACTGGAATAAATGAATAAAAGTTCTCATAAGAAATATTGATCTATCGATAGGTTTTGAAAGATTACAAAGTCCAACGATGAAATCGAACTAGATATTTATTTTGCAACACGTTGGCCAAATGCGTTTCAAAATAAGCATCTAACTCTAGTCATCTTAGAAAATATGGGGCACAAATGAAAAATAAGCAATGGCTTATGAGTCCATTCTTAAAATAGAACAAGGAATTGATAGGACGATTATTGATTTTCATTAGCTCAAGACAGGATATATAGCTTTAAAGAAAGCGAAGCATGACAATGATCTGTGCCCTCAGGAACTAAACAACTTCAAAATTGAACGACGTTTACGGAATTAGAGTTTTGTAAGATTGGACACAAGTCTTGTTGTGATATCAAAAGAATCAAAGGTTGTGGATACCAAATAGTGCACTGGTCAGAATAAATGAGGAGCTAGTCAGAATAAATCAGGATTGCTCCAAACTGTAGTATTCAATGGATCGGAAAGTTTAGACTCATAATTGAGTAAACTGTGGACTTTAAATCAAATTAAGTCAAATTAAGAAAGGCTGGAACAAAATGATCAGTAGGGATACCCAACTCATAAAAGGGAAAGCAACAAAAGTTAGGTACTTGGAATAGACAAGGAGTTCAACGATCTGGGCTTTAGTTGAAGTTGTAACTCTTACTATGAAAAGTCACAGTGACAAAGGTGATTTTAAGAAGAGTCATGAGAGACGGAAAAACAGCTGGAGGTTAGAATACAATCAATCGAATGAAAAGGAGGATTAAGATGAATGATCGTCAGTAGCTCTCCTATCCCCCTTAAAGAAAAACATATAACCTCCCTCAAAGAGAATTGTCACCGTTTTCCCAATTATTCACGACCTTGAACTCTTCTCGATCTGTTTGAACTACGATGGTGTTGTCGTCGGATGTAGTTTGCATGGTATATAGTTGGGTGACGATTGCGAATCTCTGATAGCATCATGCTTCTATTCATCGATCTATTATGTTGAGGAGCCTATGGCGTGTGAGGTTATGGTGTCGATGTGGCAATCGCTTGTAAAAGTTGCATAACCTCCATGTTACTCGGTATCTCATTGGGCTTCGTGTTGCGTTGACCTCGAGATTGACGTAAGCATGTTGATGACGTGGGCGTTTGACATTGGCGTTAGCGTTCATGCAAAGTTAGGGCTAAAACTCCTTCTACTATGATCTATCTATCTTTTAGGGACGAGTGGCGTTCGAAGCTTGAGGTGGGAGTTCAGGCGTAATCATGGCAATAATCGCTCGTATGAGTTGCATAACTTCGTTGATACCCGTATTGCGTTGAGGTTTTGAGTTGACATTGATCTCGAGATTCACGGAATCATTGTTATCGACGTCGGCAACGTGGTCGTTGGCATTAGGGCTACGCGTATTGTCCTTGCTGATGAGGTTGATAAAATGATCGTAGAAAGTGACGTCGTTGACCTTCGGTACTAATCTTGTAATGACTACTCCACAAGGTTAGGTTCGGGGTCTTGAGGGTTTCTAAATATCTGGTTCTCTCAAGGAAGTGTGTGCAATAACGTTCTCACACCGATCCTATCCTATTTTCTATCGTTATCTGCCTAGAGAAAGGAAATTCTTCTTCGACAGGTACTCTATTGAGTAGCCTCCTTCGACAGTACCCTTCCTCTATTGTCGAGGTTTGTCTCTTCTTCTTCTTCTTCATACTAAGATTCTTTGTCTCATTTGATCGACCAACTAAATTATGACAGGAAACGGCTGCTCCATCGCTTTCTTCTGGTCAAAGTCAACGCTGATTTCGTAATTTCTCGGAGTTTGAGTCGCAGCAGGTAAATAAATATTTATATGATATACTTAGGTAGGATATATCGTAGTTTAGAAAAGTAAAAGATATCGTAAACGTTTAGCTATTCGGATTTATGCTCTCGGAATGTGGTTTACCCAATCTACCCAAGGCCGAGCGTTGAACCTATGCTCTGATACCATTTGTAACGCCCCGACTTTTCGGAAGCAAAATAAAATAATTTCTTAAGAAAATTTTGCTAAATAAATATAATTTTCCAAAATAAAGGTCTATTACAATCTCAAAATAAATTTACCGATTCAAAATACATTAACTTCAGAGCTGACTCTAGACTTGATACGAATCCCAAGCATACTCGATCCCTATTCCTGATATTCTTTCTGTGTCGAACTGCACCATCGTTGAATCCCTTCCATTGAATCCTGCGCCTTCTGGCAAATTGATCGCCGAAGCAATCGATTTACCAGGATACAGACGTATCCGTGAGTGATAAATCACCCAGTAGAATAATCTAACCCAACTACCCCTCTTACCATACAACTAGCAATCAGCAGAATAAACATGGTACGAAGAAATAAAACAGAGATATTTCATATCAATTAGTTTATTACTATTCATTAACCTGACGTGTGATCTAAGATCTCACCGCGAGATCTTTCCTCCCTCAACCGCTAGCCATGCCCTGTCCCATGAGATCACTTTCTTTTGCTGTCGCGGATTGCACCCAAGTTATGTACCAGCGTGTATCCCTCTCATTACAACAAAAGAAGGCTTATCATGCCTGAATCATAACTAGGGTTCGCCTATCTTATAAACCACTTCACAATCATCACTGGGCTTACTTTGCCAGTTTCAAATCACACTATTCAACACTGGGCTTACTTTGCCAGTTTCAAATCACACTTAACACTGGGCTTACTCTGCCAGTTTCAAATCACATCATTCAACACTGGGCTTACTTTGCCACTTTCAAATCACACTTAACACTGGGCTTACTCTGCCAGTTTCAAATCACATCATTCAACACTGGGCTTACTTTGCCAGTATCAAATCACACTCAACACTGGGCTTACTTTGCCAGTATCAAATCACACTCAACACTGGGCTTACTCTGCCAGTTTCAAAATCATCACACAACACTGGGCTTACTCTGCCAGTTTCAAATCACGCCTGCAGGCAATCTAAAAACAAAAACTTTATCCAATTCATCCATTACTTATCATCGTCTAGGTGATTTCTATTTCGCATACCACCCCATGTCTCTAGGGTCCAATCTAACATATCATTCAGCAGTTGGAGATAATGATTAAGCGAACAGAATAATAATTGAAATAAACAATATGCATTGAATCACATAACCTTTTATGAATGGGCCGTTGCCCTTAGTTCTGTATGATCAACAAGTCATTAATAAGGTAAGGAACTTTTAATAAATAAAAATTTTATTAAAAAGAATATAATCTAGGCTTATATAAATTTTTATTTAGGAAAATAAATTGGTTAATGATCATAATAAATACAATAAGTAATTAATAACACTAGAATAGGTAGCATGGCTCTAAAAGGAGTCCTAGGGTTCTACGTAACCTGTTCGAGTATCATCAAGTGGGTTCGGAGGGTTACGAAATTGTTTTTAAAATAAAAATGATTTTTAAAGTTGTCAAAAGTAGAATAAATAGATAATAAATTATTTAATAAATAAAATATGTCGAGATTAATAACATATCATCTTTATGATGTAAAGAAACAAAAAAAAATAGTATGGGAATTTATAAAATGGTTTAGAAGGTCGTATGGATTTTTCGTTTGCAAAATTTTACATGAAATCAAATAAATAATTAATAAAAAGATAATAAAATAAAAAAAATATGACATTAACAAGTTATGATCTTTGAGGTGTTAGGAGTCTAGGAAAAATAGATCGGGCGTCAAAAACGATGTTCGGAGGGTCGAAAAACGAATTCGGAACAAAACTGTCCAAACCGCAAGGTCTGACCGAGTCAACCTTGCGGTGGAGCTCGCTGCCGCAAACTCGCGGCTGGTTCTTGTGGCCCGCACCTCGCGGCCGCAAGGTCGAAAGCAGTTTTCGTTTTCTTGGTTTTCTTCACGGTTTTCGATGCATGGGACCATAAGAGGCTATGGGTTAAGTATAAAAACACCAAATATACTTAGAGGAGTGATTGGATAGGATTATAATACCTTGGTTTGATCGAATTGATCAAAAATCGAATCTTTGATCGTTGGGGAAGATGACTTCGGTTTCGGCCGAGGGGGTACCTTGGGATTGAATTGAGGCTTGTTTGGTGATGCTAGGAGTTGTAGGAGATGATCGGATCTATCAATTCGGGTTTCGATTGGTCGTGGCTATGAAACCCACTTTTCTCTCTCTTCCTTTCTCTCTCTAAAACTCCATGGATTGGAGTCCGGTTTCTCTCAGATTTCTCTCTCTCTCTGAACTGATGGAACGTGGGGAATGGCGTGGTGTGCCCTAGGGTAGGGGTTAAGGGGTATATATAAGAGAATTTTTTTGATAAGGGTGATAAAATTGTGTTCTAATGGAATTCTAACTCTTGGTTTGGAATATGGACGAAAATAAGGTTAGGGAGGAAGTAGAGACTGAGTAGGAGTAGGAGAGGGTGAGATGGAAGGAGTTATAATCATGCATGCAACTAAAAAAATAAAAGGATTAATTAGGATAGAATAACTAATTTTTTTTGTAATTATCTATTTAAGGAAAATAATTTTATTACTACGATTAATACTTTTTAAAAGATATTATTAAAAAAAAAAAAATTGGGTCAAAAATCCGGGTCGTTACATTATTACTATCGGAAACAACTTGACATTTCTTAACAACTTATTCACTTCCGAAAATACCTAACAACTTTTCAACTATAAATAAAAATATACAAATCTTTCACTATAAAAACACCCCTGAATTGTTTTCTCAAAGTAAGCAAATCTGGGGTACAAGTATGTTAAAGGGTAAAGTAGAGAAAAGACATAATCATAATGGTACCAACTACCAAGGTTTGGAGAAAAACTTTTTTTTATGGAGGAGCCGAAAATATACTTTACGGCGCTCAATCGCGCGCGACCAAAATTGTTTTGAATGGTCCGAATTTTAAAAGAATTATTTGCTGGAAGAGTTTTTTTTAAATACAAACCATTGATTGGCGAAACAGATGGCTGAAATTTATTCGCAGCTCCGTAAATAAGTTTCTCTCCCAAGGTTTGTTGTGCACAGGGCATAGAAGTTTTCATAGATATGCAAAATATTCAAAGCATAAATGTGATGGTCCGTAACATTGTGTGACATTTTCCTCCATTTTTTTTTATCACATTTCCTAGAGCCAGTCCGTGGGCATGTCCTTGGGCTAACATTTTGTTTTTTTAGCAGTTGGATGTCTCCACTTTTGCGATTCTTTCAACTTCATGTTGGATGTATTTTTTTCTTTTTTCTATTTCTTTTGGCTTTCTCTATGGTTCAAGTTCTCTCTTGAATATAGAGTTTGGAGTTTAGTCGCCTCGATGTACTATTTGTCGAGTTTTAATAAAATCTTGCTTTCTATCAAAAAAAAATTATTGAAGAGAGAGAGAGAGGGGGGACAGTTTGCCTACAGGCCTTCCGGTATTTGCTTATTCTGGTCTCCAATCTCCACCGAACTTGGAAAGTTAACGCATCTCATGTGTTTAAGGCTCAGTTCATTTAATAAATGATCCGGGCTTAGCTCGTTTACAAATAAGCCAAGTCCAAGCTCAAGTTTTAGACTCCGTTCCGGATGCGCAGTAAAAAGAATTTTAGGAAAAAGAAGGTTTTTCAAGCTCAAATATAATGAAAATGAAAAATAATTTTTTAATTTTTTTTGCACCGTTTAAAAGATCTCAATGAGATCTATCAAACAAGATTCATATTGGTAGGAAAATCATTTGCGTAAACACATGATTTTTGAGTTTGAAAAACCTTCTTTTTTCCTAAAGTTCCTTTTACTATGCATAAAGAGCGTCTCCTACCAAGCTTTAAAACTCCAAAATAGAGAATGAACGTGACAAATTGAATAGAGATTTTATAAATTATCACTCTTTTATTTATTTTTTTGTACTTTATGGGGAATCTTGGAGGAATTTATCATTCTTTTAGAGATTTAATCTCCAAAACGGAGGCGTAGTCTCCAGATCCAAAAATTAATTTGGAGATCAAATATTTAAAAAGTACAATCAGTCCCTCTAAAATTCACCCATAAAGTGCAAAATATAAGAAAATATGAGATAAATTACAAAATCTCCCTTTAATATGTCATATTCATTCTCCATTTTGAAGTTTTAGAGCTTTGTAGGAGATGAAACAAGCTGAGCTCTAATAATGCAAAGCTCGACTTGGCTCGTCTGCACCCCTACCAATAGTCTATTATATTCGATTTATTTTTTTCGAAATCAACCACATTATATATGTTAGGAGTCGGAATAAAAAACGTGAGTTACCGGAACTCATACAGATTGTTCGTTTTGGTATTTGGATTTTGAATTTTGAATAATGAGTGGGAAGAGATAGAGAGTGCGAAAAGTTATTAGGAACCGTGCGCAGAGAGAGAATCCAAAATTCAAATCATAAAACTAACAAAGTCATAAAGATTCAGGTTGATAATTCGAGCCGTTTATTTTTAATTTGTAAATGTTTAGTCGTACGTGTAAATTTGGTTTTGAAAAAAATACTACTCCTATATATAGACTATTTTTCGAGGCAAGTATCTTGATCCGATGGGGATACAAATACGGAGTATATCAGTAAGCCTATCTACACAGACAAATAGTGCACAGATTTTGTTGTGGAGCCTACCATGGGTACCACACAAACGATCCAAGCCGTTCATTAAATGTAAAATATTTTTTCAAGAATCTCTAAAAAAATTAGTTCAATCCGATACCTATAGGTGCTTAATCAATCATCTAAATTTTCATGATCCAAAAGTCTGAATGAAAAGTTAGATGATTAGATCGAGCATCTATAGGTATCAGATTTAGCTGATTTTTCTTGTAGACCCTTGAAAAAATATTTTACATTTAATGAACGGCTTGAATCGTTTGTGTAAGACTCGTGGTGGGCCCCATAATAAAATTTGTACACAATCTGTGCACTATTATCTGTGTGGTTAGCAGCATTCCAAATAGCTCAAGGCTGATCTGCAGTTCACGTTTGAACTGCAGAGGTGCGGTTGGAGCATTCGCAACCGTAGAATGGTGTTTTTAAAATCTGGACCATTAAATATAAAGATGAACGACTATAATACAACTGCATGGGCTTCTATAGTTGGACCGCAGAGAAGCCGGATCCTTCCAAATATATTGAGATCTAAGGTGTGGGCGGTGGGGGCATTGTCCTCAAAGCAATGTGATATTGTGATGTAACCATCACTGCACGTGGGCCGTGGGACCGAATGTTTTCTCTTGTGCAGACGAGAGAAGAATATAATGCACCTCGTATGCAGTTAATGACAATTTGGTCCATCTGGTGCTCAATCCAGAGCAAAGGAATATCAGCGGCGCTGTCCCACCGTTCCTCTCATTGTAGCACTCAATTTTATCGTCCGTCTCCATAATCAATGGTTTAAATTTTAAAAAAAATTACTAACTTTTTCTTGGAAGAGTCTTTTAAAATCCAGACCGTCCAAAACACTTTTGAACGGTAAAATTGAGAGCTATGGAAAGAGCGGTGAACAGAGCAATGGGTATCATTGATACTTGCCAAAATTTTCACAAGGAAAAAAAAAAAAGTGTAAAAGATTTTAGCCCGTCCCCTACCTCGGAAAAAGCTTATGCATTGTTAAATTTTCTCATTTTGTTTTACAACCCGTCTATGGGTTCTGACCAAAATGCATGGGTAGTGCACAGATCGGTGTTGAGGCCCACTTCTGAGTCCCACACATATGATTCGAATTGCTAATTAAATTTAATTTTTTATAGCTCAATCGGATAATTACAAGTGTTTGATCCAATGTATCAGCCTATGGTTTAGTCCCAAAAGTGGGATCCAGCGCGCCGATCTATGCACCATCGATGCACTTCTCGTGAGTTCCCATAGAATTTCGTATGTCATAAAAACGAACTCTAAAATTCTATCTTTTAGTGTGTTGTAAAATTTGTGGTCTTAATTTGAAGTATGGACCCCACATGTAATGTGAATGAATTTGTGTAAGTATTTGTATGTTTGTGTGTAGTAGCAAAATTGAAAAGACAATTTTTAAAATGCGTTTATCAAAAAGTGGAGTGCAAGCATCTTGAATCATATGAAAGATACACACTGTATAATTTGACTTCATATGTATGCACCCTCTTATAACCACTTTAAAATTGTACTAATATTTACAAAAATTCATACCATGCATATATAAATTCGTAACCCTCACACACAAAATTATAACATAAAATTTTTCCAAAATCGAGGCTGGTGTTATAAGTTTATGTACTAATGTTATGAATTTTTGTACAGACGTTATGAATTTATATACAATGGAAGAGATGCATATGGTACACACTCAAATATAATGTGTACGTACCGTAGCACTTCTCCAATTCTAATTCAAAGTAGCATCTTATAATTCACCGGTTGAACATCTTAAACTCACTTATTTACCCTGTATAAATGTTGAATTGAACCGAGGATGTAGATGTTGGCTGGAAAAATCTCAAGAAATTAACCAAACATGTTCTTCTTGGGTAATTGTTTGATAAAAATAAAATAGTGATTACAAAAATATATTACAATATTGAATATATAATTTGCGCTAAAAAATTCAGATTGTTACAACATCAAATCATCAAAATGAGAAAAACACTAGGAATGAGACACCCCGCTTGGCAGCGGTATCGAGCAACCCATCCGGCTGCTCATCTCGATGAACGGTTAAATAGGCCGCTCGGCACCAGCCAAGCACATATAGTGCTTGGGAGCATCTCCCATTCCACACAGTTCATTACATTGCATAATTTCCGCCCAAAAGCCAATTAAAGATTTAAATCCACGTGATCGGCCCCACAAACCTTCTCAGATTGTCTCTTAAGTGCACCTTATCTGTACATTCTATGTCAAGCGTCGAAGATTTTGAAGCTGATTTCTTGTACAATCACAACTTGGAATTGCTATAGATTTCGTACAATTGTCATTAAAACCCGAAGAGGTTAGCCTGGTGGTCTTGGCTTGACATTTATGGGTTTGCTTCTTTCCGGTGTTTTTAGGATCGATTCTCCTTATTAGAAATTCTTGGGGTCACCTCACCTCACATGTAAGCGTTAAAGGGATGTAAGAAGGGCTACAAGAATTAGTCTAAAGTGCGCGTACACTATCCCGGGAAACCCTCCATTATAAAATAAACTATATCTAGCTTCTTCTGCTTTTGATCTTCCCATGGTTAGTTAATTAATTAACTAATCAATCATAGCGCGTAGTTTACTTTAGTCCTTTTCACAACATGACAGTTACACACGCTAATACTACAGAAATGCTAAGGGTACAGCAATATGTGCACAGATTTTTTTGTGGGGCCCACTAAGGGTCCCACACAAGTGATCCGATCCGTTTATTATGTTTAAAACATTTTTTCAAGGGCCTCCGCAAAAAATTAGCTCAATCCGATACTTATAAGTGCTTGATCTAATCATCTAACTTTTCATTCGGGTTTTTAGAGAATGAAAAGTTAGACGATTAGATCAAGTATTTATACGTGTTGGATTAAGCTGATTTTTAGCGGGGCCACTTAAAAAAATGTTTTAAACATAATGAACGGCTCGGATCACTTGTGTGGGACCCTAAGTAGGCCCCACAAAAAAATATGTGCACAATCTGTGCACAGATTGCTGTACCCTTAGCATTACTCCTAATACTATGAGCTTGAGTCCTTGACACCAACGTAAAGTAAGTAGTAGCAGAAAAAACAAGGATGAAGTTTTCTCGCTTTGGCTGCGGTCGCAAGCTCGAGCAGCCTAGAGTTGAGTTGAGTGTGACACATGAACGCCAATTTTGTACATCCTCGGCAAGGGTGTGTTCGTTCTGGGTGGTTCCACAATTCGCTAATAAAAATCGCTCATTTAATCCAGATTCATTTGTTAGAAGATCATCCACAAATTCAACTCAATCAAATATAGGCAGGTGCTTGATCTATAAATATTTCTTTGCTTCAAAATTGTCCATTCAAGAATTGAAATTTCAGACTAAAATAAACTCAAAAATAGAACCCCCAATTTAATCTTGGGCCATGCACAGAAGATTGTTGTGCCCTCCCGTATGGGCTTCGTCTCTAGCTCAAAAACATGATCCAGACCGTTACTTCTTAGGCCTCGATAGAAAGAATAGTCCTGCAAAAAATCAAATCGATCAAACATAGATAAGCCATTGATCAAACCAAATCACCTGGAAGTATATTTTAAATCGTACATGTTTTCATTCATTTATTCACGATAGATGTGAGATTTGTTTACTAGGTTACCGATGTCATTCAATTGAATTATTCGTAGATCTATTTTATGCGTCGAGGTTTAAAAAGTGAACGCGCGTTTTTAGGCTCGGGACAAAGCCCATTTGAAGGGCACAACAACCGGCCTGTAGCACCCCAAGACACAATAGGGCCCCTGTTTCCCTCTTTATTACTCCAAATCTCTCTTTAAACTTTAGTCTTTACCCCAACGTACCCCATTTCATGACTACGGTTACGGTTATTTGAATTTCAGAGGTAATCCCAATATTGTTGTGTCATTACGTGTAAGAAAAGTTTGGGAAAAGATAGAAAAAAATACTTTCTTGTTACTTTCGTACTATTCAATTATCAAAAAAGTTGTACAAAATCATTGTATTACACATATATATTACTGAAATTATTGATTTGTTGAGTATACTAACAAAAATTTGATATTTAATTGACTTGATAATTAATAACACCAAGTATGCAATCATGTCAGACTTTATGAAACCTTATCGGACGTAATTGGAAAGATTTTTCACAAGTTTGCAAGTTATTGTCAAAACTCATCTATCAATGCCTTCGATTTTATCTTTGTTAGCGAATTTTTGACGAAGCTGTTGAGTCTGCGTTTAATTAGAAATTTAGGATAACATTTTGGTATATGTACCCACAAATCTTCGCCATACCTACTTACCAGACTAGTTAAATTGCTAGCTAGAGTCAGATTTCGACAAATAACAGAAATATTACTTGGATGGTGCTAATGTTTTTTTTTTTTTTTAATCAGCAAAGAAAGGAATCCATCCATACCATTAAAGAAATTATACAAAACAAAAACTCTGTAGTGATACACCAGGGAGCATTATGCATAAACAGTAGTATCTCACCTATCACTACACCTCACCTCACACATTTTATTTTTATAAAAAACAAGAAAAGAAAAACACCCAAATGTTGACAAGACCTTTCACGTAAAAGGCCAAACAAAATATTTATCCGTGATTAGCCTTATCACAAGAGTGACGGAGATAAATGGACTACGGAATTCTTTTAGCTATTGCTTAATGTTTCTCAAAATTGGCAAAATATTTTTCTCTTCAAAATTTTGAGAAAACAATTGCTTTTAGCCTTCTATGCACGAGAAGCTCTAAAAGCATCACATATTCAGGAACTTTCTCATTCCTTTTCTTTTCTTTTCTTTTTTACAATTTTTCGTTATTCTATCTTTATGTATCTTCCATTTATAAAGACAAATTGATAAAGAAATAGCCATTGCTAGGGAAGAAATTTAAGTCAAGGATACTACGGTCCCGTTCCACTAAGGTTCTTATTTTTTAAGTACTTATTTTTCGCTTTACGAGACAAGTCATTCTCTCACAATTCATCACCGTTAATTGAAAAAATAAATATTTATTTTCCTACGAGGCCTGCATACTTTTCGTTTGTTTGTTGTGTTTAGGAAGTGAGAAGAAAACTAGTACTTTTTGACAAAAATATTACTTGATAGATAATGCCCTTTCCCTTGTGTTTTGTCTGTGCCTTGAGAAATTCGAGAAAAAACACACACACACACAAATGGAAGGAGAAGAAACAAAATGAGGGCACAATAGGTTGAAGAGAAAAGTGAAGGTCAAAGGCCCAATATGGGGAGAGCCTGCCTCAAACGGCCACTTAATGGGCTTCTGCGTTCACAGATGATTGCAAGCCCACCAACTCTTTCATAGAATTACAACTGAGGACCTTTTCTCTTCATTATTGCCCGAATTGAACCGGCATATTAGGTCCCATTTCATAAACCTTTTTAAAAAATAAGCAACTTATTTCACATTTTTAAACTCAAAAATAATGTAAATGAAAAATAATTTTTCAATTTTTTTTCATTGTATAAAAGATCTCGATGAGATCTTTCAAACAAGATCCATATTACATATTTTTAGATTTCAATAAGCCAATAATTTTTGAACTTGAAATTGCTTTATTAAAAAATAAGGACTTTTTTTGCGTTCTAGAACGGGGCCTTAGACCTGTACATTTGGCCCAATGGTCACACGTTGATTCTAGCGCATCGGGATAATAGCAATCTAACTTACTAGCCTACTAACATTTTACTTATTGAAAGAAAAAAAAATTGATTCATGTAGGTTTGAGGAAGTCGCTCACAAATTAAAAACAAGTTGAGCGAAAATTTAGCCTCCATATTTAACAAGTTTGTTTTGTGGATTTTTTTTTTTCTCTGGCTTTATAGTAGACACATGAAATAAAATTTGCAAGCCTTCACAACCAACGGATAAGCCTATAGATGGATTTGGATGGAGGGTTTCACCTCTCTAGATTATTGGGTTCCACTCTCCAATCTATAGGAGGCTACATTTAAGGACCGATATGTTATAGGAGCTTGATTCACAAAGTTGAAATCCTCAATCTGTTCCCTACTCATCTACTCCAGGATAGGGTTGACTTGGATCTTATATGCCACTTTTCTCTCGAATGTTCAACTAAAATATATTTTGGGAAATGATATTGGCACTCCAAAATTGATGTAGGCACTCCAAAATCAATGTAATTCCAAAGCCACTTTCCTTTGTTTTTTGGAGTGCCAATATCATTTTCTTATATTTTATGCCCTTTTTGTCTAGTCAAACAATAGATAATAGATTGTTTATATCTATAACACAAAAATTGCAAAATTATGTTTTGTCAAAAGCTTTTGGAAGAGCCAAACGACACAATTGAGTCTATTGATAAAAAGATGTTAAAAGTGACTAATGCCACATTGTCCCAATATATGAAACATATATATCCATATAGATTTGTTGTATTTTTTAAATATGTAACTTTCAAAATCCCTCTACTCATATATATTTTAAATGTAAGTTTGAATAATCTTTAATTTGTTTGATTATTTTGGGTTCAGATCGTTTGATCCAATGGTTGAGGTGCAACGTACTCCTTAATCTAGTTTGCATACAAATTAGACCGCTTAGTTTTTTTTTTTTTTTACTTATAACACAACTTTTTTGTCGTTCAATTGATAGGGATATGTTTGCTTCTGTTGTGAGTTTGTGTGTTTAATAGCAGAAGTCAATGTGTGGATATATATGCATAGAACCGAAACATTAGGGTTCTAGTTTTTTATTCCATTAACTAGCATCAATTGTCATTTTGTAAAGACATATTGTTTAGATTTCGTTTAGGTACGTAGAACACAGACATTTAATAATTTGAAATAAAAGTTTCAAAATCTCATCTAGGTTCTGCATTGGAAATAATGTTTGAAAATTCGGCAACCTGCAGGCATATTTTAATTTGTTCTCGCAAACCCTTATAGAGTAGTTTTGATTTATTTATTTTGTTATAGAAAAGTTTAAGATGTGGGACTATTCAGGAAAAAATATTAGTAAGTGACATCGATCAACATACTTATTATTTTGGGTTCGGAAGAACTTATAAATGCTCTAAATGGTACACACCATCCCATCTCTCTCACACACACTGCACGCACATTGGGTTTAATGCATTGGGTTAGGTTATTTTTAATTTTGCGTGTGGGTTTAATACATTTCAACAAATTTATTCTAAAAGACCAACACGCGCTAGCTGCGCCTCTCCCCCCAAGCAGAAAACGAGGAGGTGCTTGGAGGGAGGAGAAGACGCCTCCCTCCCCCAAGTAGAAAACCCTAATTTATTGTGGCAAGAGAGAAGGGGAGGGGAAACGTCATAGAGTAGGGATGGCCATCTCGGCCGATCCGTCCGAATTCGATCTGTTATCCGCTCCGAACGGATCGGATATTCGGGGATTTTTTCGGAGTTCGGATCGGATTCGGATTGTTTTTTTAAAAAAAATTCGGAGTTCGGATCGGATTCGGATGTAAGTTTGCCTCCAATCCGATCCGCCCCGAATCCGATCCCCGATCCGAATCCGATCCGCCCCGAATATAAATACCTCTTATTACCTGTTAGGGTTAAATTAAACGCCCCCATTTTCGGGTACGTTAAAGGACAATTTTATTGATAAAACCAAATGGAGTCTGGCTCATTATTACATCATCAACCTCACGAGGAGTACATTTATTCAAAAGGGAAGGGAACTAAGGTTCCTAACTACGGCTCCGCCTGCTCTTCCATCCTAGCCAGCTCTTCGGCTCCAAAAGCCTCCAAAGTGTACATCTCACCCTGTTCGTCTATAAGGTCTGACACATTATACCGGCGTCGCCACCAATATAATATGTCAGGGTCACCAAAGGCAACACAGTGCGCTTAAAAAGCTCAATAGAATAAACCAAACCCACTAACCCTTAACTTACACATAGCAAGTCACGTATAACAGCAGTGAATCATACAGATAATGATATCTACGCAGTACGTGTTTATTCAACAGCTATTAACAACAATCACATCCGCATTTTCTTTCTAACGTTCGTTGGTTTTCGAAATATTAGAGTTTCTTCTTCGCAGCGTTTCATAAACCGTGTTACTATTTTTTTCCAAGGTAATTATAACCACAATCCTTACTTGTAACCAGAAATTCACATAGACAATTATACAGGCTCATTCAGAAGCATATAAACAATTACACATGCTCATTAAACAACATAGTTAAGTAATGACACATCCATATTCGATATCTTTTATTAGCATTGGTGTCATGTCTTTTCGTGTTTCTCCTACGCGACTCATCGTAGACCGTGTCACATTTTCACCTT
Source organism: Rhododendron griersonianum (assembly GCA_018127125.1). Classification (NCBI taxonomy): domain Eukaryota; kingdom Viridiplantae; phylum Streptophyta; class Magnoliopsida; order Ericales; family Ericaceae; genus Rhododendron; species Rhododendron griersonianum. Next base: position 27,405,732 of record CM030789.1, on the reverse strand, counting down.
TACCAAAATCACATTTTCCAACGTTTCTTTCACAAATTGCTACTAATGAGGCTACCAAGTCCGGCTTCATTAGTAACACACATGATGGCTACCGAGTCCGGTCACACCGCGGTTTTCACAATCCATTCAAATCTTGCATTGGCTCCTCTCCGCGGATAACCAAGCCTTATTGCCACATGAGGCTACCACGTCCGGCCCCATTGGCAATCTTCGCAATGGGCTACCAAGTCCGGCCACATTACGGTTTTCGCAAGTCCACACAAAGGGCTACCAAGTCCGGCCACCTTGCGGGTTTTCACAACTCTCATTGGGCTACCATGTCCGGCCACAATGTAGTTCCAAAAATATTTTATCCAAAATCAATTATTTCCTTTATCTTCGCAATGGACTACCAAGTCCGGCCACATTTCGGTTTTCAAAAACATACTCACATTGGGCTACCATGTCCGGCCACAATGTAGTTTCAAAAATATTTTATCCAAGACCAATTATTTCCTTTATCCTCGCAATGGACTACCAAGTCCGGCCACATTGCGGTTTTTCACAAATTGCTACTAACGAGGCTACCAAGTCCGGCTTCATTAGTAACACACGCGATGACTACCAAGTCCGGCCAATCATGGTTTCACAAAACACATTCTTTCAAAACTTGCATTGGCTACCACGTCCGGTCCCATTGGAAATCTACGCAATGAGCTACCAAGTCCGGCTACATTACGGTTTTCACAAACACTTACACAATGACTACCAAGTCCGGTCATTATGTAATTTCAAAATATTTTCCGCAGGTTAATCCCATCCTTTCTTTAACCACGCCCTAGGTGTCATGTTTCTACTTTCTCGGTTTTCGTGTCTCGTTTGCATGCAATGACTCCGCGGTAATTCTTTCACACTTTAGGAAATCTTGAAACTAAATTAACAAGATCATTCAACTCTATATTAGATAGCATGCTCATTTTAACACATAATCATGCTCAATCACACTTAAGCATAACGCCACATGTACGGACGCCTTTGGAGTGATAAATCACTTATGCTTTAATCAACAATCACAAGTAATGTAAGTAAACATGTAATTATGCTCATATCATCTAAGATCAAAATGCAATCACTTTAGTCTAATCCAAAATCATGCTTCCTTAAGTTCAAAACAGCATATGTTTGTTGAGTATTTCTTCGTTATGCTAATCATACCATGTTTTAATCAAGATAACAACTCGTAATCATTTCTAATCATGCTGAAGGAAAATCGATAAGTTAATCTACGTATACTTATGATTTCAAAGTTTTAGAATAATCTACAATCATTTCGAAATACGTATGCAATACACTATACTTAGATTTTGGAAAGTATAGGAAAGTTATACTATACTTAAAGTTAGGGCGTAAGGAGTATTCTACGTATACTTAGGATTCGAAGGTATAGAATAATCTACATTTCAAGAGTAACATAATCTTAATTATAATTAAGGAAAATAGATATGGAAATCTACATTCTTTTCAACATACGCATGTCATATGTTATAATTAGAGTTTAGAAAGCATAGTTAAAATCTACATATACTTAGAGTGTAGAAGGTGTAGGAAGATCCTACGCTTAAGCATCATACTACGTTTAATTATCATTCAACCAAATCACATGTACTTAGAACAAGGTTGTATTTAATCTAGTTTCGACAGCATAACTACGTATACTTAGGATTTAAGTAGATAGGAGAATCTACTATACTTGGAGTTAGGAGGTGTAGGAAAATTCTACATTTATTTCAACGACATAACTTCATATACGTACTATTATATTTAGAGTTCGAAGGTATCGGAAAATTCTACCTTGATCCGAAACTAGTCGGGGCCGAATAAGCTAAATGGAAATCCTACGGGCGGTGAAACTCTCGAATCTGGACCGAACTTCGGATGGCAGTAACTCCGTCAATATTTGGCCGAATACGATCGTTCTTGAGTTGAAACCGAAGCTCTAGGAGTGCTCTACAACTTTCGTGAAGGAAGTTGATCCTAGAAACTGGTTTAGGTAGGAGGAATATGGTGATAAAGGGATGGACAGTTTGCTGTCTGGAAATCTGGAAATCCGAATTTTTGCTGAACTTCGGATGTCGATATCTTTGTCGTTTCTTGACCGATTAGGGTGGTTCTTGGGTCTAACTTGAAGCTCTTGAAGTGCTCTACAACTTTCCCGGAGGAAGTTGGTTCTAAAAACTACTCTAAGCAGGAGAATAATGAGGATTTACAAAGGGCAGTAGGCTGCCTGGAAAAACAGAAATGGTTTCTAGAGAGAAGTTGGAGCAATGCTTGAGTTTCTAGAGAGAAGTGGGAGCAAGAAGTGAAGGTGTGAGTTTAAGCTTGGAGTGGCCTTCTATTTATAGGCCAAGGTTGGTCTATTATCCAAGGGGTAAATTTTCCCCTAACATTTGTTGTCCAATGGATAAAAATTTGTCTAGATTTGGTTGTCCTTTGGTGAGGTAGGATGATGGCTTCAAAGGACATGACTAAGCTCATTGTACACTTTGCTCACATCACTCTCCCTCTCTCCCTCTCATCCGAAATCTCTCTCTCTCTCCCTCTCTCTCTCGGCCATTTCTCTCTCTCTCTCTCTCTCTCTCTCTCTCTGGTCCAATGTACAAAAGTACAAGGGTTGAAAGACTACAATATTTTCCTTGTTCTTTCTTCCAATCTAGGACAATGTTTAAGTTATTCTAATGGGTTTCTAGTCCAATCTAGTCCTTTGAAAGAGTAAGAAATCTAGATATGGTTGTCCTTAGGTGTACAAGTGCAAGAAAACCCTAGATTTTGGTGGTACATGATGATGCAAGAAGATGATCCAAGGAGATTGACTAGATTTGGGGAAGTACACTAGCACACACATCACTCTCTCTCTCTCCCTCTCCATCCGGCCCATCTCTCTCTCTCTCCCTCCAATCTCTCTCGGCCTCTCTCTCTCTCTCCTCCTATCTCTCTCTCTCTTGATTAGTTTATGAATTTAAAAGGATGACTAACTACAAAGGACAAGGGTACTATGTGATCTTCTCCTAGATTTTTAGGTCAAAATTCCTATTAGAATAAGCCTAAATGCCACCTATGTACTTATAAACTATATTCTAGGACTTTAAAATCTTAGAATGACATAATCATATCTAATACTTTAAGTAAATAGGTACATATCATATCTAGTAAGTAATTAACTAAAATAAACCTAGTACTATGGCTTGACTTGGCCTTATTGACCAATGGACCAAAATTCCCCTAACTTTTATTAACCGATGGATAAAGAAATAAAGTAACATATACTTTAGAAAATCCTAGGCAATATATTATAAGGTACACACATGTATATATATATTTATATCTTAAGTATATAAGTACATGGGAAATCTAGGAAGTGATTTTATTTAATAAACCCTAGTACTAGTTGAAAGATTAACTCTATTACCCAATGGGTAAAAATTCTCCTAACTTTTATTGACTAATGGTTAAAGAAGCAAAGTGTGTGTGTATATGTACATATATATATATATAGATGTATTGACCAAGTATACATGACCTCACTAGATCTTCCAAGTCAAGATTCTAAACTAGTCTAATTTTGACACATGTCCTAGTATAATATGATATTGTAGTACAAGGAGAATCCTAGAGCTAGATATCATATCTATTTCTTTATTCTTTTAGCCATATGTCATATCTAATAAGTAATTAACTAATAAGTCTTAGTACTATGTAGAAAGACTAACTTATTATCCTATGAACAATTTTTACCCTAACTTTTATTATCCAAAGGTCATCCATTTCCCTTGTAGTTATTAACCAATGGTCTAAGATGGAAGGTACTATATGTAGATATAAGTACAATGACTCATGGCAAATCTATTAAACTGATCTTGTACTTGATAGGAAGACTTAACCTATTGTCCAATGGGTAACAATTCTCCTAACTTTTATTATCTAAAGGATAAAGAATGGAAGTACTATACTTATATAATCTATCTATATTAGTACAATGACTCATGGTGAATCCAATTTAAACTAATAGATCTTGTACTAGGTAGAAGATTAATCTATGGACTAATGGATAATATTTCCCCTAACTTTTATGGACCAATGGATAACCAAGTAAAGTATAATATTGGAATATTATATATACATCTTTCAAATATGTGTACAAAGGTCTATATAATACTATATAAGTGTACCTTGGTCAAATCTAATAAAATATCTTAGGTAGAAAGCCTATTGTCCAATGGATAAAGATTTCCCTAACTTCTATCGTCCAATGGGTAAAGATGGTAAGTAATATATAATCATATAAAGTGTACCTAGTAATCTAGTCACAATATCCTCGGTGGAAACCTATGGTCCAATGGATAAAGATTATTCTAGCATTTATCGTCCAATGGGTAATAGATCAAAGGTTGACTTTGGTCAAAAGTTTACTTAGGGTTCAAATGGTTCATGAAGATTAAAGGTTCGATTAGGCTTCCCTAACGATTAGTTAGAAGCTAGCTAGGTTTGCTAAACAGGATTCCCAGTCAAGAAATACGATTCTACGACTTCTCAATATGCTAGGCACTTGTCTTTAGAAGATGACTATGTTGCATGGCGAAGGAATCTAATTACGACGGATTACTAGGGAAAATATACAAGTGCTTTACAAGCATTCTTGTCTAGGAGAAATGACTAGAAATTTATGAAGAAGACTATATTTGTAAGTCTAGATTTTAGTAACGACGGATTTTTGGATATTAGAAAGGAATTTTAAATGGAATCCAAGTAATAAAATAAAATTCAGATTTTTTATGAAATTTTTATTTCCAAAAATCCGGGTCGTTACATCCTATCCCCCTTAAAATAATTTCGTCCTCGAAATTGGTGCGCGGCTACGGTTTGGAACTTGTTACTATAAGGTCCTTGAATAATCGTCTATCCCCCTTAAAATAGAAGCAGGTCATTCTCAAATACTAGTGATCTAAACAAGATTCAATACTTGGTAACCTACAACACGGTTTGGTACCATACGACCACAGTTTAAAGGCTCTGGCAGGTCCTAGTGGTATTTTGATGTAGTACAACAGCGTTTCAGGCATCCATCTCTATCCTCTATCGAATTAAGTCTCACCACTTGCTTAACAAGATGGGGTTGAAGTTGCTTTAGCCGTCGAACAGTTTGGCCAACAAGGTCGGGTCACAAAAGATACCCAAGATTACGCCACTCTTGTCAATAAGTGTCGTAAGGATGATTTCATTATTTGAAGCAATGTGGGTTTCTTTCCCAAGGATGCCGATTTTAATCGAAATTTGAGAGAAGCAATGTAGTTGGAAAACAGTACGGATACGACTAGCGGATTAAGACATGCCTTCCATAATTAGGATAAGTACAACAGAATGCATAGAGTTCTACTACAAGGAGGATTATACAATAGTAGGCATTCATAAGGACAGGCGTGCGTACACGAACAGTGATCAAGACAGATTGCTACAGGCAAGCGGTTTAAAAACTTCGAGATAAAATAAGATCAACATCTTACTCACCCGAAGGCATCATCGGATACAAAGAAAAGAAAAATAGATAATATTGGCTACGGTGCCACTGCCATGCCTCGTCCGTGCCGGAATATCCTACCATCTATCATTGAAAGCTTGGAGCAAAAGACGTTCGTATTCTGTTACGAACGTTGTGAGTGCGGCGGCCACCACGAGAACCCAGTACCAGAAGGTGTTGAGACGGTTGTTCCTATTGAACCACCGTTGCATGCCTAAAGTAAGCACCGCACAAAACAGAACGAAGATGAAGGGTTGCACCTGTAGAGTTTGGATTGTCATGGTGAGTTCGGCTCGCTCGATTTCTCGGAACGCGGCGTCTTCCGGAAATACTCGTCGTCGGGTTGCCATGGCTCGGTATGATAGGATTGTTTGGAGGGGTGAAGATAGTGGGAGAGATGAAGAGATGAAGAGATGGGAAGAGGGGGGTATTTATAGGGTCAGGTGAGGGGTGTGGAGGAGGGAAAGATTTGAATTTGAAATTTGAGTTTGAAATTTGAATTTTAAAATTTTGGAGTTTGACTTTTGGAGGTTGGGAGGGGGGTGGTTTTGCCGGGCCGAATGGGGTCCCGCTCGACACTTGGTGCTAGGTTCTGTTCTCACTCCTTAAGAGGCGTAGGAAAATATATATCCAAGAATGGTTATTCAACGCACTAGTAAACGAAAAATTGCTTAACGGGTAGTGTGTGACAGTACCCTAAAATAAAGCAAGCTTCCCAGAGATAAAAGGAAGTTAAAATTTTACTACAATGGCAGGTAAGGACCTATGATAAGGTTCTCCCTAGTACAAGTTGGAACGGTCCTGCATGCTCCTACTCTAACACTCTACTGACGGGGTGTAAAGAGAAAATTGTATACGAATAGGTATAAAATACTAGTATGCACGTAAATAGTGATCACATATTAAAAGGAAAATACTAGTCTTTTATTAAAGGGAAACAAGTACACATAGATAATCCTACATTTCTACGGGAATGCATACAACACAGATGGACTCTTAAACAGACAATGGTGATCCTAATTTTCAACATCCTTCATTCCGAAGGATTACAGCTTCTGCTAGATCTTATTTAAGGGCACCTAATTGTTATCCTTGGTTTTCACAGGTCCCCTAGGACCGCGTCCTCCTCGATATCTCCTTCATTCGCAAGGTTTCCCTTTTCAGTCACCTCATCGGTGTTTCTATCGTTATTGACTTCTCCCTCTTTATCTCCAACCTCAAAGTTTTGCATCGGGGATAGAACACCAAAGACCTCAGGGAAGGTATATAGAATTGGGAACGTTTCAGGAAACCACGGGTCCTCCTCCACGGGAATAGGGGTGTTTTGCTGTACCCTCGCGAAATCTCGCTTCTCGGTGAGTACAGCGGCAACAAAGTCAGGGTGCTCCACTAGTTGGGTTGTCATGATTTCTATGGCGATCGTGAGCTGACGAGCTCCAGCCAACAGGTCGATTAGGTGATCCAAGGGAAAATTTACAAGGAAAGACGGGGTTTAAACCTCATGTAGTGTCTTTAAGACAAGGGTTTTCTTAACTCTAAAGAACTTTGAGTTTCTAAATTCCACATTCGATCCTTGATTTAAATCATCATCCAATTGTTCGGGAATTCCCAGCTCGGTGGTATTGCCAATTTCCACACCTTGCTTCAATCCGGAGATTACTTCGACAGAATTCCACCCAATTTGGGACGGTAAACTTAAACTCAATTCACGTTTGTGCAGCGGTCAATCTTTTTCGTGGTTCTACCCATTCTACCTATGGCCGAGGTTTTGAACCTAAAGCTCTGATACCATGTTGTAACGCCCCCATTTTCGGGTACGTTAAAGGACAATTTTATTGATAAAACCAAATGGAGTCTGGCTCATTATTACGTCATCAACCTCACGAGGAGTACATTTATTCAAAAGGGAAGGGAACTAAGGTTCCTAACTACGGCTCTGCCTGCTCTTCCATCCTAGCCAGCTCTTCGGCTCCAAAAGCCTCCAAAGTGTACATCTCACCCTGTTCGTCTATAAGGTCTGACACATTATACCGGCGTCGCCACCAATATAATATGTCAGGGTCACCAAAGGCAACACCGTGAGCTTAAAAAGCTCAATAGAATAAACCAAACCCACTAACCCTTAACTTACACATAGCAAGTCACGTATAACAGCAGTGAATCATACAGATAATGATATCTATGCAGTACGTGTTTATTCAACAGCTATTAACAACAATCACATCCGCATTTTCTTTCTAACGTTCGTTGGTTTTCGAAATATCAGAGTTTCTTCTTCGCAGCGTTTCATAAACCGTGTTACTATTTTTTTCCAAGGTAATTATAACCACAATCCTTACTTGTAACCATAAATTCACATAGACAATTATACAGGCTCATTCAGAAGCATATAAACAATTACACATGCTCATTAAACAACATAGTTAAGTAATGACACATCCATATTCGATATCTTTTATTAGCGTTGGTGTCATGTCTTTTCGTGTTTCTCCTACGCGACTCATCGTAGACCGTGTCACATTTTCACCTTTACCAAAATCACATTTTCCAACGTTTCTTTCACAAATTGCTACTAATGAGGCTACCAAGTCCGGCTTCATTAATAACACACATGATGGCTACCGAGTCCGGTCACACCGCGGTTTTCACAATCCATTCAAATCTTGCATTGGCTCCTCTCCGCGGATAACCAAGCCTTATTGCCACATGAGGCTACCACGTCCGGCCCCATTGGCAATCTTCGCAATGGGCTACCAAGTCCGGCCACTTTACGGTTTTCGCAAGTCCACACAAAGGGCTACCAAGTCCGGCCACCTTGCGGGTTTTCACAACTCTCATTGGGCTACCATGTCCGGCCACAATGTAGTTCCAAAAATATTTTATCCAAAATCAATTATTTCCTTTATCTTCGCAATGGACTACCAAGTCCGGCCACATTTCGGTTTTCAAAAACATACTCACATTGGGCTACCATGTCCGGCCACAATGTAGTTTCAAAAATATTTTATCCAAGACCAATTATTTCCTTTATCCTCGCAATGGACTACCAAGTCCGGCCACATTGCGGTTTTTCACAAATTGCTACTAACGAGGCTACCAAGTCCGGCTTCATTAGTAACACACGCGATGACTACCAAGTCCGGCCAATCATGGTTTCACAAAACACATTCTTTCAAAACTTGCATTGGCTACCACGTCCGGTCCCATTGGAAATCTACGCAATGAGCTACCAAGTCCGGCTACATTACGGTTTTCACAAACACTTACACAATGACTACCAAGTCCGGTCATTATGTAATTTCAAAATATTTTCCGCAGGTTAATCCCATCCTTTCTTTAACCACGCCCTAGGTGTCATGTTTCTACTTTCTCGGTTTTCGTGTCTCGTTTGCATGCAATGACTCCGCGGTAATTCTTTCACACTTTAGGAAATCTTGAAACTAAATTAACAAGATCATTCAACTCTATATTAGATAGCATGCTCATTTTAACACATAATCATGCTCAATCACACTTAAGCATAACGCCACATGTACGGACGCCTTTGGAGTGATAAATCACTTATGCTTTAATCAACAATCACAAGTAATGTAAGTAAACATGTAATTATGCTCATATCATCTAAGATCAAAATGCAATCACTTTAGTCTAATCCAAAATCATGCTTCCTTAAGTTCAAAACAGCATATGTTTGTTGAGTATTTCTTCGTTATGCTAATCATACCATGTTTTAATCAAGATAACAACTCGTAATCATTTCTAATCATGCTGAAGGAAAATCGATAAGTTAATCTACGTATACTTATGATTTCAAAGTTTTAGAATAATCTACAATCATTTCGAAATACGTATGCAATACACTATACTTAGATTTTGGAAAGTATAGGAAAGTTATACTATACTTAAAGTTAGGGCGTAAGGAGTATTCTACGTATACTTAGGATTCGAAGGTATAGAATAATCTACATTTCAAGAGTAACATAATCTTAATTATAATTAAGGGAAATAGATATGGAAATCTACATTCTTTTCAACATACGCATGTCATATGTTATAATTAGAGTTTAGAAAGCATAGTTAAAATCTACATATACTTAGAGTGTAGAAGGTGTAGGAAGATCCTACGCTTAAGCATCATACTACGTTTAATTATCATTCAACCAAATCACATGTACTTAGAACAAGGTTGTATTTAACCTAGTTTCGACAGCATAACTACGTATACTTAGGATTTAAGTAGATAGGAGAATCTACTATACTTGGAGTTAGGAGGTGTAGGAAAATTCTACATTTATTTCAACGACATAACTTCATATACGTACTATTATATTTAGAGTTCGAAGGTATCGGAAAATTCTACCTTGATCCGAAACTAGTCGGGGCCGAATAAGCTAAATGGAAATCCTACGGGCGGTGAAACTCTCGAATCTGGACCGAACTTCGGATGGCAGTAACTCCGTCAATATTTGGCCGAATACGATCGTTCTTGAGTTGAAACCGAAGCTCTAGGAGTGCTCTACAACTTTCGTGAAGGAAGTTGATCCTAGAAACTGGTTTAGGTAGGAGGAATATGGTGATAAAGGGATGGACAGTTTGCTGTCTGGAAATCTGGAAATCCAAATTTTTGCTGAACTTCGGATGTCGATATCTTTGTCGTTTCTTGACCGATTAGGGTGGTTCTTGGGTCTAACTTGAAGCTCTTGAAGTGCTCTACAACTTTCCCGGAGAAAATTGGTTCTAAAAACTACTCTAAGCAGGAGAATAATGAGGATTTACAAAGGGCAGTAGCCTGCCTGGAAAAACAGAAATGGTTTCTAGAGAGAAGTTGGAGCAATGCTTGAGTTTCTAGAGAGAAGTGGGAGCAAGAAGTGAAGGTGTGAGTTTAAGCTTGGAGTGGCCTTCTATTTATAGGCCAAGGTTGGTCTATTATCCAAGGGGTAAATTTTCCCCTAACATTTGTTGTCCAATGGATAAAAATTTGTCTAGATTTAGTTGTCCTTTGGTGAGGTAGGATGATGGCTTCAAAGGACATGACTAAGCTCATTGTACACTTTGCACACATCACTCTCCCTCTCTCCCTCTCATCCGAAATCTCTCTCTCTCCCTCTCTCTCTCGGCCATTTCTCTCTCTCTCTCTCTCTCTCTCTCTCTCTCTCTCTGGTCCAATGTACAAAAGTACAAGGGTTGAAAGACTACAATATTTTCCTTGTTCTTTCTTCCAATCTAGGACAATGTTTAAGTTATTCTAATGGGTTTCTAGTCCAATCTAGTCCTTTGAAAGAGTAAGAAATCTAGATATGGTTGTCCTTAGGTGTACAAGTGCAAGAAAACCCTAGATTTTGGTGGTACATGATGATGCAAGAAGATGATCCAAGGAGATTGACTAGATTTGGGGAAGTACACTAGCACACACATCACTCTCTCTCTCTCTCCCTCTCCATCCGGCCCATCTCTCTCTCTCTCCCTCCAATCTCTCTCGGCCTCTCTCTCTCTCTCCTCCTATCTCTCTCTCTCTTGATTAGTTTATGAATTTAAAAGGATGACTAACTACAAAGGACAAGGGTACTATGTGATCTTCTCCTAGATTTTTAGGTCAAAATTCCTATTAGAATAAGCCTAAATGCCACCTATGTACTTATAAACTTTATTCTAGGACTTTAAAATCTTAGAATGACATAATCATATCTAATACTTTAAGTAAATAGGTACATATCATATCTAGTAAGTAATTAACTAAAATAAACCTAGTACTATGGCTTGACTTGGCCTTATTGACCAATGGACCAAAATTCCCCTAACTTTTATTAACCGATGGATAAAGAAATAAAGTTAACATATACTTTAGAAAATCCTAGGCAATATATTATAAGGTACACACATGTATATATATATTTATATCTTAAGTATATAAGTACATGGGAAATCTAGGAAGTGATTTTATTTAATAAACCCTAGTACTAGTTGAAAGATTAACTCTATTACCCAATGGGTAAAAATTCTCCTAACTTTTATTGACTAATGGTTAAAGAAGCAAAGTGTGTGTGTATATATACATATATATATATATATAGATGTATTGACCAAGTATACATGACCTCACTAGATCTTCCAAGTCAAGATTCTAAACTAGTCTAATTTTGACACATGTCCTAGTATAATATGATATTGTAGTACAAGGAGAATCCTAGGGCTAGATATCATATCTATTTCTTTATTCTTTTAGCCATATGTCATATCTAATAAGTAATTAACTAATAAGTCTTAGTACTATGTAGAAAGACTAACTTATTATCCTATGAACAATTTTTACCCTAACTTTTATTATCCAAAGGTCATCCATTTCCCTTGTAGTTATTAACCAATGGTCTAAGATGGAAGGTACTATATGTAGATATAAGTACAATGACTCATGGCAAATCTATTAAACTGATCTTGTACTTGATAGGAAGACTTAACCTATTGTCCAATGGGTAACAATTCTCCTAACTTTTATTATCTAAAGGATAAAGAATGGAAGTACTATACTTATATAATCTATCTATATTAGTACAATGACTCATGGTGAATCCAATTTAAACTAATAGATCTTGTACTAGGTAGAAGATTAATCTATGGACTAATGGATAATATTTCCCCTAACTTTTATGGACCAATGGATAACCAAGTAAAGTATAATATTGGAATATTATATATACATCTTTCAAATATGTGTACAAAGGTCTATATAATACTATATAAGTGTATCTTGGTCAAATCTAATAAAATATCTTAGGTAGAAAGCCTATTGTCCAATGGATAAAGATTTCCCTAACTTCTATCGTCCAATGGGTAAAGATGGTAAGTAATATATAATCATATAAAGTGTACCTAGTAATCTAGTCACAATATCCTCGGTGGAAACCTATGGTCCAATGGATAAAGATTATTCTAGCATTTATCGTCCAATGGGTAATAGATCAAAGGTTGGCTTTGGTCAAAAGTTTACTTAGGGTTCAAATGGTTCATGAAGATTAAAGGTTCGATTAGGCTTCCCTAACGATTAGTTAGAAGCTAGCTAGGTTTGCTAAACAGGATTCCCAGTCAAGAAATACGATTCTACGACTTCTCAATATGCTAGGCACTTGTCTTTAGAAGATGACTATGTTGCATGGCGAAGGAATCTAATTACGACGGATTACTAGGGAAAATATACAAGTGCTTTACAAGCATTCTTGTCTAGGAGAAATGACTAGAAATTTATGAAGAAGACTATATTTGTAAGTCTAGATTTTAGTAACGACGGATTTTTGGATATTAGAAAGGAATTTTAAATGGAATCCAAGTAGTAATAAAATAAAATTCAGATTTTTTATGAAATTTTTATTTCCAAAAATCCGGGTCGTTACACCCAGCCCCACGCCCCCAGCACTACTGCTGCTGTGTGCTGTCTGCCGACTTCCCAGTTCCCACGGTCCACCGTCCACCCCGACGATCTCCCTCCCGGCCTCCCCAGTCGACGTCGAGTGTTGACCAGGGTAAACTCTCTCTCTCTCTCTCTCTCGTGTTCTCTCTGTCGAGTGTCGACACTCGACCTCAACCAGGGTAAAATCTCTCTCTCTCGACAATCGACCTTAACTTAATTGGCTAGCTTAATGCCTAATAGTTGTGGCTTAATTGGCAGATTGTCTGATTGTGGCTTAATTGGATAAGTCTACAATTTATTTTTTTTGTTTTCATATTCGGATTCGAATATCCGATCGGATCTCCGTTCCCCGTTCGGAGCGGGGATGGAGGACGAAGATAATATCCGTTCGGAGTTCGGGGCGGATTCGGGGGCGGATGGAAGGTTCGGATTCGGATTCGGATATTGCAATATCCGACTCCGATCCGCCCCGTTGCCATCCCTATCATAGAGAGAGAAGGGAAACCACCTTCCTCTTTAAGATGTTAATCTAATTATTCTAACAAAAATAGACTTTGCCTATGAAAACGAAAAAAATACCGTAGTAATTTTTCGCACTTAAGGGGAACCATTAATGCAAAGATAAAACATGATTAAATAATAATTTTTAGTTGTATCTTAATGTAAGTGTTGGCCCATTGGGTTGAGTGAAAGGTTTGCTGAGATTTCGAGTTGCTAAAATCAAGTCAAACCCAACACCAAAACCCCACATTTGTGTTTTGTGTCAAGTCAACTCTACTGACTGACATGGGTAGCATACTGCCTTTTAATTAGTATTAAGTTAAAATGTGCCCAATCTATTGATCATTATTAAAGTTTTAGGTTCCTTTTTTCAATACTTTTTCCAATTTTCAATGGTTCTAAGAACACTGAAAGTGGCAATCGAATGCACTGAACGTCCCATATAGTTGTTGGAACTTGGCACTGATGTGAAACATCCAGTGAATTTGTGCCCTAAATTCTGGTATAACCTTTTTTGTCACCGTAGGAAAATAAATCAAGAAATTATTTAATTTGGTTTGTTTTGTAACTCAAGGTGGTGGGACCAACTTACGTGCATCTCAACTGTGATTTTGAGGGAATAATACCACCCCCATTTGCAGGGTTCCCAACTGAAACGAGATCAAAACTCTATATGAACTCGCCCCAAAAGAGTTGATAGTACTTGAGATGTTCCGAATTTGAGACTTTAAGATGGAGCTAGACAAAAAAAAACCCCAAGTCCCAGGTCTTGACTACTAGGCCAACCCCTTGAGTTTTTTTTTTTTTTTTGGTAACTGGCCAATCCCTTGAGTTATTTTACTTTGGTTATATTACGGTTAAGGACATATAAATTTAATGTATGTTAGATGCTCTCAGTGATCAACAATTAAGCAATGTTGATCGATGTACTTTTACATTCTTTATACTTCATTAATTTGGTTGCGTGGAGAAGGAAATGAGAAAACAAACTCAAGAATAATTGAATTTTGGGGCGATAAAATAATTTTTCAAAGACTTTTTGAGATCAATTAACTAATTATTCTATAAGTGAGAGAAACTTATAGCAAGTTCTTTTTAGCAGCGACCGTCCAAAAGTGTTCTGGATGGTCTGGATTCTAATGAAACATTTTTGGAGAAAAGTTTAACTGTTTCCCGGAAAAGTTTCATTAACATCCGGACTGTAGTGGCTCCGGAAATGGGCTCGGACCACCCACCGAGCCACAGTGCACCGAGCGAAACCAAGAAGACCCCCGCTCTTCATCCAGTATATGGTCCAGGGATCCCGCCATGTCCCCTCGGAAAGTCGCTCGGTTGAAGGAGTCCACACGGGGTATGTCGCTATCTAGGGGCGCAGAGCGTTCCCGACTCCGACTCCCGAGGCCACTTGAAGGAAGACGGTTACGTCAGAAGGGCCCCAGACGGTTACGCCAAGAGGATAATCATTGGGATCTGACCTGGCCATGTGCTCCGTAACCGCCTAATCCCCTACGTCACATATGACGTCACCTGAAGCGGTTACTCGAGCGTACCCTCCACGTGCTAGCTTGGAGGCCAAGCAAACCAAGGTCTATAAATACAAAGGGACTCTAACATAAAGAGGTATGTCATTCTACCATAAACCTAGACTTATACACTTCTCCCTACATCTAACTTGATCGTCGAAGGGTCACTGGGCTTCCACAGCCCTAGTGACTTGTTGCGGGTCTGGCAGCGGGCGCGCGGAGCTACAGAGGAAGGAACCAGAACAGACCCATGGTCAAGATCCCGATAAACCAAACCCCTACATGGACCATCTAATACTCTTTTGGATAATCGAGATTGGCTCTATTAAACAATTATTCACGGCTCTGCCGTTGAAAAGATTTTCTTCTCTCTGCACATACGTATGTGTGTAGAAGTCATTTATAGAATTTTATAGTAAATTTTAGAGGTGGCAATCTCAACCCATATTTTTCTGACCCGCCCAATCCGCCCACTTATAACCCAACCCAACCTGCCCATATTACATAATGGGTTTAGATGGGTTAAAAATGGGTTCAATATGGGTTTGAACTAAAAGACCCATACTGGCCTTTATTTTTAATCTTCTCCCATTTAACTCAACTGATTTCCACAACTAAACTCCCGTTATTCTCCCGTTATTTTTAATCATCTCTCTCTCTCTCTCTCCCCCCCCCCCCCCCCCCCCCAATCTTGGACTGTCTTAAAAATACTCCCAATTTAAGCTCTCTCTCTCTCTCCCCAATCTTGGACTGTGTTAAATACTCCCAATTTAAGCCGACAAGAAGTCATATAAGGTATTCAGAGGTATTTTTTTTTTCATGTTTAAGAAAACAAAAAAAAACGGAGGTATTTTGGGCCCTGGATCCAGGCCCAAAATTAAAACTATATATTCTGTATTCCCCAACAGTAGCTTAATCACATTCAAATGATGCAACGATTGGGTAGAGAGAGAGTGCATCACCGGTTTTGAATGGTTGAGATTGTACAGCTTCGTGCACAACATTGAAGTGCAGAGCACCGCCCCATTGTGCCATTAAAATAGTAACAAAACATTATTGTAGACATTTCGTTCAATTTCGGCAATTACGAAAATTCTGTAATATAAAAGTGTAGATGCATACAGGTGGGCGGTTATTAAAATATTCAAAAATAGATTAGGCGAGCAAGTGATATAATTAAAAGAAATGTTGGATGAGCGAAGTTATATGAGCGTAAATAATTTTCCAATGTTTTAAAAATAAAAAACTGCTATTGTAATAAAGGTCCGTTTGATTAGCGAGATAATGGTAGAAAATGTAAGAAAGAAGAAAATATATATATACTTTTTTAAAAATTTTCCATTTGTGAACGTGTTTTGCCCATATTGGGGAAAGACAGTGGAGAAGGAAAAGAAGGAAGGGGGACAAGGGAGAAGAGAAAAGGAAAAAGGACGACGACGACGACAACAACAACAACAACAAAAGGGGGGGAACGGGTCGGGTCGGGGGGTTTGGGTTTGACTTGACCCATATTCGACCCGACCCGTTGCAATCCATTTACTATTTAACCCATATTTGACCCGTCCATATTTGACCCACGACCCGTTTCAACCCGTCCAAACCCGTCCAGATCCGCCCATTTGCCACATCTAGTAAATTTCTACGAACAATTTTAGTGATACTGCGGCCCCATGGGTCACCCAATGCCTCCTCCCCTGACTGGATGGGGTCTTGCAAAGGAATAATTATTACTCGAATAAAGTGAAGACTCATGAATCTCATCAATTCTAAAGTTTAAGACATGTAAATCTTTCGGATTTTTCATGTCTAGTTTTCGTAAGAGAAAAGGTTACACATATGATATGGGAAACATTTCCATACGAGGGTTTCTAGCTACTACTGCCTACTGTTGAGCTATCATTAAACTTGCGTGGATTAACTTCCGTATTTTAAAATAAAGTTTTCCATAAACTTCTAAGAAAACTTTGCTTATCATTCCCACGATCCCTTTAATGAAGAAATTAAATAGGCATCCTAAATGGCAAATTTATTTAGGTGTCCATCCATATGAGTTTAAATACTTATGTTCGTATCCTCAAAATGTACTATTGGCCCATTATACCCCTAGTTGTAAGTGTGTGCATATATATGCTACATATGTATTGATATTTATTCCCAATTATCCCACAGTTACCGGGATTGGGCAAAATCCCAATTGAATCGTATTACTGTACTAGTGCTAGCCCGTGTCTACGGCATTACGCATCCCGGTAGGAAGGGGATGGCAGTTGTGTGATTTAGGTGAAAATCAGCCTTTGGATCAAATGAATCTAAGCCGTTCCAACAACTTGTCCCTACACCCTTCTGTTTTATAATAGAGATGTTCCTATTTTCACGTACGGTTCTGCATTCCCATAAACCTCTCCCCCATTAAACCTCCTCCTCTCTTTCTCTATAATCGAAATTGATGCCCACCACCGCCTCTCTCCCCTCCCTTCGAACAGCATTCTCGTTGGCAATATATATAAATAGCCTCTCTCTCTCCTCGAAATCAACCGAGATTGCATCAGTGATAGTTTGGTTGCTAAAGAAGAATAAAATCGGCGGTGCTATTGGATGGACCAGAACACGACGGCCGTGAGGCAAGGCGACGCATACGATCCCAGCCTTGTCCAAGCCATACTACTTGAGAGATCGTCACCAAATACTCCGGTGACATCCGTGATCTATTTTTTCGTTCCTCCGGGCAAGGTCCATTTTTTTTGTTTGTCATCCTGATTACCCGATCAATTTTCGGGCACCAGATTTGACCGTGTACTCTGTACTCTTGATGTTTATTTCTTGCCTAAACTCCTTATCCTATATTTTATTTTTCATAATCTGTATGGAAGAGATGCTATACATCAAAACAGTCATGAATGGTCAAGGTTCTAAGGTTGAGTAACATTGCTTCCGTCCTCTTAATCGTTGCCGTTATCGAATTCCGTTGCCAGAATATCAGTTTTAGGTATTATATTTTTCAATTTTTGTCATGTTTGTGAATTGATGATATTTTGTTCATCTACCTCGATTGAAACCTACACTTTTCAAAATTTGTCATGTTTTTCGATTTTTGTCATGTTTGTGAATTGATGATGTTCTGTTCATCTACCTCATTGAAACCTACACTTCTCAAAACTTGTCATGTTTTCTGATTTTTGTCATGTCTTTTATTTGATCATGTTTTGTTCATCTACCTCGATCGAAACCTACATTTCTCGAAACTTGCTATGTTTTCCGATGTTGTCATGTTTTTTATTGTTTTGTTCATCTACGTTGATCAGGTTTTGCCATGTTTTTCGGCTTACAAATTCGTTTTTGTAAGAGTTGTGTCTTCTTTTTAGATTTTAGGGGAATGAAAATATGAGAGAAGATTTGGCGAGAGAAAAAATTCAAAAGATAAGGTGAGAGAAATGTTTGAAATAGGAGAGAGAATTGAGATAATTAGAAAGGATAAAAAAGAAAGAAAGAGAGAAAGATTTGAAAAATTAGGAGAAAGAAAGGGTAGTTTAGGATTTAATTGAATTTGAGGATGGAAAGATAAGTATTTAAACATATTAGGATGAGCACCTAAATAAGTAGGGTAAAAAGAATGGCTAATTAAGTTCCCCATAAATTAGGAAAATTAGTTTTTAAAAAACAACAATAAATTACTTTAATTTTCTTAAAACGAAGTTTTGGAGAATTCATCGAAGGAAGATTCAACAATAAATATTTTTCAATTAAATGAGTTTTCTGAAAAAATACTCTAAAATCTTATTCAAGTATCTTAAAGTAACATCGTCAAGGAAATTTTGTCCTTAAAGATGTTTGTGCCTAATTCAACTTTTGCCAAATAGTAAATTATTTGTGTTTTTTTGTCTCAATTTTCTCAACTTTTTTTTTACAATAAAAAATCAGCATTAGAAGTCAAACTTTTTTGTTACAATAAAAAATTTCAAAAATTATTCTCTTTAGAAATCATTTTTTTTTTCAATTATTTCTTCAGTTACATTTATACCATCTTTTTATTATTCTCATCAAAGACGTCATTCTTTAAAAAATACTGTACTCCGTAGAGTGCAAACTCGTTCTATGTGGAACAACTACTGTGCATCCAGGCTGGCACCATATTAAAATACAATGGCCAATTTCGTCATTCCACAACGACCCACCCACGGATTCCCGGCCAGAAAGGTAAGCATCTCCAAACAGTGAGAGACCAAACACAGTAATCAACAGTGCTACTTGCACATATTTTGGTGCACATATCATGCACATACATTTTTGTGGGGCCTATATCGGTCATTCAAAATGATTCGAACCACTCATCTTTTTTAAAATATTTTTTGTAGGGTTCTTGTAAAAAATTAGCTCAAACGGATATCAGTAAGAGCTTTCTCAAAAATTGTAGGGCAAAACAGAATGAATCGCCCTACGATTTCTAAGAAAGCTCTTACTGATATCCGTTGGAACTGTTTTTTTTTACGGGAACACTCCAAAAAATATTTTAAAAAAGATGAGCGGTTTAGATCATTTTGTGGGACCCCGATATGGACCCCACAAAAATGTATGTGCATGATATGCGCACAAAAATCTGTGTGGGAATCATTACTGCACAACAATTTACTAACCCAGGTGTAGCTCGAAAGACAATAGTTATGGGCTCTAAATTCGGACATCTTGAACTCAAAATTTGGTAACATCTCAGGGTTAGATCGTAAGATAGAATCTTTTTTTATAAATCTGCTAGTTGTGGTGTGGATGAATTGACTTCAACGAGGCTCCCACATTGGGAGTTTTATAGAGACTCGCAAAATTATTTTAATTTCAGAAATCGTCCAATGCGCAAAAGAAATCGTATTATTAATAAAGTTGTGCGTTTATTTGTGGGGGTGTACGGAGATACGTTTACGGTGGTGTATCGGACACTCGGAGAATAGTAAAATGTTAGTTTTGATGTTGTAATGTTGTCTGAAAGTGTTGGTACCAAGTAGGGTTCGATTTGATGTCTGTTCAAATTGCCAGTACCGGTACTGCCTCTTGCCCAGTATCGGTACCCAGTGTCCAAAGCGTGGCCAAATTGACATTTTGAAGGCTCCAGTACCGGTACCCGCTGTGTTTTTCTGCAGATTTCAGCACGCTTTTTGGACCACTATAAATACCCCATTTACCATTTTCACACCCAAAACCCACGAACCAGACCTGGAAACACCCCCTCTCACCTACCCAACTCCAATCTCTCCCAAAACTCTTGATTTCAATCTCAAATCTTCAAGATCCAAGAGTTTCCAACCTCAAAATCATTTGAATCTTGCATTTGGAGAACAATGGGTAAGTTTTGTGTTATTGTTCTTATCTTTGGGCTATCACCCACGTTTTTTTCTCTCTCCTCTCAATCACTTATTGTTTATCTTATTTTTTGGGTTGTATTCACTCTAGATCTTGTATCTAAGCTTGGGTGGAGCTCATTTTTGGTGGATTCAAGCGTATAGCTCTCGGTAGACCTAGGATTTTGCTCAAAACCCACTTAGGTAGGGATTTCTCTCTTTCTCTACATGTTTTGTGATGATTATGTATGATATTACTGTTTGAATGCTATATATGGTTCATGTGAAAATCTTTATGGCTTGAGGATTGCATATTCTTTGAAAGTTGTATAATGGGTTTGATTGTTGAGATCCATGAGTTGTTTGTGATGTGTTGGGATAGTGTTGATATGGGTGGAATGTGTATATGATAATGTGATAGTCGTGGTGAAGTTGAATGTGGGATTTACTGTAACGTAAGGGGTGGAAATACAGAATCGCAAAGGGGGTGGAGTTAATTGTGACGTAAGGGGTGAAAACACAAAATCGCAAGGGTGGAAATTCGTTGGAAGAAGTGTGCGTGTGCGTGTGTGGGTTGTGTATGAGAATGGCTATGATACTTGCAATAGGTGTTGGTATGCATTGTTTGAGTTTGCCATTTAACTTAACGCTGTGTTCATGCATATCATCTCATTACATATAGATTTTGTAGAGATTTTCATACTGAGCTTGTGTAGCTCAACAAAATCCTTCTTTTCAAGTCCTAATGCCAGACAATAGCTTGCATTGCATCGTACGCTCGGTGTGGAAGACATTTTTTTGGAAGCTAACGAAGTATAGTTATTTAATCATCTTTGTAAAATCACCAACTTTTGTTAAAGATGATTTTGTAACTAATCTGTCCTTGATTTCTTTTGATTAAACCGTTTGTATTTTTGTAACTTGTTTGTACTAGTATTTTTAAGTTAATTTGGGTCGTGATGCCAAGGATGTATTTCTCTAAACCTGAGGACTTTGTTTGTAATTAAGCAGGTGGGAAACTCATTTTAGGTATTATCTAGTTTACACGAATATCCTTTTATTGAAATGATTTATAAATTTATGTTTAAAATCGATGGCGTGACAAGTTTGGGTATTGTGTGTGTGTTTAAAGGGTCCATTATGCCTCCCCCTAGTCAGCAATCGCCTAAGTGAGTTGGTATGTGAAATTACCTTCATTCAAAACAACCAAGTCTTGCCCACCCGTTATGGTTTGGGTGTTTGACCTCTGGTGCAGGCCCTCTATCGTGGTGCCACTCGTTAGTGGCGAGGCTCTTGTCGTGGTGCCACTCTTTAGTGGCGAGGCTCTTAGGCTTGCATCACTAGGCTCACTCCCACATCGGGAGATTGGATATTGTGTGTGTTTAAATGGTCTATTAGAGTATCTCCAGTCTTTACCCTTTTCCTTCCTTAAATTTGAGTCAAATTTTGAGAAAAAACTCATTTTGGGTAAAAGCATCTCCAATGGCAAAACCCTATTTTGACCAAAATTTATTATTTTTAAATATCCAGTGACATTCATGTAAATAAGACAAGAGAATCCTTAGATTAGCAGCTCCAATGCAGCTCCGGCGAAACTCCGAATGTCTCGCGTGCAGTTTGGAAGAGATGAGGTGGAAGTCGTTGGGGCCGTTTTCGATGAGTCGCAGCAGAGGGAGATGTCGGCGCTGTTGAGCTTTTGAGTGTCGTGGAGCGAATCGAAAGAGCTCAGGCGAGACTAGATTTTGAGACATGAATATACAATGAGGTATGGGTGTGAATCTGTATCTACAATGAGAGAGAGAGGACAGAAAATGAGTATGAGTCTGGTTTGTCTCAAATTTGGAAAAGAAAACAGGTAAAACTCACAAATGGAAAAGGGTTTGGGTCATGATTGTAGATGAGTTTTGATATTTTATCCAAATTGTAGATGCTCTTATGACTCTCCCTAATTAACAATTGCCTAAGTAAGTTGGTACGTGGAATTACCCTTTTACCGTCGTTCACAAATTGACTTCAACGGGACCCAGAATGAGAATAGTCCGGTGTAATTAAATGCATAAGCGTCCCCACTGAAACAAGTACTTACAGGATATACGATGAAATGAATGCCTCTCTCTCTCCTGTCCCTGTCCCTCTCCCCCTCCCTCTCTCTCTCTCTCTCTCTCTCTCTCTCCCCAGGAATGGCTTGTAGAGTTGGCAATGTCTTCTTCGTTTAGCTCGATCTGCATACAGCATCCTCTCCAAATCAGTCCTCCTCATATACTTGCACAAATTATATTTATGTTTTAATTTTATATGCTTCTGTCCATTTCAGTATCCCGCTCTGCTCTCTCTCCCGTCTTTCTCTCTCTATATCGCTCTCGGCAGTTAAGCTGCTACTATCCCCTCACCTACTCGGCTACTCCCCTCTCTCTCTCTCTCTGCTTATTCCTCTATTCAATTTCCCCTCATATACTCCTGCGAATTAATAGCTCTAGTTCTCCTCCCTCCGGTTCTCTCCTAGTTCGTCAACTAATCTAGATAGAGAGCGAGCATTGGGGTTTCTAGAGAGAGAGAGAGAGAGAGAGAGAGAGAGAGAGAGAGAGAGAGAGGATGCCTCTGGTGCGGGTCCAGGTGAGGAACGAGTACGGATTGGGACAGCCGGAGCTGTACAAAGAAGCGGACAGAGAAGATCCGAAAGCCGTTCTCGATGGCGTGGCCGTCTCTGGACTTGTGGGGATCTTGCGTCAATTGGGTGACCTTGCTGAGTAATTGTTTCAATCCCTCTCTCTCTCCCCTTCAGTTTTTTTTATTTTTTATAACTCGTGGTTTTTGGGTCGGCTTACGCGCTGCTCGACTAATTCGAAACCCAATACCACTAGCGGCAAATCGAATTAAAGCCGGGGCAAAGTTCTTATGACTCTCCCCATAAGACCATACTGGTCCTAGCAAACTCCTAAATCCCAAATCTTGACGACAAGGGCAACCCTTTTGGGATTTTTCTCTCTCCCTTTCAGTTTTTGTTTTGATAACTCATGGTATCCGGGCCGGCTTACACGCGCACCTCTCAACCAATCCCGGGACCGAAGTTCGTATGGACTCTCCCCATCCCGTAAAGGTTGATAGCATTTCAGTTTTGAACCTGAGACCTGGGACCTCAGAGGAGCGAACCCCTAGATCCCAAATCTTGGACCACCAGGCTGACCCTTGGGTTTTTTTTCTCACCCTTTTAATTTCATAATAATAATCCAGATATGGTAGTTGTATATTAGGCCCTTTATTAATGGCACTATAAGTTCAACTGTGGAACTCTTTCTGCTATTTGTTATGTTGGGGGTTTGGTTTAGTTCTTTTATTGCAATAACAAAATACCCAGTAGAGTAACAATGAGTTAGGGATATGTCGATATGAGCAGTTAGACTTGCTTATTCTTATGCATGTGCACATGTATGGAAATTTGAAGGCTCAATTAGTAGTTTGTCATATGGCATGGTGTATGAAACATCAATTTAGTCCTAGTTAAGGAAGGAAAAGATCAAAACCTAAGAAGATTAGTTTTCAAGGATTTATTGTTACTATCATCATGAATTACGAAAGGAGAAATTGCAACCAGAGCCATGGTGCAGATTCAATTGTTTGTTATGACACTAGGTAGTGTTATAGTGGAGAGTGTAGATCTTTTTTAGGTGGTAAGTAAGTTTACAATCAGATTGGACCATTTTATATGCAAGAAAGTGGTTTTGCTTGTTCTTGGCATTGTTGGCATGGCAGGGCAAGATTTATAAGTTAACCTTATCAGTTTTCGTTTTTGTTTATGCATTTTTCCTTACCTTGTTTTGTTTGGGCATATGCCATATTTTATCTGTTGAACTCGTTGAAGCTCTTATTATATCATCTATGAAGTTCTTCTTTTATGGCAAACAAAACAATTCCATGTTTCTAATGATAGTGGATGAGCTTCAAATCCAAAATACTACAACCAAATGTTCTTGTTTGATGCATATCCCTTTTCCTTACAATTAGATGGTGTCCCTTCGACGGTCAAGTCCTGAGATTTGAGATTTGGAGATTTGCTCCTTGTTAGGTCCAACAACCCATGTAAACTACTTTAGGTGGAGTGCAACTATCAACAAATAACCCATGTGATAGGGGGAGAACAATGGACTGGTGATCTTCTAGTTTGGAGTGTGCATAGGGCCCTTAATTGGTCAAAGGGTTTTTGGCTGTGTACTAGAAAGAATTGTTCAAGTGGTGAAGAAGGAAAGAATTTTCCTCGACCTATATTGGAGGGGAAGAAAAATGTGTTACTGGAGTTACTAAGATGCTCTTAGTTCGACTTTTTAGCCTCAATTACCAGCTTAGTCAGGAGTTCTATTTGTAGAAGTCAAAATGTACTCGCTAATGTTGTCCAGTTTGGAAATTTAGCAGATATGATCGTGGTTCCGAAACAGGTGCTGGCTGACTTATGGGGGGATAATGGTAGTATGACTGTGTGGCATGGTATTCAGCACTTCGCCGTGGTCTAAGAAGCACGGACATTTCTTTGGAGTAAGCATTTCGTATTGCACAACCACGTTGGACACGGAAACTCGTCGGGCATTCCCAAAAGGGTGTCCGACACTTGTTCAACGTGTCTTAACAAAGAAAATAAAATCATGATTTCAGGCACTTCCCAGACACTTCGGCAACACTTCTTTTGGAATTGAAACACATTGCAGATCTCTTCTTCGTAATAACCTTATGCATTGTTCGGAACACAACTTATGCACTAAAAGTCTAAAACTACAATTCAAAGCTTTTGTAAGATGAATGCATCATGTGTATTACAATATTTTACAGTTGTTTTGCATTCACCAGAATACAATTGGTATGTGAATGTCACCTTGATGTAATGTTAGGTTAGGAGACATATGGCTTTTTAAGTTAATTAGTTTTATGGCAGATAATTTTCGTCACCTTCGTAGATGTCATTTCGATAGATGGGATACGATGTATACAAAAATATGAATTAACATGTGATGTTCTCATGTTTTAAAAAAACAAAAAAGACCTGTAACATGTCTGTGTCGTGTCACGTTGCGAGTCCGCATCGGTGCTACTTAGGCGGTGGCGGAGATCAGTGTTCTAAAAGGCGCTAGACTCTAGTTGGGCGGCGACCCACCGCCTAGCGCCTAGGCTGACTAGGCGCCGCCTTGCAATTAAGGTTTTTTTTTGGAGAGTCCAGACCCTAGGCACCCACCTAGCTCCACCTAGGCCCGCCTAGCCTCCCTAAGCGCCTAAACAAACTGCCTAGGGGAAAATCGTGGCGGCAACCCGCCGCCTAGCGCCTAGGCTGCCTTTTAGAACACTGGCGGAGATAGTGTGCAATCTATGACCAAGACAATGACATCTTTGTTTAATAAGCCAATTTTGGTCCTGCAGCTATTGCCCACTGATTGAATGACACGTTACCTTTCTATAGTTCTCATGAACAGGCTTTGTATGACTCAAAATGACCATTGCATGGTATTAAACATTGGAATTATGGCTTAGTCATTCTGCAGAAGAAGGTACAATTGCATAATAACTTTGAAGTCTCCATGCCCCCAGTTTAGTCCACTTAAGTTCAGAAACTTAGAGAGGGATTTTTTATTCTTGACCATCTCTCGAAGGCTTTTTTTAAGAGTAGGATCATTCATAATCTATGAATCCTTGATTCTTGACCTCAATATCGGTACAAATTTATAGATATTTGGCTGTTATCCTATGGGAATGTTTTTGGAGGCATAAGCCCATGTGCTTTGGTATCATTTTCGGTCTGCTAAACTGCCAGTACTGTGGTTCTCTCTCTCTCTCTCTCGTGAATAATTGTAGACTTGGGTATGGTTACGATGTAGGATACATATCATCTTCTCATAGATCTGCCTGATGTGGGAAATAGCCTCGCAAAGGACCGCCCAGGTGCCACTGCACGATGCAGAATGGTTGTGCAAACCAGTTACACCTTTTGGTTGGGCTTAGTTCTGTGGCACAATATTGACAGTACTTGGTATAATATGAGAATTCCATAGATATGGTCTGAATGATGTGGGAGACTGTTGTCTGCAGGATTTTAGGGATTGTAAGGGGAACACAGAAGTAGGGTTTCAAGCTGTGATTAGGATTTAGGAAACACTCAAGTACTACTAAATGTTGTTTAGGGCTGTGAATAAAATTTTGTGAGCAGTAACAGGGGCTCAATAAGCAGAAAACCAGGGGAAAAACCCCCAGAAGAATAGAAGAAGATAGGTCTATCTATCAACGCTAGAAAGCCTTAGTCATCACACCTAGGGTTTGATTGCATCACAAAATCATCAAAGGTTCTGTAGGGCTCTGACTTTTGTGCAATATTCATTTCTATTATTATTGAGGCACAACATCCTTGTATATAGTCCAGAGACTTCCTAATTTAGATAAGGAAACTACTAAATGTGTAACTTCTAAAGTCAATCTAAACCCAAGTATGAGATTATAAGATACCAATGTAATTACTTGACCCACAAGATGACCCATGGGTAACCCCTACAATCCATATCCATCCAATCCCACAATTACCGGAATACCCTTGGCTGGAAAACTGACCAGCAACATATAGTAGAATTTAAAAAATAGAACTGAAACCAGACTCTATAAGACTAAAGGTGGCAATGACTTACTACCTTCTGTTGTACAACCTGTCTGTCTTGTGCTCATTACAAATACAAATAGCAAAATTGCATTACTTTTCGAGAAAGTGGTCTGTTGCAGCAGTGTCATAGCTTCGAATTATTGTGTTAGCTGTTTTAGTTGTGGCACGTGATATTTGGCTGAAGTAGCATTTTCTCTGTGTGGTAGATTTGCGGCAGAGGTTTTTCATGGCCTACAGGAGCAAGTGATATATACATCGTCCAGAAGCCATAGGCTGATGACTCGCTTACAGTGCATAGAATCTGCACTTCCTCCACTTGAGAAGGCCATACTGGCCCAAAAGAGTCACTTGCATTTTGCGTACACAAATGGTATGGCTGGCGGATCTGCAATTCAAGCTTTGTAGTACTTGTATAGTTGGATGTGCCTAATGATAAATATTATAACCTAAATCATTCGTATACTTGTTTGCGGAAGACAATAAAGTTTCTCCTTTCCTACTTATTAAGCGAAAGAAAAGAAAAAGTTTCTCTACTAGTACCGGATTTGGTAGCTTTTTTTAATCATGTATTTGTTGAACTGAAAACGAAACAAATTGTAGCTTAGCTGAGCTAGAATTCTTGCAAGATTTGTTTCCAAGATTGAAAGCATTTGTTCCTCTGCCAAGCACTGGTCCCTGATTTTTCTATTGTAAAGCCATATATGTCATACATGTGCACAGAAGCCCACTTATTGTCAATGTGACAATATCTTTCTCCTTAAAACATCGTATTGTGTTCCTTTTCACCAACTGGTCTCAGTTTATTATAACATACTTGAGATGGAGGGGGAGGGAGATCATGACAGCACGTGCACAAAATGCCTTAGGAATAGAGTTTCGTAAGAGCTTCATATAGTGTTGTAAGCTCTTGCATGGGATCAAAATGAAATCCAAGGATACAAAAAACTAACAGAAGTTTTGGTTCGCATGGTTAGTATCTACTTTACAGGGATCGATGTGACATACAAAGTGATGATATGTAACTAGATAGTGCATTCAATAAATCACAATCTTGGGTCAGAATACTATCAATAAAGCATTGGCTGTTCAGCTTTAGGATCTCGGTTTATTGATCAAAACTGCTGACAGTGATGCATATAATTTACAATGGTTCTGGTTCTGAATACTTCAAAAAACTAAATGGAGTGAAAGATAAAGATTTAATGAAATTGAATTGAAGTGTAATTAATTTTAACTGAATTCAAGTATCATCCAAGCAAAACAAAGCTTCAAGTCTTCCCTCAGAACAAATGCGCATTATAAATTGTGAGTTGGTGACCCACAAGTTATTCTGCACATCTTATTGTCAATTGCATTTAGATTGCTGAATTACTGCATTTGGTCCGTATGAGGTCACCATTTGGTTGATACATTTTGCTTTTGTGATTTTTTTCTTGGCGGTAATGATATTCATTGTAGAAGGTTTAGCACTAAGGCTTTTTTAAAAAAGTGGTTCCTTAAGCAACACATGTAGACTGGTTCAACTTTAAACTAATGCCTACCCATGGATATATTTGTTGATGTGTAGGCAACTGTTCATCCTCAATGTTAGAATTCCACTTTTACTACAACACTTTTTTCCAGTTTGCAATTAGTCATAGAAAGCAGTTGCATTGCAGGTTCTGTGTGGCATCCTCGTCTCCAAAATGAACAAAATCACTTTATCGTCGGTGACTTGCCACAATGTATCATGGATTCCTATGAAGAATGTCGTGACCCTCCACGGCTGCAATTGCTTGACAAGTATGGTTCATTCTTGAAGTTTCAATCATGATCCTAGCTGACTACAGGTTTCTTTAACCCCATCTTTGTCTTTCAGATTTGACACTGGTGGCCCAGGATCTTGCTTGAAGAGGTACTCAGACCCAACCTTCTTTCGGAGAGCATCAGCTAGCTCAGGTGAAGCTACTGTCGAGAGAGACACAAAAAATAGGAAGGCGCGTCGAAGCAAGGTATGTCTAGTTATATACAGCTCCTGTCCTATATCCGTTGTCTTTCTGGCAGTTGCTCTTTAATTGGATCATCATATAATTTCTTTTGGGGAAAAAATGTTCAACATTTTTCCACCAATGAAAAGATTTCAGGTAGTTCTTGAGGATAAACTTTTCAAAATCATCTAAAAGAGAGACAAAAAGAGAAGATATAGATGATTTCTAAAGATGTCTGAAATAGTAGAAAAGTATGAAGAATATGCCTGTCTACAAAAACAAAGACAAAAAAAATTTAAAAAATCACTTTTAACCATTGCGAGAAGTTGTAACCAGAAGTTTGTTACGACTCTTGGTTGATAACCTTTGAGCATCTCCAGCAGAAGTTACAAAAGTTAATCTCCAAATTTGTAATTAGTATTATTGTCATCGATATTTTGTAGATTGTAAATAGATAAAAGCAATAATAAATAATTTGATATAATATATTATTTTGGTGTTTCTATAATATCAGAGAGAGAGAGAGAGATGTTCAGGGTGGAATTGTGTTTGGAAGTTCTGCTGGAGATACTCTTAAATGACTTCTTTAAAGCTCGATATATAGAACAATATTTTGGATGAGTTTGCTTGTTGGATCTGGTCTGTGGACATGCTGGTATACTTATAAGAAGACCATGAAATTGAATAAATCTCAATGATTAATTAAGGTCCTTATAACATATTCCTTCTTAAATATGATTGTTTATGTAAAATTAATTTCGGTCAAAATTATTGCTTTTAACTCTGCTGTTACATTTAGTTTTTACTGATGAGATGTAGAAAATGTTCAGAAAAATCAAACATGGCAGAGGAATAGAGCATCTCATGGTGCATCACTATCCAACCACAGTGTCAGGTACTTTATTATACGCATTGGAATAAAAAAAATGGTTTTGCTAGCTTTTCACCTGGTAGTTCTTTCACTATTCTGTCTGATTCGAGTAAAATGTGTCATTTTTGTTATCCTATCAATCAGAATGCAATTTGCTTCTCGAAAAGATGATGAGCATGCATCTCCCTCTAAAACAGTCTCTGCATTTGATGCTTCGTTGAAATCTGACTTGGGAGACCAATCAAATTCTTTTGATTTAAGAACTGAGTCGGGCTACATAGAATGTGTGTTCCATCCAGCTTACTCCATGAGACATGACGAAAATGAACGCAAGGAATCATCCTTTTCTAGTTCAAGGATGAACCATGATGACATCATTGACTCATCTTCTGTAGACGAAAACAGCAGATTTGTAGATGACGATTTCCAGCACAGTATATCACAGGAGCACACTGGCCCTACATCATCTTGTGTTACTTGGGATGAAAAGACAGAAATAGTAGAAATATCGGAGCCTATAGGTCACCAGTCTGATGATGAAATTACAGAGACACTTACAATGAACTTGGATGGTGAAGAGAAGGGAGCTGTTAACTTCAGAAGTGTTGATAAAATGGATTTTCAGTTCGATAACGAAGACACACCAACTTCGGTCTCTAATGGGAACAGGATTGATGATATTACAGAGACACCTACAATGAACTTGGACCCAGATGGTGAAGAGAAGGCAGCTGTTAACTTCAGAAGTGTTGACAAAATGGATTTCCAGTTCGATAATGTAGACACACCAACTTCAGTCTCTAATCGGAACGGGGTTGATGATATTGAAAGTGAAGCAGAAAATTTTGTTGACGCTCTTAACACTATTGAATCGGAATCTGAAACGGATTTAGATTTTCAAACAAAACGAGAAGAGAAATCTTCAATTTTTATTGATGAGGAAACACAAGATGGAACGGATGGGATTATAGCACATCGTTCAGACCATCAACCATCAAACTTGGAATCTTGCCCCACAGCTGGTAATGGGAAACCTAACTCTATCTCCCCACATAGTTATGCCAAGGAAGAGATACCTAAAGTGGAAGTAAAATCTTATGATACCGGCAATTCTCTCGGTATGGACGGCTGTGGAAACAGTGGCATTCTTGACAGCTCAAACGTGGAATCTGTTGTCAGTAATTCACCAACATTTGGGTTCACAAAACCCAATCTGAAGGTTCCAATTAGTGATCAAAACACAAGTGCTTCTTGTGAATCTCAGAAGTCTCCCTCTGAACATTCTGGTGTGCAGTCAGTCATGTTTTGGACAAACGGGTCCCTCCTAGGACTTGAGCCATCAAAGCCTCCAGACTTCAGTGTATTAAATCCTGTAGTTCAGGGCACCTCGACTAATACTCACAATGGTGAGCTAGACACAGAAAAGCCAGCTAAGTGGGCCCAGAATTCAGAAATCATTGAAAAGATTTCTTCTAAAAGCTCCACATCATGTCACAATGATAAAAATGGATCTGATAAGAAGACACCTTGGAGATTTTTACCTACTGAACTAAACACCAAGCATGAAAAATATGGTGATTCTCATTCTAGTAGTCGTCTAAATGATGACCATGTGCGTACTTTGAGAGAATCCAGTGCAGTGGTACCTGAGACTGAACATGGAGGCACTCCAGATGTTAGTGCGATATCCTCTACTGAAGGTAGTCGGAGGAATGGTGAAAATGAATCTCAGATGTTTGGACTTGGTAATAGATTCCTTTCAAATGGTTTTCAAAGAAAAGTCTCTCTTGTCCATGGTGAGAAGTCTGAACCTCCATCCCCCATGAAAGCTGGTGTTTTTTATCAGAAGAGCCGAAACCAAACATTTTCCGACAGAATTAATTCACCTTCTTCCTCACCACCGCTTCAACACATTAAAATATCTTTTCAGCCTATAAGTGGGTTAGAGACTTCAAAACTGAAGCTGAAATTTCCTGATGGGAATTTTCATCAAGATGGTAGTAGAGATCTGTTACCTGCATTTCAATTGGTCCCAGAGCCGGCTACTCCAAGGCATGAAATTGGATCAGATTCCGATGATAACACATTTTGTAGATCGTCTCCGTATATGTCAGATGATTGTCTTAGTCAGCACTCTGATTCAAATTCTGATGAGTGGGAATCTGATGAGACTTCCCCAAACAACAACAACGGGCTATATGATGCTTTACGAAGAATCTCCTCAGCAGAATCTGTTTCAAGCTCTGCGGAGATTGATACAACAAGACATGGAAGCTTTCATGTTGACTCTGGACCTAAGAGTCCAAATGTTGAAACTTGTTTGGAACCTTGTGAATCTGGTCGCGCACTTGATCTTCCAAGTTTGAATGCTCTGAACCCTTTATTTGAGCAAGCAATGAAAATTGGTTCTGATGGAAAAGATTTTCCAAAGTCATACCTTACTGAGAAACCTACTCCAGTACCTCCACCGCTACCCCCAATGGAGTGGAGGGTTATGAAATGTGATTCAGATGTAACCATTGGTAAACAAGATTCTGTGTCTGAAACCCTTGATCATGCATTTGAAACGACAGTTCTGGGATCTACCATCTCTTCCCAGTTTAAGCCAAACCCAGCTATGCAGCACCAAAGTAGTGATGAGACCATAGCATTCACACCAAAGAGCAAGGTATACTTTTGTTTTATGCAGACACTTTTTTTCGCTTCATTTATTTTTACTACCTGTGGCTATTCTCTTTCCATGTGGGAACTGCCTGTCTATCAACAATGGAACTATTTAAGACAAAACCAGTTGGTGAAATAAATCTTGTATGCTATTTATCTAGCAGCCAGAGTTGCAGGAAGAAGTTAATCAGGCCAGATGTGGCAAGGGCATTGATGAAAAGGACGATTTTCTGCAGCAGATTAGAACAAAAGTAAGTCTCCCGTATTT
Source organism: Rhododendron griersonianum (assembly GCA_018127125.1). Taxonomy (NCBI): domain Eukaryota; kingdom Viridiplantae; phylum Streptophyta; class Magnoliopsida; order Ericales; family Ericaceae; genus Rhododendron; species Rhododendron griersonianum. The sequence goes on along the minus strand of CM030789.1, from coordinate 27,373,033 downwards.
GTTGATTTCATAGCTTTTCTAATCCAAATGAACATGGTGTCAGTTAAGTCCATGTTTGGAAAAGGATAAACTTTGCTGTGTACTAGTGATAACTACAACAATGATAATACCATAGTAAACAAGACCAACTGGGCAACTGTCTAGGTTTCTCCTTTTGGACTTAATAGAGTTGCAAATGCGAGAATGGCGGATGCACATATGTTTATTTTGGTAAATAGCAGATGCATATCATTTTCCCTTAGTAGGCACCAAAAGAAGTGATGCAAGTAGAGCGTTGTGAGTCTAATTCTCATTAGTTATTACACCTCTGGATTCATGTTGTCACTATATATGAAGCAATTTTCTGATAGTTCTTCATATCTTTTTGAGCTTTGTCTAAAGCCATGTGTTCTTCATATTTTCCCATGCAGCGTAGATCATTTTGATTGTATCATAGTCCTAGTTCGTTTTTTGTTGAATTTTCCTCTGTTTGGTTTTATAATTCATTTTAGTTTTGCCCTTTCGAGTATAGCCCCTTGTTCTCATCAGTGGTATCATCTCAATTGCATCTCGGCAAGAATACCACTACTAATGTTGGAACTTGTTCCCTTCTTATTCGATGGTTATAGCGAGCTACAATAAAATTCTTTACCATGTGTCCTCCATACTGGGCAAGTTTACCAATTTTCTACCTTGTCGGCAACAAAATAATGGGGCTTTTGAGATTTTTTCTGCTGCTGACTGAGAAGATTAATGTTTGTTTTTTTGGATCCATGAAGATGGATTAACTCAGTTAGAAGAAAGCATCTCACTTTGATCTCCACCTCTCTCCTCCACCTTTAATTTCCATGTCTTTTGAACTATTTCAGTCATTCAACCTAAGGCGCACCGTGTCAGAAAAGCCAACTGTTACATCGGGACCTGTTGCCAACGTCAAAGTCACAGCAATATTGGAGAAGGCAAACGCAATTCGCCAGGTTTCCCTCAGTTCTCTCTTTGTTGTTTACTTTTGTTAGTTTGTCTCTCTTCTCTCTGTCATCTTTGTATTTTGCGTATCATCTCATCATTTTTAGCTTCAATGCACGACAGGCTGTTGGGAGCGATGATGGTGACGATGATAATTGGAGTGACACCTGATTTCCCTTGGATGCTATTGTGTCACGCCCCGTGAAACCATTTTTCTTGTATCTTTGGGGGGGGGGGGGGGTGTGTTTACCCCTTTTATGCGTATGTGAATAATCTCAGCTCCTTGTGTAATTAATTTGTAGGAATTTTTTTCTTGTATCTTTGATAAGGTCCACCCCATGTATTTCAGTTTCAGGCAGTCATTTATGCATAATGCCTGAGAAGTAGAAATAGTTCTCTTCTGAGAGTTCGAAATTTTTTAGAGTAATAATATATTTTGCCGCCACTTTCCTTTTTTACGTACTGCATGCGCTTGAAACGTGTGCAGTTCATTTCCCTGAGGCTTTTATTCCAAATCTTCTGTGAGGTTTTTTTTTTGTGGTAATGAAGGATGCCATAAGATTACGAATTAAAAATAAGTCGGGGGTATTTCACCCCTAAAGAGTCTTGATTCAAAAGAAATAACAGAAAAGACAGAATTACATTAAAAGAGAGAATGCCCAATTCTTGGGTCGACGCATTCCTTGCCAGCAAATCGGCACATCAATTAGCCTCTCGATAGACAAGCTTGAGGGTCACTGCCGCAAACCCCTCCTACAGAAACTTGCAATCTGCAATCAGATTACTCAGCGGGTGAACACTCATTTTCAAAAAAAACGGGTGAACACTTGCTTGAGTTTGGACCTGGATAAGATTAATCACTTCCAAAGCATCAGTGCAAACAACAATATTTGAATAATTGCAATCCTTCGGATACACATCTAACAAAGTGGTCAATTTCGAACCAGCTACTACTATACTGTTTTTATCAAAAAGAATGAACTGGTACCAGTGTGTATCTCAATATTGTTTCGGATTTATCGTAATAAATACTTCATATCCGTTCTATATATATATATATTTGTATGAATACTAACATAAAAAAATAAAACAAGTTTTAATCCTTCAAAGTAACTCTTATTAGCAAATAGATTTCAAAACTAGAAAATTCTAGTAAGATATACTTGTAAATGATCCATTACTGAGGTTACGGCAAGACAAATGGTTAGAGAAGAATATACTGTACCTAATTACTTATGGACTTCAAGTTTATTACTAAATTATCTTCAAACCAGTCTTCTTTAATCGGGAAAAAAAGGAGGAGTACCATAGTGGAGTACTATCTTTGTACCCTGCCTTATTGGCTCCTTTACAAAAAAGTTGTACAAGGTTGAGATTTTGGAAATATGAGCGAGACAGCCTATAGGCAGGAACATCACGTATTGACCGGCACGATATTTTTTTTTAGACAGTATGGATTGCCAAGCTATGTGTCCCATTTTAGTGGCGATACAAGATGAAATTGAAAAGTTTGCCTATAACTGAGAATCTTAAAAAAAAAGAAAAAAAGAAAAAGGGAAAATGACGGCCAGTGTTTTGATAATTAATACCCGCCAATGACATTTTCAGTATTAATAAATGTTCTCAGCATGTCCTTGGCGGGTATTAATTATCAAAACACGTCCTGGGCTGTCATTTTCCCTAAAAAATATGAAGATTCGAGCCAGCCTTGGATCAACTAATTTCGGGTGAATCAATGGTCTACCACAAGAGACCCAATTAGAATTGGGACGGAGTCTGTAAGTTGCTCCAAACATGTCAATTTAAATAAGAAGACTGAATTTCCGAAGAAGAAGAAGAAGACTACTGGACTTGAGAGCAAGGACCAAGTGAAAAGAATACAAGCATCTTTTTTGTTTAGTCTTTTCAATGAAGAAACTTCACATGGGTCCACCAGCAGCTTCTAGTCTGGGTCTTTCTTTATGCATAAGCTCTAATGATCAAATCTCCACACAAAGAAAGAAAAAAACAGTTGTTGGGGAAAAAAAAATTGTTTGAGGACTTGCAACTTGCTGGCAGCTGACCAATTATAAATTAAATGGTTGCAAGAATAGAGTATAAGGAAACATGTACTGTATCATTAAATTAAGTACTTTCATCAGTTTATTAAAGTATGAGTTAGGTTTAGACTTTATGTTTAATTAACTGGCTGATCATTTAAAATTGAACAAGTTGCTCCAAGCTAGTATATTGACTCATGGGTTTGAGTAAACGGATTTGATTATATATATATATGTGGAAATAGTGCAGATATATAATAATGGGTTGTTTCTTCCAACAGAACAATATTTGATGAGTTTATGAATTTCCCTTTTAGTTGGCTAATGTGCTTTATCTTATCATTAATCTCTGTTATGATGCAGCTGTTTTTCCTTTGCCAAAATGGTAGGAGATTTAATTTCATTCATACAAAATATGCATACAATTACAGAGTGTTATCAATCCCAAAACAGAGACAATTATCAGGAGGTCTTTTCACTCCAGAGCCTCACAAACCACCTCGGCGATCGATCCCTTGATCATTAGCGAGCATTCCGGCAACCAAATCTCAAAACCAACGAACGAAATTCCAACAAAAGCCAGCAAGAAACCGGAGAGAAACGCTCCACAAAAGGGAGCAGGTCTTTACAAATAGAGCCCACATCAATTGTCCAGTCCGGATAACTAGATCTGGTGACTCCGGGGACTAAAGCCTGACCGGAGAGGGAAGAAACTAAACGAAAACCAGAAAAACTAAGAAGAAAAGGAAAATCTCACAATCAAAACACTACCATCCAACGCTCCTACTCCGGCAAACCAAGCACACATGAAACGAACACCTGAAACCACATCCGCAAACCAAAACCACAACCCGGGACGTACCACAGTGATGGAACCTCGACAGCTACGCGAAGGAGAACGACGATGGTAGAGGGTGATGAAGGGAGGGGATAGATCTTCGACCGAGACGACTGAGAGAACGCCAGAAAGGGAAGGAAATAACCCACCGAGCAACTCAGGGATCAAATCCACTTTCAATTAGATAATGCATTGCTTTGAAGTATATGTACGCGAATGTCCAATAAATCTACCCGTTGTTGTTTGAAAATTGGAAATCGATAATCAAAAGAAACGGTAGCTTGATAACAATATTGATTTTAGAATCTATATATTTTGCGGCTATTGCATTGAGGCTAGGTTCGGTTAAACAAAAAGTGTTTTTAGGTAATTTTGTCCTTATTTATATTTTGCGGCTATTGCATTGAGGCTAGGTTCCGCTAAACAAAAAGTGTTTTTAGGTAGTTTTGTCCTTATTCAAAAAAAAATTGTGTTTGTTAGTTTTTGCGCCAAACTTTTGTGATTATTGAGAGACTAATCGGAAAAGTAAAAAAAAAAATTACTTTTACCCAAATATTTGAGAAATATCCTCTTTTAAGCTAAAAAGTGCAACCTAAGCGAAAAATACGATGAAAAATAGGAGTACCAAATAGATGTTTTCTTTATCTAAAAAAAGTCATCTTATATGAATTGTTTTCCACATCTATCCACATTTTTATACTTTTCTAATTCCTCACATCGAAATGAATGATTAATTCCCAAAATTACGATGAAAAAGTCAACAAAAAATTTTGAAAAATAAAAAAATGCCGAAAAAAAATTTAGACAAAAAACTCCAAAAGAATGCCCCATATAGTGATTATACATCACTTCTCACATAGTGAATTCCTCCATTAACTATCATTAATTATTTATTTTTTATATTTTATCATGCTGCCGTTGCTTAATTGAGCCGTTGAATAGAATCCTATTGATTCTCCTACTCTCTTTTTTTTGAACTTCATTGATTCTCCTACTTTGTTTCCTTTCAAAAATCTCTTTGCTATATATCAATCAGTTCACCATTTTTCCTTTTTGTTCGAGATTTTTTTTAGAAAAAATTAAATAGGCATCAACTTAAAATGCAAAATTGTCAAAAGGTACCTAGCCGAATTATATTAGGCTATTAGCTCAAAAAGAAATTTTGGTTTGAAATTTGGGGTAGGGTGGCACCTACCCCATCCCCCCTTCCATGCAGCGGCACAAAAGTGTAGGAATTAACAAGCTTTTATTCTTTCTAACAAAAACTAAAGTCCAGCAGGCCACTCTTTTATTCTTATGTATAATTGCTAGAAAACACTCTTCAGTAGCTTTTTTAAACAAGCAAAAACAGAACAAGTCAGCTTATAAGTGCTAACCAACAGGCCATACTATCTCTATATATTCGTATTCCTTCACCTAAATGGAATAGGGCAATTTTGTCTTTAAACTCATACAAAGTGGCAACCTATTTAATTTAGGGAAATTTATAGAAATGGTCCTCCTAGTTTCTCACCCAAGTCTCACTTTCGTTCTCCAAGTATCAATTGCAACTTTTTTTTACCTTCAAGTTTAGTTTTCGTACCAAGTTGATCCAATTGATAACGTCTGTCAGCCAAACTGGACGAAAAAAATCAGATTGAGAGTAGACGTTATCAATTGGACAAACTTGGTATGAACTGCAACGTCCAAATTGCCATCAATCTGATATTTTTTTTCTACCAGTTTGGCTGACAGAAATTATCAATTGGACCAATTTGGTACGAAAATCAAATTTGAAGGTCAAAAGAGTTGTAATTGATACTTAGAGGATGAAAATGAGACTCGAATGAAACTAGAAGGACTATTTATATAAATTTTCCCTGTAATTTATCAACTGAATGATCACAAACTCACTTTCTTCTAGATATATGATATACATATTAGGGCTGTTAACCGAGACCGAAAATTCGATCGAAACTGGAAAAATCGGACTGGACCGAATTTTTCAAACTGGTCGAATAATTTCGATCCGGTTTATGTATTTTAAAGATCGGTCGAAACCGGACCGGTTATATATATATAATATATAAACAGCAAATTGGTCTAAAGTCCAAAAGAAGAGGTCACAAAGTAGATTTAGTCCAGTTTAATTTTCAGTGATGTGTAAAGTCCATTAACAAAAATGTTTTGGAGTTTAAGATCCGTGAAAAGACCAAATTGCCTTTAATGAGACAAGGGCCTTGTTGGCTAACACAAAAAATGTCTTTTTTCATTTAAATTGACTTTAATGAGACAAGGGCCTTGTTTGGCTTACATAAAAATGTCTTCTTTTTTTAATTTTTTTTATTTTGACCGGTGTTACCGGCGTTGACTGGTGTATCTGTTCATTTTTGGTATATCTGTTGATTATTTTTTTATTTTTTTTATTTTTTATTTTTTTTATTTTTTTGACCGTTGACCAGCGTTGACTGGTGTTGACCGACGTATCTGTTCATTTTTGGTATATCTGTTGATTTTTTTATTTTTTTAACCATTGACCGGCATTGATGTTGACCGGTGTATCTGTTCATTTTTGGTGTATCTGTTGTTGATATCTGTATATCTGTATTTTAAGTGGAGGTTGTGGTGGTAGAGGTGGTGGTGGAAGTGGAGATTGTAGATCTATTTTGTTATATCTGATATTGATATACCTGTATATGTTTTGTGTTGGTGTATCTATTTAGGTGTATTGGTATATCTGTATCTGTTTTGTGTTGTGTTGGTGTATGTATTTCGGTATATTTATATCTATTTTTTTTAATCCATTGTTGGTATATTTGTATCTATTTTGGTACATCTGTTCTTGATATAATTGTATCTGTTTTGTGTTGGTGTATCTGTTGTGGTATATCTATTATATCTGTTTTGGTGTATCTGTATCTTGTATATTTGTATTTATTTTGTTTTAAGAAATAAAAAAAAACTTTATTGTGATTGTGGTGGTGGCTGTGGAGTGGTGGTGGTAGACATAGTCGTGAAACTGGAGTGGTGGTGGTGGAGTGATTGTGGAGGTGCTGATGGGTGGTGGTGGTGGTGTGGTGGAGGTGGTGGCGTGGTGGTGATGGAGGTGGTGGTAGAGGTAGTGGTAGAAGTGGAGGTTATGGTGACATGGTGGTGGTGATGGTGACGTCGTGGTGGTAAAAGTGGTGGTTGAGTGGTTGAGGTGGATGTGGAGGTGGTGGCGTGGTGGTGATGGAGTGGTGGTATAGGTGGTGGTGGAAGTGGAGGTTGTGGATTTATTTTTGTATGTCTGTTGTTGATATATCTGTAACTGTTTTGTGTTGGTGTATCTGTTTTGGTGTATTGGTATATCTGTATCTGTTTTGTGTTGTGTTGGTCTATGTATTTTGGTATATTTATATCTATTTTTGTGTATCTATTGTTGGTATATTTGTATCTATTTTGGTACATCTGTTGTTGATAAAACTGTATCTATTTTGCGTTGGTGTATCTGTTGCGGGTATATATGTAAGTCTTTTGTGTTGGTGTATATGTCTTGATATATCTATATCTTTTTTTTTTGTTGGTGTATCTATTTTGGTATATCTATATCTATTTTGGTGTATCTATTGTTGGTATATTTGTATCTATCTATTTTGGTACATATGTTGTTGATATATCTGTATGGAAATTTTTTATATTAGCACCTGACTTTTCACGCAAATCACATAGATACCTGACCTTATCGAAATATCATATAAACATTTGACGTTTTAAAAACACTTATCAATTAAACTCCTACCGTCAACTTCCGTCCAAAAACAAACGAAAAACTTATTTCTCTCTCCAATTTTGCAAGAGAAAAGCCGAAGCAAACCCCAGCAAATATTGTTGATATATTTGCATCTGTTTTGGTACATCTGCTGTTGATATATCTGTGTCATTTTTGGGTTGGTGTATCTGTTGTGGTATATCTATTGTATTTGTTTTGGTGTATTTGTATTTTTTTATATCTGTATCTGTTTTGTATTGTGGTGGTAGTGGTGGTGATGGACATGATTTTGGAACTGGAGTGGTGGTGGTGGTGGAACAGAGAGGTGGTGGTGGAGTGGTTATAGAGGTGCTGATGTGGGTGGTGGTGGTGTGGTGGAGGTGATAGTGGAGTGGTGGTAGAAGTGGAGGTTGTGGTGGTATGGTGGTGGTGGCATCGTGTTGGTTGAGTGGTGAAGGTGGTGGCGTGGTGGTGATGGAGTGGTGGCATGGTAGGGGTGGAAGTGGAGGTGGTGGTGGCGGCATCATAGTGGTGGTGGTAGAAGTAGTGGTTGAGTGGTGGAGGTGAAGGTGATGGAAGTGGAGGTTGTTGTGACATGGTGGTGGAGGAAGAGGTGGTTGAGTGGTGGTGGTAGAGGTGGAGGTGATGGCGTGGTAGTGATGGAGTGGTGGTGGTGGTGGTGGTGGAGTGGTGGTAGAAGTGGAGGTTGTGGTGGTATGGTGGTGATGGTGGTAGTGAAAGTGGTGGTTGACTGGTGAAGGTGGTGGTGGAGGTGGTAGCGTGGTGGTGATGGAGTGGTGGCATGGTGGTGGTGGAAGTGGAGGTTGTGGTGGCATGGTGGTGGTGGTGGCGTCGTAGTTGTGGTGGTGGAAGTGGTGGTTGAATGGTGGAGGTGGTGGCGTGGTGGTGATGGAGTGGTGGAAGTGGAAGTTGTGGTGGCATGGTGGTGGTGATGGTGGAAGTGGTGGTGGTGGAAGTGGAGGCGGTGGCGTGGTGGTGATGGAGTGTTGGTGGAAGTGGAGATTGTGGTTGCATGGTGGCGGTGGTGGTGGCTGCGTCGTCGTGGAGGTCGAAATAGTGGCGTGGTGGTGGAAGTGGAGGTTGTGGTGGTATGGTGGTGGTGGAAGTGGTGGTTGAGTGGTGGTGGAGATGGAGGTGATGGCATGGTGGTGGAAGTGGTGGTTGAGTGGTGGAGGTGGAAATAGTGGCGTGGTGGTGATGGAGTGGTGGTGGAAGTGGAGGTTGTGGTGGCATGGTGGTGGTGGAAGTGGTGGTTGAGTGGTGGTGGTGGTGGAGATGGAGGTGATGACATGGTGGTGATGGAATGGTGGTGGTGGTGGAGTGGTGGTAGAGGTGGTGGTAGAAGTGGAGGTTGTGGTGGCATGGTGGTGATGGTGGTGGTGGAAGTGGTAGCATGGTGGTGCTGGAGTGGTGGCATGGTGGTAGTGAAAGTGGTGGTTGACTGGTGAAGGTGGTGGTGGAGGTGGTAGCGTGGTGGTGATGGAGTGGTGGGATGGTGGTATTGGAAGTGGAGGTTGTGGTGGCATGGTGGTGGTGGTGGCGGCGTCGTAGTTGTGGTGGTGGAAGTGGTGGTTGAGTGGTGGAGGTGGTGGCATGGTGGTGATGGAGTGGTGGAAGTGGAGGTTGTGGTGGCATGGTGGTGGTGATGGTGGAAGTGGTGGTGATGGTGGTGGTGGAGGTGGAGGCGGTGGCGTGGTGGTGATGGAGTGTTGGTGGAAGTGGAGATTGTGGTGGCATGGTGGCAGTGGTGGTGGCTGTGTCGTGGTGGTGGTAGAAGTGGTGGTTGAGTGGTGGAGGTGGAAATAGTGGCGTGGTGGTGATGGAGTGGTGGTGGAAGTGGAGGTTGTGGTGGCATGGTGCTGGTGGTTGAATGGTGCTGGTGGTGGAGATGGAGGTGATGGCATGGTGGTGGAAGTGGTGGTTGAGTGGTGGAGGTGGAAATAGTGGCGTGGTGGTGATGGAGTGGTGGTGGAAGTGGAAGTTGTGGTGGCATGGTGGTGGTGGAAGTGGTGGTTGAGTGGTGGTGGTGGTGGAGATGGAGGTGATGGCATGCTGGTGATGGAGTGGTGGTGGTGGTGGTGGTGGAGTAGTGGTAGAAGTGGTGGTAGAAGTGGAGGTTGTGGTGGCATGGTGGTGATGGTGGTGGTGGAAGTGGTGAGGTGGTGGTGGAGATGGTATCATGGTGGCGCTGGAGTGGTGACATGGTGATGGTGGAAGTGGAGGTTGTGGTTGCATGGTGGTGGTGGTGGTGGCGGCGGCGTCGTAATGGTGGTGGTGGAAGTAGTGGTTGAGTGGTTGTGGTGGAGGCGGTGGCGTGGTGGTGGAAGTGGAGGTTGTGGTGGCGGTGGCGGTGGTTGTGGAAGTGGTGGAGTTGGAGATGGTGGCGTGGTAGTTATGGAGTGGTGGTGGAAGTGGAGGTTGTGGTGGCATGGTGGTGGTGGAAGTGGTGGTTAAGTGGTGGTGGTGGTGGAGGTGGTGGCGTGGTGGTGGTGGCAGAGGTGGTGGTTGAGTGGTGGAGGTGGTGGCGTGGTGGTGATGGAGTGGTGGTAGAGTGGTGGTGGTAGAGGTGGTGGCGTGTTGGTGATGGAGTGGTGGTAAAAGTGGTGATGGAAGTGGAGGTTGTGGTGACATGGTTGCGGTGGCGTCGTGGTAGAAGTGGTGGTTGAGTAGTGGAGGTAAAAATAAAAAATCAACAGATACATAAAAAAATGAACAGATACACCAGTCAACGCCGGTCAACGCTAGTCAACGCCAGTCAATGGACACAATGTAAATTCTGGACATAATGTCCTTTAGACTTTAAGGGAAAATATTTATGTCCTTATTATAGCAAAAAACCTTATAGTATGTCCTCCTACTCAATTTTCTCATATATAAATACATATATAAACTGTTTTTATGGGCTTAATGATGTTTTTATGGGTTTTTTTTTAATGTATTAGGCTCAAAATTAATCCTTTTTTGTTGGGCCCAAAAAAAGGGGTTGAATTATGGGGTTTTTGTTGATATTTTATGGGTTTTTTTTAATGTATTAGGCTCAAAATTAATCCTTTTTTGTTGGGCCCAAAAAATGGGGTTGAATTATGGGGTTTTTGTTGATATTTTGTGGATTGAATTATGGATTTTTTGATGTGTTGGGCCCAAAATATGGCCTATGAATGAAAACCGGATAAACCGGACCGAAACCGGTTGAGCCGGTCGAAACCGGACCGTATTATCTCAACTGGTTCCGGTTTCTAAAAATCTCAAACCGGATAACCGATTTCGACCGAAAAATATGCCAAAACCGGTTGAAACCGGACCGATATCACCCCTAATAAATATCCTCTTCTTATTTTATTTTTTATGCTAAAGATCCGCAAAAAGGACCCTTAAGAACAAAGTGTAATTAACGGAGTGATCACATAATCACTTTGTTCTATATATATCCTCTTCTTATTTCATTTTTATGCTAAAGATCCGCAAAAAGGACCATAAAGGAAAAAGTCTCTCTCTCTCTTTCCAACTAAAAGAGAGGACAATGCTTCTTTAATTATCTTAGTTTAGTTATTGGAAATTGTCGTGGAAAAGAGGTTGTTACTTTAGTTTTAAAGATCCTTTATTAAAGTAATCCCATATCAACACTCATCAACTTTCCATTGCAAATTGAAACTGAAAGCTACCCAGACCACGACACCACAATTTCAAGTGATCAAAAGTTAACAATAAAGTCAGGTATCGAATCCAGATTTACGAAACATTCTGGCCAGCCCCATTTAGTTGCACAGAAAGGATGAGAAAGTGTGACTTTTCTGTAATTTTTTGTGTGCATGTTCAGTTAATTAGTTATCATGAAAGTTGTAGGACTCACAATTTTAACTTTTCCACTGCGAAATACTTTCCTGCAAAATAGGTCTTACCAAAAAGAAGAAATTCTTGTTTTCCTACAAGACTCTGTCAACAGAACACACACATAGGAAAATAAATCATTTATTTCATCTCACTTCACTTTTTTGGGAACCAATTTCTCATACAACATTCCCAACAACTGAACGGAACCAATAATATTTTACTCATTTTAGCTTTTGAAAAATTGTTGTGAGTGTTCCTAAAAAATATTTGCGAATAGATTTTTAAAACTCTAGGGATTACTAAAAATTGTCTAAAAATCTAATTCTAGAAAAATTGGGTTTCCTTGTTTTCCTGATTAAAAAAAAAATAGAGAAGTTGGGCCAAACTGAAAAACGAATGATACTTCAAGGTGCGAAGTTTTATTTTCCCTAATCGATTTTAGCATATCTTTTTGTTTTTCCCTGAAGTTGCTATATTAGCATATCAAAACCGAATGTTACAGTATATACTTATAAATAAACTTTTTGGAAGTTATATTAGCATTGTAATGTAAATATTGTACTATTTCAAAATTTTCCTCCCGCTAATTATGTCGTACTATTATTTACGGTACAACTAGAGTGAGTATTTATTCTCTTCTTTCATAATAATATAAAGGGAAAATTTCTTTTATATCCTTTCGACTTTGACCAAAAATTCATTTTGATCCTTCACCTTTTTAATTTCGGCATAAAAATACTTCAACTTTCCAATTTTTTTCAATGTCATCCATTTTCTTTGAGTCCTGTTATAGGGACCGACGACCGCGCTGGGCCGTCTCCGGCCACCGGACGGCCGATCCGAGCCGTCCAAAAATTCTATAAAAAAAATGAGGGGGCTAACGCGGGAATCAATGGCATCCGATGTGTGTAGGGTGTTTGATCCAAACATCCTATTTTTCGTGTATATATGTATATATCCCTAATGGATGACATTGAAAAAAAATTGGAAAGTCAAAGTATTTTTATGCCGAAATTGAAAGGTGAATGACCAAAATGAATTTTTGATCAAAGTTGAAGGGATATAAAAGAAATTTTCCATAATATAAAATTGAGGAAATTAAAGAAGTTTAAATGAGTGAGTATTAATATCTAGCTTGCACCTTGCCTTCGTGCAAGCTAGATATTTCGGTATTGTTTTTCGCTATGACGTTTTGGTTGGTTCCTCGCCTTTCTTTGAGTTTGGTTCTCAGGTGGCGTTTTTGCTGATGTGCCCGTGATCCGTTAAATCTTTGTAATCTTTTTGAAAGATTTATAAAAACATTTTTTGCTGATAAAAAAAAATATCTAGCTTTAATTGCACCACTGTAGCATCTTGGCTTAACCACGTGTGCTTATATATATATCATGATCATATTGCATAAAGCATACACTCACTTGCAAATTGGGTTGGAATATTAGGTTGTAATAAAGTGACATGAGAAGTCAAAAGCTGATAGCACTGGGAACACATATACATATAGGAATGCACATCAAACAGCATAAGAATTTATGCCTAAAGTTTATCCGAAAGATCGATGATCTTTAAGTAATTTATAAAACCTTATTTAACCACATAAAACTATTTTTCTTTTTTGGATGAATTTACAAAGGCCTCTTTGTCCTTTTTAACTTTCGTACTCATGAATTTATGTATAGCTTCCTCTTCATCACCCAACTACTGAGCTATCTTGATGGGGGGTTGTATGCAATTTAAGGATTTTCGATTTACAAGGAAAGTTTCAATTATGAGAAATTTGCCTATTTAGATATGAGTACTGCTATAGGTACATATGCATTATACATATCACGTACATATGGATTTTGTAGGGTCCACCTGGGATCCTACAAAAATGATCTGAATAGCCCATTATTTTTAGAATATTTTTTTTATGGAGCCCTGTAAAAAAATCAACTCAATTTGACATTTATAAGGATTTTTTCGGAATGCGTAGGGACAAAACTGAGCAGTTAAGTAGTTTCGTCCTTACAAATTCAGAAAAAATCCTTACCGATTGATGAAGCGGTTTTTGGTCACCTCCGGAGGAGGGGTTCCTCAACCGCCCACCTAGTCCTCCAGCGGATGAAGCGGCTTCCGGCGTGCTCGATTAACGACCTGCAAAATAGACACGGTAAACTATGGGCACCGGCGTGGCTATCGCCACCACCCTTCTGATGCCTAAGTTAGTCGAGGTATGGAGATATTGGATTGAGTATGAGTTCCGTATCCTTTTATTGCGTTGCGTACCTTTGTGAGGTGGAGATTTGATCTTTATATAGGCATTTTGGGAGGAATCTCTTGGGACTGGGACTCTTAAGTCTCATCCGCTCATGGCGGGTATAGATAGGTGTTGGAGTGTCCTCTTTACCTTAGGAATCCCCTGATTCTTATCAGGATTGAGGAGTCCCTTCACCTTTGGACTCTTGTACCTGCTTATTAGGTTAAGAGTCCTTACGGTACTAGGACCTCTTGGGCTTATCCGTACATGACGGAAATAGGTTGTAGTGTCCTCCTTATACAGGACTTCTTTGGTCCTTATCAGGTTTGAGTAGTCCCTTCACCTTTGGACTCTTGTACCTGCTTATCAAGTTAAGAGCCTTACGGTGCTGGGATCTCTTGGGCTTATCCGCACATGACGGAAATAGGTTGGAGTGTCCTCCTTATCTAGGACTTCTTTGGTCCTTATCAGGTTTGAGTAGTCCCTTCACCTTTGGACTCTTGTACCTGCTTATCAGGTTAAGAGTCCTTACGGTGCTGGGACCTCTTGGGCTTATCCGCACATGACGGAAATAGGTTGGAGTGTCCTCCTTACCTAGGACTTCTTTAGTCCTTATCAGGTTTAAGGAGTCCCTTCACCTTTGCACTCTTGTACCTGCTTATCAGGTTAAGAGTCTTTACGGTGCTGGGACCTCTTGGGTTTATCTGCACATGACAGAAATAGGTTGGAGTGTCCTCCTTACCTAGGACTTCTTTGGTCATTATCAGGTTTGAGGAGTCCCTTCACCTTTGGACTCTTGTACCTGCTTATCAGGTTAAGAGTCCTTACGGTGTTGGGACCTCTTGGGCTTATCCGCACATGACGGAAATAGGTTGGAGTATCCTCCATACCTAGGACTTCTTTGGTCCTTATCAGGTTTGAGGAGTCGCTTCACCTTTGGACTCTTGTACCTGCTTATCAGGTTAAGAGTCCTTACGGTGCTGGGACCTCTTGGGCTTATCCGCACATGACGGAAATAGGTTGGAGTGTCCTACTTACCTAGGACTTCTTTGGTCCTTATCAGGTTTGAGGAGTCCCTTCACCTTTGGACTTTTGTACCTGCTTATCAGGTTAAGAGTCCTTACGGTGCTGGGACCTCTTGGGCTTATCCGCACATGACGGAAATAGGTTGGAGTGTCCTCCATACCTAGGACTTCTTTGGTCCTTATCAGGTTTGAGGAGTCACTTCACCTTTGGACTCTTGTACCTACTTATCAGGTTAAGAGTCCTTAAGGTGCTGGGACCTCTTGGGCTTATCCGCACATGACAGAAATAGGGTCGAGTGTCCTCCATACCTAGGACTTCTTTGGTCCTTATCAGGTTTAGGAGTTCTCCTCTCCTTTGGACTCTTTAATTCCTATCTAGATCAAGAGTCCTTGTGACATATAGAGGTTTATCACTTTGGATCTCTGGTCCTTATCCTTTACTGGTGGATTTGACCTTGGTCGTTTCAGGAGTCTTTTAGATTGTATGAATTCCCTCCGTAGAGTATTTTATAAGTCTCTGGATGCAGGTTTGCCATCTCTGCCGAGCTCACCTCGTGAGCTGAGCTCGGTATTCTTCAATGAGCTGTGCTCGTGAGTTGGCCTCTGTCCTTAGACTAGTTTAATAGAGGCTAGCTCTTATAAGCCAGATTCCACGTTCTTGGGACTCTAGCTTGAGCCCTTAAGGCTGTGCTCCTGAACTCTTTGGTTTGGGCTGACCTTGGGATGACCTTTGCCCTTGGGCTGGTCCACTGAGCTCAGTTCTTCAAGCTAAGCTCCATGTCACTAGGTCCCCTACATGGCCCTTCGTGTTGCTAGGCTTCCTGGTCTGGGCTGACCTTGGGAGGTTATTTTATACATATCACCGATATCAGATTGAACTGATTTTTTACATGGTTCCATAAAAAATATTCTAAAAATAATTGGCAGTTCGAATCATTTTTGTGAGACCTGAGGTGGACTCTACAAAACTCATATGTACATGATATGTACATTATTGTATGTACTCATAGCTTTGTTGCCTAGGATATATAAAAGATATGGGCAATTTAGAAATTTGTTCACTTTTTCTCCACAATTAATTTCTCAATCCTTTTTTTTTTTTTTTGGTTGAATATCAAACTAAAGATCGATATAGTGTAGTATTTTTGGTGAAGGGAAAGACATTAAACTCAAGACCCCAAATAAATTTGTCACGCCCTTGATTTTCAACATAAATGAATAAGTCATTTTAATAAAAGTTCCTCGCATAACATAAATAATACCCAAAGGAGTTCCCACCTGTTTAATTTTACAAACCAAGTCCCCAATGTGGGCAACATGCCCTTAAAAATGTGGGAAGGATTCCGTTCTTTTCCCAAGGCAATGGGCCCGGATCGAGGGAGCACAAGCGCAGGTGGCAAACGCTCAAAAATACAGAGTCGTCACTCGGGTTTGAAGGTCCGACACCCAAGGAACCGTATTTCGAAGCACCTGCTGCGTTGTTTGATTTGAAAAAGTTAAGGAACCAGTCCGTCATAACCATATCTGGGTTCAGGAGCCAGGTTACGAGAGGGGAAGGGTTTTATGGCACCCCTCTCGCCCAATCGGAAGATCGGTCTCTACTTAGGCATTTTGAAAACATTGCGATTCTTCTTTTATTAATCAATTTTAGCCAATTAGGGCGGGGGAACAGTTAATCGGGGATTAAAACTGTAACACTTTGCAGGATGTGATAGAAAGCATGTTTGCTCTATTGAAACAGTTAGAATAGGATGAGAACAGACTGCTGTGGGAGTTTTAAACAGACTGGAAAGCTCCTGTTTTGGAGTGTCGTACGCAGGAGGAAACCAGTATGCACTGATCAAGTCAATGCATGCTGATCACACCTGCGCACGCTACTACAAGACCTGCGCGCGCCAGTAAGCCTAAGCCCACAGCTCTTATTCTCAAACCCTCTGGGCTCTGGAAGGACCAGTGCACACCCAGGACAAACCAAGCAGTTTATGCAGTTATAATTTATAGTTTAAAGGCTGAAAAGCCTAACGAATAAACAAAAACACCCCATAAACAGTGTGGGGACAAAATAATAGCCTAAAACCAAGTTAAACATGCAAGGCCAGCCACTGGTCGGGAACTGAATAGAACCGTCGCGCGATGGAGTCAGACAGTCGCGCGAGGGTGCGCCCTGGCGCGCGATGGTCGCCCCCTGGCGCGCGATGGTTGCGCCTGGGCGCGCTGGTCAACACTCCATTTGACCATCGCGCGATGGTTTGGGTGCAGCGCGCGATGGTTCGAGCCAACTTTCCAGTGTCTGGTTTTTCACATTTCTGGGTTCTGAGACAGGTCCAGGATTGTGGGCAGCATGCCCTTAAAATGTGTGGGAAGGATTCTGTTCCTTTCCCAAGGCAATGGGGCCCGGATCGAGGGAGCGCAAGCGCAGGTGGCAAGCGCTCGAAAATATAGAGTCGCCACTCGGGTTTGAAGGTTCGACACCCAAGGAACCGTATTTCGAAGCACTTGCCGCGCTGTTTGATTTGAAAAAGTTTAAGGAACCAGTCCGTCATAACTATATCTGGGTTCGGGAGCCAGGTTACGAGAGGGAAAGGGTTTTAAGGCACCCCTCTCGCCCAATCCGGAGATCGGTCTCTACTTAGGCATTTTGAAAACGTTGCGATTCTTCTTTTATTAATCAATTTTAGCCAATTAGGACGGGGGAACAGTTAATCGGAGATTTAAAACTGTAACATGTTTGCAGGATGTGATAGAAAGCATGTTTGAGCAGTTAGTATAGGATGAGAACAGACTCCTGTGGGAGTTTAAACAGACTGGAAGGCTCCTGTCTTGGAGTGTCGTGCACAGGAAGAAACCAGCATGCACTGATCAAGTCAATGCATGTTGACCAAACCTGCGCACGCTACTACAAGACCTGCGCGCGCCAGTAAGCCTAAGCCCACAGCTCTTATTCTCAAACCCTCTGGGCTCTGGAAGGACCAGTGCACACCCAGGACAAACCAAGCAGTTTATAGCAGTCATAATATACAGTTTAAAGGCTGAAAAGCCTAACAAAGAAACAAAACACCCCATAAACAATGTGGGGACAAAATAATAGCCTAAAATCAAGCTAAACATGCAAGGCCAGCCTCTGATCAGGGACAAACAATCGCGCGAGGGTTCCAAACCGTCGCGCGACAATGCGCCCGGGCGCGCGATGGTTGCGCCCTGGCGCACGACGATTGCGCCCTGTCGCACTGGTCAAATGGAGCGTTGACCATCGCGCGATGGTTTGGGTGCAGCGCGCGCGGGTTCGAGCCAACTTTCCAGTGTCTGGTTTTGCTCATCCTGGGTTCTGAGGCAGGTCCAGAATGATCCCAGGGGTACTCCAACAGAACAGAAATGAATATTGAAATGTAAAACCAACAATTTAAGCCCTAAGAAAAGCAGTAAACCGGTTATTAACATGCTTTACAGTGAGCTATATGCTAAGTAAAAATTACAACAGTCATGCACGTAGCTAAAACGAGAAATGACCAGCCTCCCTTCCCCACGTGGTCCATTCTCGTGCAAACAGAACTGTCGCGCGAGTGAGTGGGACCATCGCGCGAGGGTTTTTGCTTGGCCACGGCTTTTGAAACCTTGCTAGCTTCAGGGCCAGGACTGGTATTGATTACCAGCCTTGACCCTGCCAGCCCACCTCAGGGATCAGAGCAAAAAAATAGTAGGTATGCTATACCTAAATTGAGTTTGAACGGATGATTGAGCTTTGAGGTTTGAAGGCTTGATTGAAGTCTTTGAAAAGGTTGAGATGAAAGAACAATCTTTGTTCTTGAGTGCTAGGTTGGAAACCAAGTGCTTCACTTGCTAATGGAGGAGAGATAAACAAAGGGCTAAGGTTAGAACCTTTGTGCTTTTTAATTCTTGGAGCCCTTTAAAAGAGAACAAAGAGGCCTTATTTATAGGAAGAGTGGTAGAAATGGTTTGTGGTGGAAAGAACAACCAACCAAACAAGGGCTGGTTGATGCAAACAGAGGAGTTCAGCTAGTCCACGTGACTGGCTGAAAGTGGCATTGGTGGCCAAGTTTCTGCCACTGGAAAAGTAGGTGGGGACCCAACCATCGCGCGACGGTTCCAAACTGTCGCGCGAGGGTCAACGGTCAAACTTTGTCCACCTGGCAGTTTGACCATCGCGCGAGGGTTCTAGTCTGTCGCGCGACGGTGCGCCTGGGCGCGCGATGGTTGCGCCCTGGCGCGAAATGATTGCGCCCTGGCACACATCAGTAGGGTTTTTGGCTTTTGGAAGTGGCTTAAGACTAGGTTAGGTTCAAGGGTTTTGCAAACATTCAAAGCTCAAACACTCGACATTCCCCGGGGTGTTCTTGATCCGTTTCATCATCGGGGAATCAAAAACCGTAAGTAAACTAATCTGGAAGCCCAGATTGGGGTGTCTACAAGGATGATCCCAGGGGTACTCCAACAGAACAGAACTAAATATTGAAATGTAAAACTGACATTTCTAACAAAAGAAAGCAGTAAACTGGTTATTAACATGCTTTACAGTGATCTATATACAAAGTAAAGCATAAAACAGTAGGACACCAATCCCCGCGCGGTCCATCGCACACAGCAACGAAGTGTCGCGCGCGTGTATGGGACCCTCGCGCGCTGGTTCCTACCAGAACGGTTTTTGAAATCTTGCTAGCTTTAGGGCCATGACTGGTATTGATTACCAGCCTTGACCCTGCCAACCCCCCTCAGGGATCAGAACAAAAAAACAGTAGGTATGCTATACCTAAATTGAGTTTGAACGGATGATTGAGCTTTGATGTGTTTGAGATTTGGAAGATGGAAGCCTTTTGAATGGTAGAAGCAAAGAACAAGAAGCTTGTTGCTTGGTATTAGAATTTGTATGAAGGATGGAGTGTAATCCTTCTTCTTCTTTTTTGAACCCAAGGTTGCTAACCCTTAAAAAGATGAACAATAGGGGCTATTTAAAGGAGGAGAGGTGAAAATGGTGTGTGGTGGAAAAAGAAACAACCAAGTAAAGGTTAACTTGGCTTGGTCGCCAAATTGCATCCTTTGGAAAGGTAAGGTGATGCAAACAGAGGAGTTCAGCCAGTCCACGAGGTCTGGCTGAGGGTGGCATTGGTGGCCAAGTTTTTGCCACTGGAAAAGTAGGTGGGGACTGAACCATCGCGCGATGGTTCCAAACTGGCGCGCGATGGTTGCGCCCTGGCGCGCGAGGGTTGCGTTCTGGCGCGCGACGGTCAACGGTCAAACTTTGACTTTGACCATCGCGCGAGGGTTCCAAACTGTCGCGCGACGGTGCGCCCGGGCGCACGATGGTTGCGCCCTGGCGCGCGATGATTGCGCCCTGGCGCACAATGGTTGTGCCCTGGCGCACGTCAGTAGGGTTTTTGGCTTTTAGAAGTGGCTTAGGCTAGATTAGGTTCAAGGGTTTTTCAAACACTCAAAGCTCAAACACTCGACATTCCCGGGGTGTTCTTGATCCATTTCATCATTGGGGAATCAAATACCGTAAGTAAACTAATCTGGAAGTCCAGATTGGGGTGTCTACACCCAAGTTTAAAGATATACAACTTTGGCACTCTGGCCCCAAATAAATTTAAGTACAAGTACAGACAAATTCTTAAGTTACAAAACGATTTTAGTCAAAAGAAATTCTAGAGTAGTTAGTTACAAACTTATCTTTATCAAAAGGAAGTCATTACAAAGATGATAAGGTAACTAAACAATATTAGCTTCCAAAAGTCTTCCACATCCAAGCACACGATGCATGCAAGCTATTATCCAGCATTTGAACCTGAAAAGAATGATAGGTTGAGCTACACTAGCCTAGTAGACAAATACGAGCACTACACCTCACTCAAAGCTATGGCTAAGTACATCTTAGAAGGTCTCCAAGGTGATCTTGGCCTCAAGTAAACCAGGTAGAAGACCTTATTCAAAGAGGTTAGTTGCAGCGTTTGATGACAAGAAAACTCCCTGGAGAGGAAAAATCTGCTCAAAAGCCTATTTACGAAAGTTTAGAAGGTATTGACTTCCTTAAACACTTTTTAGCGCTGAGCATTGATATTAGGTGTCTTATTCATTTACAAGGACCCTTTGCCCAGTATTCCTCTACGTACGAGCTTTGCCACAAGATAAGCTTCCTTTTTAGACTATTTGAATGTTATTAAAGTTCATGCCAATAACTGGGCTATAAGCTATAAGCGTGCATAAAAAATTGAGTGGCTTCTCAGCTCTAGCTATGACGTTTTTCAATCACATGTGACGTCCAGCCTCACGCACACTCCGCTTTGAATGTTTTTCAAAGCTCCGGCCTATTTCTTAAGAAAAACCTTATCAAGACTAAGCAAGGCTGATCAGATCGTCAGTCAATCATGTTCCAAGAAGCAGCAAGTCATAGGGCCAATGACCCGCATAAAGCAATGACACAATCTACAAGTGTCAAGCTGTTTTCCCAACACCTTAACACTTGGAGGAGTGGAGAGGTGAGAAGGGAGTAGAGAAGTTTTAGATCCAGCCATGAAAGTTGTACAGAATGTGGACAACCAAGTGGGTAAAATAAAGGAATTAAAATTTCGAATCAAGGTACATGTGCGCGGTCCAACCTGCGCACCTTAACTGAAGGTCAAAACGCAGCATAAACGATGGAAATCTAAATATGACCAATAAGCTTGCTTTGTCATAGCTCAAGCAGCTAGGCCAGATTAAGTAGCCAGCAGTTGGGTCCGGTCAAGCAGCCAAGATTTACCCAGATCTCGCGAGAACATAACTGCTAAGGCACATGGTTTCTCCCCCAATGTTGAAGCACAGTTGAAGCAATAGCCAGCTTTTCATTAAGATAACCACATCCTAAGGGATGTGGGTCTCATTTTAACTTTACAAGAAGGAAGAAACAGAAGATGAAGATGCAAGGATCCTCGCAAAATAGCTATGGCTACTCAAGAGCCCCCAAAAGTCTTCACTAAGACTTGTCTTCGTGAGCAGGTCCGACTTCGCAAGGAGGAGAAGGGATTCAAGGAGCCGGTTGCCCCTGAAAACAGCTAACTGATCCCAGTTAGCTATCAACACCATCCGTATGGTCTTCTCCATGATTGACACTGTATCCGCCAGGGTATTCACCCTCGCCAACAACTTAGCAACAGTGGCCTTCAAGCCCTGAATCTTCTGGCTAAGCTCCCCTGTAGTTCGATTATTCGAGGCGTCAATTATAGCCTCAAACTGATAAGTGGTTAGCCCGCTCCAGTTGGTAAACATGAAGAGTAAACACGAGAAGCTTTAAAAATGAATAGAATAACAAATGGATGGGTGGAGTCAGTTTTTATAGAGAAGATCCCAAATCGTGTTTAATCGTATCTAAACAATGAGAACACCTTTCGGATTAGTGCATGTCGTTAACAGCGCAGGAAGCCGAAACGTCAAAGGAGCCCAAGAGCCAAATATTTGTCATCATGCAACCATCCATCCATCAAATCTATGAACGGAGGGAAGAAGCTAGCCTCTTGAGGTCAGTCAGCTTGGAAAACTTCACATAGCTTGCACCTCACAACTCCAAGAAGAGCTGAGCTCAGCCTGGAGATCAAAATTTTTTCAACCTACTAGACAGGATACCCAACCTCAGCCCAATGCAGAAGTAAGAACCAACCTAGTGGAACTCCAATGGACAAACAGGAATAATCCCATATGGACAAGCTAGGGGTTAGCCTAAGAGTCATATCCCACAAGACTTGGCGTAAACTCCAACTGTGCACCCCACTAAGTAGTAGAAAAGGGTGTATGCCTTAAAATCAAACAAGGCCGCAAATGAAGATGTAGAGAAGCTCATCCAAAACGAATCATACTCACAGCCCAGATTGGTTTGCTTGAACAACCTCAATCAACGGAGCCTGCCTAAAGGGCGATGTCCACTAAAATCTCACGAAGTTATGGAAGCTTTCTCTGCCCGTAACCAGGTCAGGCATGAAAAGATGTCCTAAAAGAAGGGGTTAATGGCAAAATATTGCAACGCTTTAGTCAAGCCAAAAACCTTGAGTAAAAGACTTCCCTCTCAGAGGACAGGACGCTGCGTACCAAAGGAAAGCTAATGAATGTGAGACATCTCAAAGGAATTATCAAAAGGAGCTCAGACTGACATGTAATTCCGAAAGTGTTGACAAGTCCATGTGGTATGGTCCCTGAAATGAGCAATGAAGAGTCACAGCTTACGGAGCTATGACCGATCCCGATCTCCGATGAAGGAGTACTGAAGAGTCACAGCTCTTAGGAGCTAAGACTAAAAGTACAAGTGTTTGGCCTGACAGCCTCCTCGGCCCATCAAATCCCAGTCTCTGGTGAAGGAGTACTGAAGAGTCACAACTCTTAGGAGCTAAGACTAAAAGTCTGAGTGTTTGGCCTAACAGCCTCCTCAGCCCATCTAGTCCCGGTCTTCGGTGAAGGAGTACTGAAGAGTCAAAACTCTTAGGAGCTAAGACTACAAGTCTAAGTAAGTGGCCTGACTGCCTTCCCAGACCAGTGCAAATGAACTCTGAACTAACAAGACAAAACCTCAAAAGGATGCTAGCCCAGCTAAAGCGCGCAGCTGCCCAAGCATACCAAAATCTGAGTTCACTTTTTAACTCAAGACCAAAGATTACCCTCGATATCAAGAAGACACGAGGACCAACACCATAGGCTAGCCACGGACGCCTAGCAAACCCGGGCTCAGTTGCTGACTCGGTACCTCTATGGCTAGCCATGGCAGCCTAGCAGTCTAACAAACCCAAGCTCAGTTGCTAACTCGATACTTCTAAGACCTGCCACGGACGCCTAGCAAACCAAGAATGAAAAATCTTTTCAAGATTAGCAAAGGCAAAAAACAAGTAGTGAGTAGTAACGCCTGAAGTCAGCTGGGGCTACACAAGTTAGCTCATATAAAGTAACTCAAGCATGGATTCATCCAAGAGCATGGTCAGCCTAGACTACCACAGGCGATCGAAGAAGCATCAAAGCCAGGGCTTATCAAATGAGCCTTGAAGATTCAGAGCTTAAAGAGCTCCAGACTATAAAACCAAAGAAGTGGCCAGGGAGCCACTTGCCCTAGGGCTTATCAAATGAGCCTTGAAGAGTCGGAGCTTAAAGAGCTCCAGACTATAAAACCGAAGAAGTGGCCTGGGAGCCACTTGCTCCATGGCTTATCAAATGAGCCTTGAAGAGTCAAAGCTTAAAAAGCTCCAGACTATAAAATTGAAGAAGTGGCCAGGGAGCCACTTGTCCCAAGGCTTATCGAATGAGCCTCGAAGAGACAGAGCTTAAAGAGCTCCAGACTATAAAACTGAAGAAGTAGCTAGGAGCCAAGGACTTATCAAATGAGCCTTGAAGAGTCAAAGCTTAAAGAGCTCCAGACTATAAAACTGAAGAAGTGGCCTGGGAGCCACTTGCTCCAGGGCTTATCAAATGAGGCCTTGAAGAGTCAGAGCTTAAAGAGCTCCAGACTATAAAACCTAAAAAGTGACCTGGGAGCCACTTGTTCCAAGGCTTATCAAATGAGCCATGAAGAGTCAAAGCTCAAAGAGCTCCAGACTATAAAGCTGAAAAAGTGGCCTGTGAGCCGCTTGCCCCAAGGCTTATCAAGTAAGCACTGGAGAGTCCCAAGGGGCTAAAAGTCTGAGGGACATGACCTACAAGCCCACTCGGCCAGAGCTCGATGAGCACTGAAATAACAAGTTCAAGCGAAATTAAAACCTTGGTAAGCCTAAAATACCTTGGGCCAGATGATAAAGTCAAGTGCGCAGCAGCCCTACATACAAGAAGACAGAAGACAGAGATAACAAATACGTCAAGACTAAAGGCCATGGGCTAGCTAAGGCAACCTGACACAAAGATCCAAGCTCAGTTTTGAGCTCGGTAGATTCGAGGACCAGAACTCAACCTTATTTAATGAGGTCACAAGCCAACCCATTAAGCCCATACAACTCAAACACCAGTTGAATCTAAGGGATCAATATAATAGTGAGACAAGCATGCACAAAGATGAACAAGACTTAAAAGGATACAGGTTGAGAAAGCAAAGATGACCAATTCTTATTGAAGTAATAAAGCCAACAAAAGCAAGACACACAAAGCTCATACCTCCGAAATTAGCAAGGTTGGTTTGCATTGGGGAGTGACTGAAACAAGTAAGTACCCCAACGTTCAAGAACATACTCAGGGGAACTGTCAAAGGATGGAACTAACAAGTATTTGTCCCCCTCAAATATCAATTTCTAGCTTCGAGCACAGCTTCCTAATGGCGTCGAGACCTGAATCTAGCATAGGTTGTATCTTGCAGAGCTCGACAGTACAGCTGCTCTAACAATATTAGAATAGCACAGACAAAAGGATCCCAAGGGAAAGAAGATACGAAATATACCTCAGTAGCACAGCTTGGCAAATTCCAATAAATCGTATGAGACATGCCGCCAAAAAACAAATGAAGAAAAATCCGTAGTTAGCCAACTCTACGGTCCAAAGATGGCCACATCTGAGATCTACCATTAACGAAGATGATCAAGTAGCAAAGTAGTCGTACCTCAGCAGAAACTAGGCATGAGTATCAAGATCTCAAAACGCAAAGTGCCACGTTGACAAATAATGGATGTGCCCAAGCTAAGCTGATTAAGCCAGGAAGAAAGCCATAGCAAAGAGTGTTTCTTGTCTTCACTTATGTTCTTACTCGGAAACAGGGGAGTAGCTGATAAGTATAAAATGACCTCCCAAAGTCAGCCCAAACCAAAGAGCCCAGCACAGCCCAATGGGCATAGACCAGAGGCCCAATGAACATCTAGCAGGTAGGGATTAGGCCCAACCAAGCCTAGCCTCGACAGACTATCCCAAGGAAGGGGTCAGCTCAGGAGCTCAGCTCATGAAGAATACCGAGCTCAGCTCCCCAGGTGAGGTCCGTAAATGTGACAACCAGCAACCAGGAGCCAATTATACTATTGTAGCAGAAGTTCGTACAGTCTCAGAGACTCAAAGAGCAGCTGGACTCTTATCCCCTTCTAGAATAGCCAAGGCCTTATCTCATCTCAAGGGATGAGGCTATGAATCCTAAAGGATAGCTACGGAAGACCCATGTACTAAGAGGACTCTTAAACTTGATAAGAATCAAAGGAGTCCTGGGTGAGGAGGACACTCCGACACCCATCTATTCCCGTTTTGTACGGATGAGACCCAAGGGTCCCAGTCCCAAAGGGACTTCTCCCAAGATGCCTTGATAAGTATAAAATAACCTCCCAAGGTCAGCCCAGACAAGGAAGCCTAGCTCAACACGAAGGGCCATGTAGGGGACTTAGTGACATGGAGCTTAGCTTGAAGAACTGAGCTCAGTGGACCAGCCCAAGGGCAAAGGTCATCCCAAGGTCAGCCCAAACCAAAGAGCTCAGGAGCACAGCCTTAAGGGCTCAAGCTAGAGTCCAAAGAACGTGGAATCTAGCCTATAAGAGCTAGCCTCTATTAAACCAGTCCAAGGACATAGGCCAACTCACGAGCACAGCTCATTGAAGAATACCGAACTCAGTTCACGAGGTGAGCTCGGCAGAGATGGCAAACCTGCATCCAGAGACTTATAAAATACTCTACGGAGGGAATTCATATAGTCTAAAAGACTCCTGAAACGACCAAGGTCTAATTCACCAGTAAAGGATAAGGACCAGAGATCCCAAGGGATAAACCTCTATATGTCACAAGGACTCTTGATCTAGATAGGAATCAAAGAGTCCAAAGGAGAGGAGAACTCCTAAACCTGATAAGGACCAAAGAAGTCCTAGGTATGGAAGACACTCCAACCTATTTCCATCATGTGCGGATAAGCCCAAGAGGTCCCAGCACCGTAAGGACTCTTAACCTGATAAGAAGGTACAAGAGTCCAAAGGTGAAGGGACTCCTCAAACTTGATAAGGACCAAAGAATTCCTAGGTATGGAGGACACTCCAACCTATTTCCGTCATGTGCGGATAAGCCCAAGAGGTCCCAGCACCGTAAGGACTCTTAACCTGATAAGTAGGTACAAGAGTCCAAAGGTGAAGGGACTCCTCAAACTTGATAAGGACCAAAGAAGTCCTAGGTAAGGAGGACACTCCAACCTATTTCCGTCATGTGCGGATAAGCCCAAGAGGTCCCAGCACCATAAAGGCTCTTAACCTGATAAGTAGGTACAAGAGTCCAAAGGTGAAGGGACTCCTTAAACCTGATAAGGACTAAAGAAGTCCTAGGTAAAGAGGACACTCCAACCTATTTCGGTCATGTGCGGATAAGCCCAAGAGGTCCCAGCACCGTAAGGACTCTTAACCTGATAAGCAGGTACAAGAGTCCAAAGGTGAAGAGACTCCTCAAACCTAATTGAGGACCAAAGAAGTCCTAGATAAGGAGGACACTCCAACCTATTTCCGTCATGTGTGGATAAGCCCAAGAGGTCCTAGCACCGTAAGGACTCTTAACCTGATAAGTAGGTACAAGAGTCCAAAGGTGAAGGGACTCTTCAAACCTGATAAGAATCAGGGGCGTCCTAAGGTAAGGAGGACACTCCAACACCTATCTGTACTCGCCATGAGCGGATGAGACTTAAGAGTCCCGGTCCCAAGAGATTCCTCCCAAAATGCCTATATAAAGATCACATCTCCACCTCACAAAGGTACGCAACGCAATAAAAGGATACGGAACTCATACTTAGTCCAATATCTCCATATCTCGACTGACTTAGGCATCGGAGGGGTGATGGCGACAGCCACGCCGGTGCCCATAGTTTACCGTGTCTGTTTTGCAGGTCGTTAATCGAGCATGCCGGAGGCCACTTCATCCGCTGGAGGACTAGGTGGGCGGTTGAGGAACCCCTCCTCCGGAGGTGACCAAAAACCACTTCATCAGTTGGCGCCGTCTGTGGGAAACGAGAAATCATTCCCAACCCTTCACGATGAATGGTTTCCACAGTGGATACTCGATTAACGGCTTTAGAAAGTTATACTCAATCACTTTCTAAGAGTCGCATTCCATCACCTTCAAAAGTTTAGATGTAGGATACCTCGCCTGCGGTGACACTGGCCACATTCACCGCCTTACAAAAACAAGCTGATACTATGCGAGGAATAATTGAAACCTTGCAAGATCAACTGGAAGTTTTTAGCCCAAGGGTTAACGGACGCGACACGAATGAATGGGGAGTTAAACAAATAACTCGCCAATTTAGACAAAAGTCCATCTGAAGAACAAAAAAGGGACGGTAACACCGATCCCGAAAAGAGGTGGTTGAGCCGCATCTAAAGAGATCAAACAATCTCTCCCAAGAAGCCCTTTTATGGAGGCAAATCCAAATTGAGGGGCTGACTAAACAAATTAAAGAGAAAGCTACCACTACGGTGGAAAAGTTACAAGTCACGGATCCTCCCTTCATAGCCAAAATAATAAGGCCCCCGCTCCCAAGGGAGTTCGAGATGCCGCAGATGGCGACATTCAACAGCACCACGAACTGTTGGATCATTTAGAGACATACAGATCTCTAAAACATCTCCAGGCAATACCAGATGAGGTCATGTGCCGAGCATTCCCTGTTATACTAAGGGGAAGCGTGCACACGAGGTTTTACAAGCTCCTACAGAGCAGCATAAGCAACCTCAAAGAGCTCAGCGAAAGCCTTGCAAGCTCAAACAACGTAGCTAAGGCTATGCAATAAAAGCAACTCTGGAAAAATTCCCAAGCTCAAACGACGTAGCTAAGGCTATGCAATAAAAGAACCTCTGGAAAAATTTCCAAGCTCAAACGACGTAGCTAAGGCTATGCAATGAAAGAAGCTCTGGAAAAATTTCCAAGCTCAAACGACGTAGCTAAGGCTATGCAATAATAGAAGCTCTGGAAAAATCTCCAAGCTCAAACGACGTAGCTAAGGCTATGCAATGAAAGAAGCTCTGAAAAAATTTTCAAGCTCAAACGACGTAGCTAAGGCTATGCAATGAAGTAAGCTCTGGAAAAATTTCCAAGCTCAAACGACGTAGCTAAGGCTATGCAATAAAACCAGCTCTGGAAAAATTTCCAAGCTCAAACGACGTAGGTAAGGCTGTGCAATGAAAGAAACTCTGGAAAATTTCCAAGCTCAAAGACGTAGCACAGCTATGAAATGAAAGAAGCTCGAAACAAAATTTCTAGCTCCAAAACTTGGTACAGTAAAGATATACAACCCTGTCAAAAAGACTAAGCTCAAGTGCTTGGCGCAACTATGACAAGGGCAAGAATTGGAAAAATCTGCAAAAGTCAGCCAGCCATCCACCTCCTTACCTTAAAGTAGGACAAGTGGAAATCGTTGCATGACTACACCACCAGATGGATAACATGGACGACGATGTCTCCATAGCAACCTACATTACTAGGTAGAGCTTCGGTCAATTCCTTACTCAGGAACCCCCTCAAACCATAGCTGAGCTCACGCTCAGAGCTCATAAACGCCTTAATATTGAGAACGCCCTGAACACCTACCGTTCAAAGGTTGATTACTCAAATAAAACATCAATCTCGAAGGGAACGAGAGAAGAGATCCACCACGCCAAGGAACCGAGGATCAAATGCGACGCCCAGGCTCATGCACACTCAGCATTAGCAAACAAAAGTGCTCCATCAACATTAATCCAATTACGGATCAATTTGCACTTTGCAAAACTCAAGTGTCCAACGGACATCTTTTTGGAAGAGTAAAGCTTGCCACCTACATTACCTCCGCGGTTCATAGCGTCTACCCATGCTAACAAGATTGACTAACTCCTATAGAAATAATAGGATCCAATCAGCAAGACTGCTTGGGCTATTGACTCTGCTCCTCCAACATTGACAAGGCTGATCAGATTGTCAATTCATCATGTCCCAAGGGGCAACCAGTCATAGGGCCAACAGCCCACATGAAACAATTACACAATCTACAAGTGCCAAGCTATTTTCCCAACACCTTAACACTTGGGGGAGTAGGGAAGTATGGCTAAAGCTCAAAGAAGCTTTGGAAGCAAGCCTGAGCTTGATTGACAAAGCTGACCCAGCCATAAAAAGCTTACGGAGCTTGGACAACCAATGGGTAAAGCCCAAGCAAGCCTGAGCTCGACTGACAAAGCTGACCCGGCCATAAAAAGCTTACGGAGCTTCGACAACCAATGGGTAAAGCCCAAGCAAGCCTAAGCTCGACTGACAAAGCTGACCACTACAACAAATACCACTTTTAATAGCATAAATTGATAGCATTCTTTTTAAAATGCTATTGTAGAGTAGGAAATAATAGCATTCTTTTTAAAATGCTATTGTAGAGTAGGAAATAATAGCATTCCTGCTTACACCACTTTTAATAGCATAAATTGATAGCATTCTTTTTAAAATGCTATTGTAGAGAAGGCAATAATAGCGTTCCTGCCATTGAGAGACACGGACAAAAGGGGAAAGAAAACAACAACGTCTTCATTCGTTCTACCAATTTTCGGCGCCACTCTCTTTTCCCCTTTTCCCTCTCTAAATTTTGGGTGCCAGTTCGTGCGATTTCCTTCAAAATATTTCAATCTCTTTCAATATTTCAGTCATTAGGTCGTCAAGAGGTCTGCAGCGTGAGTTCGGTTCAGATGGGTTGATCGACAGATTTGCACTGGTCTTCCTCTCTATTCACTTCGTATCAGATATCAGCGTGAGTCCGATTCTTCTGGGTTTCAATCGTGAGTTGTTCTTCCATCAAATATTCTCCTTGTATGATTTCCCTCTTTTTCTCTCTTTTTATGCTAGATCCCTAATTCGTATACAGAAAGAAGCAAACCTGTTGCACCAATTGAGGCAAAGAATCAGCGAACAGAGAAGCCCTAAACAGGTTGAGTTCGATTTTCCTCGATTCTTATAGACTAGGGCTTAATATTCAGTACAATTTTGCCCCAGAAAACACAAGAAGATCATTAGGGGTTTTATATGTTTCCTTTCATCCGATTAATGTCATGTTACCTAGGGCTTTGCACCTGTTAAGGCAAAGACTCGTTTGTTTTGATTTTTTGTCTTGATTATTGCCCAGATACGAGGCTAGGGTCTTTGTAGGGGAATAAATTTTGTTTCGGAAAAGATTTTGGTGCTTTTGTGTTGATTCATTCCAAACTATTCATAGCAATCTATACTTCGAACTTGGAACTGGTAATATATGTCCCTAACAAATTGAAGGAGCAAAGCTGTGTTTCTATTTAGTTTGTCCCATATTTGTCGAAACAGTTTACTATCCAAGAGAATAGAGATGTGATACACGGTTTCTGGTTTTGGCATAAGGAAGATTTAGAACTAAATATTGTAGTACTTGAGTCAGGGGCCGAAGTACAATTAATCTGGCAGGTATCGGAAATTAGCAGGTTGTAAATTAACATATATCATGTTCACAATATGTCTGCATAACAGATTATTTAGGTTCTAATTCACACGAGTTTTATGGTTAAGCATAAACATTAGCATGGTACAAGATGGTTTCTGTGAAAGGGAAAAAAATGTCCTCTTTTGTTGTGCCTCTAAACAGAACAGTGATGTTAGCTAATCATAAAAAACAGAGCACTAGTGATGTTAATTAAGTTAGTTAACATTGTTAACCAATATCTTGATCTTCCAAGAGCTTAGGAGAATTTTGATTAAAGACTAAAGAGTGACAACTTAAGACACTTTTTTTCCAAACTTAATGTTCTGTTCTATGATTGGTATCATTCTTAGATGCATGCTTGTCTTAGAATTAGTTTCTTCACTTAACTATATAAAGTGTGTATGACAGTTTCAACATGATACACGTGTATTTAACTTAGAACTTTGATTCTATGTGACATATTGTGTTGTGGTACTCTAAGGTCACTACAACAAATATGAGTTTTTATAGCATTAGATTATAGAATTCTTTTAAGAATGTTGTTGTAGGGATACATTTATAGCGTTCAGGAAGAGAAAAAGAAGGAAACCCTCGCGCCCTGTAAAAACAGCGTTCCACTAACTCAAAGACAGTGTTCCACTGAAAAATAAGTAGCGCCATTCCTCCACGCCCTAATCCTATACCTCTTTACAAAAAATTCCAGATCGAGATGGAGGCATAACTCCTCTCTCTCTCTCTCTCCATCAGATCTTGGACCCCCGGCGACCAACACTCTCCATCAGAGCTTGGAGCCCCGGCGACCAACAACTGCCATGGGTAGCTTAGCTAGCAGCACATCAACATCTTCCACCACCACTAGCACACCAAGTTGCGACGGCTCCCGGTGCTCCAGCCTCTAGATACGCGTCTCTGATCGTAGTTTCCTCCACGAGGTATTATCCTCTCTCTCCCCTCCTTTGTACGCATGTGTATCAGTGTATGCTTATACTCGATTTGCCAATCCCCCATTTACAGTCCCTAATTTTCTCGTTTCCCATCTAGGGTTTTGTATTAGGAATTGTTGCGTTTGTCGGCTAGGGCTTGTGTGGTGAGTTCGGGAAGGATGTATACAAGGGAGTTAACAGTTCCATTTCATCTCAGTATTCAAGCCATTTTGACCTCTATTTCGCCGCTGCCAATCGACGAACACCGGCACTGCCACCGTTGTCCCAATCTCGGTTTGACAAAGCTCTCTCTCTCTCTCTCTGTGTTGAATCCCAACCAAATTGTTTTTAGCTGAGTAAATTTGTACCAATTTCATGAAACCTTTATTCTCGTTATTGGAGGAATTGCATCTCTTTACTTGCTGATTATCATCCCTTCGTTCTGTTCTTGAAATAGCTGGAGATTGTTGTCCTCTAAATAGTTAGTGATAATCTTTACCATGTCTGATTGCTACTTCTTAGATGTCATGCACCTAAAGCAGCCAGTTGTATTCATTTATCATCCCCTTATCTGGATTGTAGTCATGCCTTGAAATGTTACGAGATTCAAAGTATGTGACCTTGGTTATATGCTTACTTTTACATTCTGATGACCTTTGTAGTTCATAAATGGCAAGTCAAAGGACAATTACTCTTGCAAAGATTAGTTTTGAGGAGTGAGTTGAGGTTTACTTGAAATCTAATCTGCCTTGAGTGCCTTCATACTTATCAAATGATACAAAGATTAGTGGAAACTAATAATATGAACTATACTTACTGATGGGTTGTTTTCTTTGGTTGATTCATTGCCAAAATTTAGTTTTACTAGTACTTTGGGGACCACATTATGGGTACCATGTAATGTGTTATCAATATATTTGTGAAATGTGCCCCATTTGTCATTTATTGGAGCACATTCGACCAATGCAATGGGGACACATCGCATGGTATCCAAAATATGGTCACCCTAGCATTGCTCATTGAGTTTTCCTATGCTAGCATGTGCTTTGGATGCCATACATTGTTGTTTCAAGTCAGACAAAGGCAATTTGCAGTTTGCTGTTTCAAGTCACACAAATGCAATTTGTAGTTTGCCTATTATTGGTCTAAGACTGTAATGTTAAAATTTCCTTGCTTAGTTACACACCTTAGTGAGATTTTTTGTTTTGAACTACCCTTTGACAGCTTGTATGTAAGTAATGAGCAGTTTTTTTTAGGTATTTTTGTATATGTTTGAGTTGTGTAGATGTCTTATAGATTAGTTCAAGTTAAAAACTATCTAAGTTCTATGTATTTTACTTCTCTCTCTCTCTCTGCGTTACTTTTACTTATCAGACATATTTGCCATCTTTTAACTTTATCTATGAAGGGCATACATGCTAAAGTCCACTTTGCAGCTTAACTTGAATGTTAGTGTCTCCTTTGTTGAGGTAGTAACGTATGAAATAGTGTTGTTCTGATCAAACTTCTCAAGACATTATATCATTACAGTATGTCTATATTTTACTAAAACACATTTGTTCCTGCATGTGAAATTTTATTGTATTGGGGTCTCTCTGATGGTCCAAAAAGAAAAAAACTAAAGTAGTTGTCACTCTATATGGCAACGTAATTGTCGAAAGTAAATATTTGCCCATGTAAGTGCCAAAACTTTCCAATTTGAAGGTGTGAATCTCTGCTGTGAATTTTACATGAAGTAAGAATAGTTAAGTACCCTTTTGTGCAACTTTACTTTTTCTGCAGTTTTTGAAAACTGTGTACCACTTCTATCACATTAATAGAAGTTTAATTAACAGGATAGCTATTGCATATATTTTGGCTTCTCACTCCCCTGCTCACTATTAGTTTCCAAAAGGCAACTCATTGCAAAATTCTGTTTTTTGGACAGAACATGAAACCAATTATTTTCGATTGTGCTACTTTCTTTGTGAGTCTTTTCAGTGGGAATGTGCATAGAGCAGAATATCAAGACAATCTCAGTATATAACGGAAGGATTCCAACATCTTGCTGTCAATTAGGTAGGTATCTAATCTCATATAGAAATGTAGTAGTTTAGGGAAGCTGTCACTTTGGAACCTAAAAGCTTTTGAATCAATTCTTACCAAAGAACTTAATCAGGTTTGGGTATCTGTATGTCTTGGTAAATATGACCTCCTTTCACTACTGGAAAAAGATATGCGGTGACAGTGGTGTGGCTATTGAGCTAGCTGATGGTTCAGCAACGTTTGACTCATGAAGCTTTGGTCTTCGTTTGCTTTGTTTTTTCGGGTTTGTGACTTTTGGTGGTGTCTTTTTTCATTTTTTTCTTTTGTGTTTTTGCAGTTTCTATTTATTTGATGTGGCTCTTTTGGTTTGGTCACTCAGTTGCACACTCCTTCAATCATGGTGTTGCTTATATGGGATCTCTATTGGTTCTGCTGAGTTATCTGCTGTGGTTTTTTGGTGTGTCCTTACTGCTGCTAATCCTATTGGTCAAGGTGCCCCTACCCTTTGTTTCCTGCTGGTCTTGCCTTTCTATACATCAGTTGGTCATGGTATGGTTGCTTCTAAGATTGTTCTTGGCCCTGCTCATATGTACTTGGGAAAAAACAAACCTAAACACTTAGTCATTTAGTCTTATCTTTTTTTTTTAAATGTAGTCTTATCTTACTGATGTCTGTCTTATTGAGTTGTATTGATTAAGACTCTTATTTTTGCAGTGTACAAAATGAATAAGAGAAGCGATGCTGATTGCAGAGGACAAATTTTGATTGGGTTGCACTGTAGCGTCACGTAAATTGTTTATCCATCGACATCTGTATAGGTTTTTTTAAACTAGCATATGTAGTGAATTATTTTCTTTGTTTGGATATCTTTTTTTTGGATATTGACATTTGTATCTTGACTTTGTTACGTCAAGTTTTCACTTTATCTTTTGATGCAATTTATGTTGGACGAATTGTTAATTTCTCGGTTTTATGATATTGGCTTAAAAGTTCAATGATACATGGATAGCTGTTAAGTATTAAAAGTTAGTTTTTATTTAAATTTATCAATAATACATAATGCAACAGTGTAGTGTAACAAAAGAGTGCATTGTAGCATTCAGGAAATGCTAAAAAATGTTTTTTTTTTAATTTTGCCGGCAATTATAGCAGTCATCCAACGCTATGGTAGGATTCCCATATTATAGCATGCAAAGAATGCTATAGAAGAACACTCTATTGTAACAGCCAAATAACGCTATAATAGCTTCCCAATTTGACAGCGTTCTATGAACGCTATAGAATGTCTAGTTTTTGACAGCGTTCTGTGAACGCTATGGTATGTATAGTTTTAACAGCGTTCCATGAACGCTATAAAACGTCCGGACTTTTTAATAGCATGGGCTAATAAGGCGTTCGTCGGAACGCTATCTATTACTTTCCATAGCGTTTTTTGCACGCTATAAAAACTGATTTTTGTTGTAGTGGACCCAGCCATAAAAAGCTTACAGAGCTTGGAAAACCAATGGGTAAAGCCCAGTCCCAAGGGAAATAAAAATCCTAAAAAAATTGGGCACGACCCTAAGCAAAAAGTCAGATTGAGCAACCAAGGTATGCTCAGAAGAACATAGTTGATAAAGCATATGATGTTCTCCATAAAGCAAGTGCAAAATTGTCACGACAATAGCAGTCAATGAGTAACTCACCTCTACGGAAACATGAAAATTTCTAAGGAAATACACAGATAAGAGCTCAGGCTCGTTCAAAGAGCTGAGCATGAAAGGCAACATCATCTGATCATCTTCGAGGATTAGCATGGCGCCATCATCAACCAAGTTACTCCAACAAAGGATCTTGATCGTCTAAGGTGACTGAAACACCTCCTACGGGAGGTGACAAACATGAAATATCTTAAGGGATAACCCAAGAGAGTACCTCAAGACGAGTACCCCAATTGGACAACATAGCCTAGCTTGTCAACAATCCTAAGGGATAAGAATTAAGGCCAGCTTGTCTCAAGGGATTAGCTCAGCCAACACAATAGCAAATGACGAAGAAGTTCAACTAAAAATCCTAAAAGATAGGGTTGCCCAAAGTCACGGCCAATGGTTGTGATGGGGCTACTTGCCCAAGGGACAAGCATAGCGAGCATCACGGTGCAAATCAGCACATTAAACCAGCTCGATCACAAGAGAGCCAGTTCGATATACGTATCTAAGGACTTAAAAAGTCACTTCAAAGAAAAGATCCCACGGGATATGCTTAAAGATTCTACGGAATAAGCACAACAACTCTGACCCTAATTAGGGACCTAATTCTAACGAAATTAAAAGTCCTAAAGCAAGAAGAAATAATAATAGCCAAGCACCACAGCACCTTGGTCAAATTGAGAAATCTCTGAGTAGAAGACTTCCCTCTCAGAGGACATGACCCTATGTACCAGCTGCTTCTCGGGAAAGCTGTCGAATTCTCAGAATATGGGACGTCTCAAAGGAATTACCAAAAAGTTATCAACAAGTCGAAGCTCGCACAGCTCAGACTGACATATAATTCCAAAAGTGTTGACACGTCCACTTGGTCCAGCCCCAAAGTAGGCGCTGAAGGGCCTAAGCTTACGTAGCTCAAGCTGAAAATCCGAGAGTGTGGCTTACAAGCCTCCTCGGCCCAGTCCAAAAGAGCTCTGGACTAACAAACTCGAGTTCAGTTACTAACTCGATACCCCTAAGGCCAGCCAAGGACGCCTCTCATGTCAAGACATGAGCAAACCTCATGCTAAAAGTATGAAGTGCTATTTCAAGCCTCATGCTAAGGCGTGAGCAAACCGCATGCTAAAGGCATGAGGTTTTATTTAAAGTCTCATGCTAAGGCGTGAGCAAATCTCATGCTAAAGGCATGAGCAAACCTCGTGCTAAGGCATGAGATGTTATTCTAAGTCTCATGCTAAGGCATGAGCGAACTTCGTGCTAAGGCATGAGATGTTATTCCAAGCCTCATGCTAAGGCGTGAGCAAACCTCATGCTAGAGGCATGAGGTGTTATTTAAAGTCTCATGCTAAGGCGTGAGCAAATCTCATGCTAAGGCGTGAGCAAACCTCATGCTAAAGGCATGAGATGTTATTTCAAGCCTCATGCTAAGGCGTGAACAAACCTCATCCTAGAGGCATGAGGTGTTATTCAAAGTCTCATACTAAGGCGTGAGCAAACCTCATGCTAAAGGCATGAGGTGCTATTTAAAGTCTCATGCTAAGGCGTGAGAAAATCTCATGCTAAGGCATGAGCGAACTTCGTGCTAAGGCATGAGATGTTATTCCAAGTCTAATGTTAAGGCATGAGTAAACCTCATGCTAAGGAATGAGGTGCTATTCCAAGCTTCATGCTAAGGCATGAGCAAACCTTATGCTAAGGCATAGAATAACCATGCTAAGACAAGTATTAATGCTCAGCAATCTGTGAGCCGCTTGCCCCAGGGCTTATCAAATAAGCCTTGAAGAGTCAGAGCTCAAAGAGCTTTAAACTATAATATTCAAAAAGTGGCCCATGAGTCGCTCGCACCATTGCTTATTAAATAAGCATTAAAGAGTCCCAAGGGGCTAAAAGTCCGAGGGACGTGGCATATAAGCCCACTCAGCCAGAGCTTGATAAGCTCTGAAATGCAAGTCCGAGAGAAGTGGAATACAATCCCACTCAGCCGAAAACCTATTGATGTGACAAACTCTAAGGCAAAATATCAACACAAGATCATTCCTAAGAGGACAAAAACTCACAAGTACTAGGTTGTTTTTCAACAACCCCACGCTCAAAGGATTGGGGAGTACTTGAAATAAATCAGTACCCCCACATCTAAGTTATCCCAAAGGGAACTAACAAAGGACATAGCAAACGTAAAGCAAGCTTTACTAAAGCTTGTCTCCCTCGAATACTAAAAAAATATATATTTCTTTGCTCTGCTACGAGCATTGTTGCTCAGCAATGCTAAAAGCAGACACCCCCAAGGTTGAAATGACTACTATAGAGGGGTGTAGATCAAAGTAAAAGGGTGCGCTCTGTTCAGCCCCCTGAATATTCTCATCGGTTTGCTATTCAGCAAGGCCGGCCAGCAAAGCTGTTTGATAAAGTCGAACACGACAACATGATCATAGGACTAAGGGCCCACGAAAAATCCCCTGAACCAAACAATGGCTATGTACACCGCAACCTGATGAACATCACAGATGATACACAGGACAGGCAGGCATAGTCGTCAATTCCAAAGCAAATAGTGTTTCCTTGTTTTCACTTATGTTCTTACTCGGAAACAAGGGAGTTACTGATAAGTATAAAATAACCTCCCAAGGTCAGCCCAGACCAAGAAGCCTAGCTCAACACGAAGGGCCATGTAGGGGACCTAGTGACATGGAGCTTAGATTGAAGAACTGAGCTCAGTGGACCAGCCCAAGGGCAAAGGTCATCCCAAGGTCAGCCCAAACCAAAAAGCTCAGGAGCACAGCCTTAAGGGCTCAAGCTAGAGTCCCAAGAATGTGGAATCTAGCCTATAAGAGCTAGCCTCTATTAAACCAGTCCAAGGACAGAGGCCAACTCACGAGCACAGCTCATTGAAGAATACCGAGCTCAACTCACGAGGTGAGCTCGGCAGAGATGGCAAACCTACATCCAGAGACTTATAAAATACTCTACGGAGGGAATTCATATAGTCTAAAAGACTCCTGAAACGACCAAGGTCTAATCCACCAGTAAAGGATAAGGACTAGAAATCCCTAGGGATAAACCTCTATATGTCACAAGGACTCTTGATCTAGATAGGAATCAAAGAGTCCAAAGGAGAGGAGAACTCCTAAACCTGATAAGGACCAAAGAAGTCCTAGGTATGGAAGACACTCCAACCTATTTCCGTCATGTGCGGATAAGCCCAAGAGGTCCCAGCACCGTAAGGACTCTTAACTTGATAAGCAAGTACAAGAGTCCAAAGGTGAAGGGACTTCTCAAACCTGATAAAGACCAAAGAAGTCCTAGGTATGGAGGACACTCCAACCTATTTCCGTCATGTGCGGATAAGCCCAAGAGGTCCCAGCACCGTAAGGACTCTTAACCTGATAAGTAGGTACAAGAGTCCAAAGGTGAAGAGACTCCTCAAACCTGATAAGGACCAAAGAAGTCCTAGGTAAGGAGGACACTCCAACCTATTTCTGTCATGTGCGGATAAGCCCAAGAGGTCCCAGCACCGTAAGGACTCTTAGCCTGATAAGTAGGTACAAGAGTCCAAAGGTGAAGGGACTCCTCAAACCTGATAAGGACTAAAGAAGTCCTAGGTAAGGAGGACACTCCAACCTATTTCGGTCATGTGCGGATAAGCCCAAGAGGTCCCAGCACCGTAAGGACTCTTAAATTGATAAGCAGGTATAAGAGTCCAAAGGTGAAGGGACTCCTCAAACCTGATAAGGACCAAAGAAGTCCTAGATAAAGAGGACACTCTAACCTATTTCGGTCATGTGCGGATAAGCCCAAGAGGTCCTAGCACCGTAAGGACTCTTAACCTGATAAGCAGGTACAAGAGTCCAAAGGTGAAGGGACTCCTCAAACCTGATAAGAATCAGGGGAGTCCTAAGGTAAGGAGGACACTCCAACACCTATCTATATCCTCCATGAGCGGATGAGACTTAAGAGTCCCGGTCCCAAGAGATTCCTCCCAAAATGCCTATATAAAGATCACATCTCCACCTCACAAAGGTACGCAACGTAATAAAAGGATACGGAACTCATACTCAGTCCAATATCTCCATATCTCGACTGACTTAGGCATCGGAGGGGTGATGGCGACAGCCACGGCGGTGCCCATAGTTTACCGTGTCTGTTTTGAAGGTCGTTAATCGAGCACGCCGGAGGCCGCTTCATCCGCTGGGGGACTAGGTGGGCGGTTGAGGAACCCCTCCTCCAGAGGTGACCAAAAACCGCTTCATCATGCCTATATAAAGATCACACCTCCATATCACAAAGGTACGCAATTAATACACAATCAATTCTATTTAGCTAAGGCAAATCGACTGACTTAGGTATCGGAGGGGCGATGACGACAGCCACGCCGGTGCCCATAGTTTACTGTTTTCATTTTGCAAGTCGTTAGTCGAGCATGCTGGAGGACCGCTTCACCAGCTGAAGGACTTGGTGGGCAAACGAAGGGCCTCATCTCTGCAGGTACTCGAAACAGCTTCATCATTCTTATTTTTTAAGTATTTATTTTTCGTTTTACGAAACAGGTCATTCTCTCACAGGACTGTGAACGAACCGAGCAACTTTCGAACTTAGCTTGGCTCAGCTCGACTCGTTTAGTAAACGAGCCGAGCTCGAGCTTGAGTTTTTGGCTCCCTCGATAAAAGCTCGGCTCGTTATGGGTGACTTGGCTCAATAAAAGAGACTCATTTAGTAAATGACTTGGCTCGACTCGTTAAGGTTCAACCGAGCTGGAGCTCAAATTTTTGGCTCGTTTAGTAAACGAGCCAAGCTCGAGCTAGACAAAGCTCGGCTCGGCTTGGCTCGTTTACAGCCCTACACAATAAAATTACCTTTAATTAAAAAAAAGAGTACTTTTTTGAAAAACGACATGATTCAGATCTGATCATAAAGAATATTCTCTTCAAGTGAACCAGCCTATCCTTTGTATAAGTACTTACTCCCTTCGTCTCAATTTAATTGTCTCTCGTTTTATTTTAACCGACTAAAAAATAAGTTATATTTTTATATCTGTAATGAATTTCATATTGAATATGGCTCTTGTTTGATAGATCTCAATTAGTTCTATAATACAATGTTTTCGAAATCACATAAAATATTATAAATTATAAGATATAATCAATTGAAAAATGACACAAACTCCCAAAAAAGACAATTAAATTGAGACGATGGAAGTTTTTTTTTTTAGCGGGACGGGACCTAATTAGCTTCACTACTAAGTCTCGAGCACATGATTACGATGTGGGTATTTTCTACCATTAATTATTTGATACACTCCTTTTTTAACCTCTACGCACAAAAAGATAAAATGGTATATGGAGATTTTTTTCCCAAATACTAAAAAGACCCCTTTTTTTTTTAGCTTTATCTCTTTAATCTTTATGCTCCACATTCAATACGCCTTTCGATTGCAAGTTATGCAACCCACCCAGTTCTTTTGCGGAAAAGATATGAGGACCGACGGTCTCCGGACCGAAATCGTACCGACGGCCTCGGTCGGCCGTCTCCGGCCACCGGACGGCCGATCCGAGCCGTCCAAAAATTCTAAAAAAAAAAAACGAGGGGGCCTACGCGAGAATCAATGGCATCCGATGTGTGTAAGGTGCTTGATCAAGCACCCTATTTTTCTTGTATATATGTATATTCGTGTGTATATACATATATACACGAAAAATAGGGTGCTTGATCAAGCACCCTACATACATCGGATGCCGTTGATTCTCGCGTAGACCGTCCGGTGGCCGGAGACGGCCGACCGAGGCCGTCGGTACGATTTCGGTCCGGGGACCGTCGGTCCCAATAGCATTACTCGTTCTTTTGAGAGGGGAGAGACACTTTTCACAAAGCTTCCCAATGACGTGGGCGTAATGATGTAGACAAAAAGCCCAGCATCACCTTTTTCGAGCATCCCAACAGCATTTTCTTTTTCTTTTTTTAGGGTTTTTAAATGTACTTTTCCCTGTTTATCTAAGGAAAGTAGTACTAGTAATTAACAATGCAATACAGTATAAGCGGTTTGCACGTAATACTAGCATTTTGTAGAAAAAAGATCATTAGGGTCCCCCACATCTTAACAGTTAATACTAGCGTATTGCTTGTTCGATGAACGAGAACGGAAAAAAATATCAGTGAATTTTTTTTTTCTGTTGTCAAGTGCATCAATGGGTCAGCATGTGTGATTCTTGAAGTTTACTCATTTTTCTTGCCAAAAAATTAGAAAAATTCCACAACAATAAAAAACGAAGATACAAAGAAGATAGTTTCATGCAAAATACAGTATATATATTTTATGTTATTGGTTAAATTTAGTTTCCTTTTCAAACAAAATAAACTATATATTTCATATTCGTAAAAAATGTACAACAATGAATAAAAGATGAAAAATTGAAGAAATTCCATGTAGGAGATAGAGTTAAGGAGAGAGTTTATTTTATTGTAGGTAACTACATTCTCTTAATAAATAGTATAGATCCAAGAAAAAAAACTCAATCACTAAGTCTCATAATTCTAGACAAAAAAAATTACGGAGAGAGGAAATTATAAAGAACTACATATTCGAACTACGAGTTAATGTAAATTGTTCCCTTCAAGTAGCATAGACATTTATTTATATCAGTAACATTATGTGTATGCAATATGGATCTTGTATGATAAATTAAATTTCATTAGGTTTATTAAACAAAATTTTTAAAATTCACATAGAACATTAAAAATTAGAAGATTAACAATTAAAAATGACACATATTGGTGGGATGGAGAGAATATATGCAACTGCACAGTATGAGATGTTCCTAATCGATGTGATTATTTGTGTAAATGTGTAAAAAAATCTTTGTATCGCTAGACTTTCCCCTATATATAAGCACCTACTTGACTTTTCCCCATCAACCATATTTCCTCTCCCATTGACATAAACCCCTCTCTCTCTCTCTCTCTCTCTCTCTCTCTCTCTCTCATGGCTGATGTTCATGAGGCACAAGGCATCAAGCTATTTGGCACAACAATTGCAGTGAAAGATAGACATGAAAAAGATCACGAACCAACCAAATCTGATCAACCAACAGAACATAAAAGGCCGGAAAAGATCATACCATGCCCTAGATGCAAAAGCATGGAGACCAAGTTTTGTTACTTCAACAACTACAACGTTAATCAACCAAGACACTTCTGCAAGGGTTGCCAGAGGTACTGGACTGCCGGCGGTGCCCTCAGGAACGTTCCCGTTGGAGCTGGTCGCCGGAAAAATAAGCCCCCGTGCCGGGGGCTGGCAGGATTCTCGGAAAGTTGCTTCTTTGATATTGGTTCAGAGGTGCAAGAGATTGACTTTGATGGGGTGGTGGAGGGGTGGCAACTCGCAGCACAAGGCGGTTTCCACCATGTTTTTCCGGCCAAGAGGCGGAGGAGCACCACTGCTGGCGGTCAAAGTTGTTGATCTTCTTCTTAATTTATTTACTTTTTGCAATAATTCAAAAACGATTTAAAAAAAGTTGTAAATTGCGGTGGTGTACATACAACTTGTCTTAGTCGTCTCTATCTTCAACTTGATGTTAGTTTATTACAACGTGCTTATCTAAATACAGTAAAGTCTTGTTTGTTTGGCTTTTAATTAGTCGGATATGAAATTTTGTGTTTAAGGCTCCGTTTGTTTAAGTCTTGTTTGATGTAAAATATTTTTTCAGAAAATAAACTTTAAACTTTTATTTTCTGGGGTTTGGTTGGCATGTGAAAAATATTTTCAGAAATTAACAAAATAGTGTGGAGAGAGAGATAAAGAGAATTGAACGTAGGTCAGAACTGACGATCGAGGAAACTAAGCTGAAAATTGCAGTAGAAGGTAACAAGTTTATTTCGGAAAAATAACTTAAACAAACAGAACCCAAGGTCCGTTTGACCATAAGTGAATCGGATCAACCAATTCGATGAAAACTTTTACAGTCTGGATTAAAAATAAATCTGGCAAACAATAACTCCATAAAGTGTGGAGCATACAATAATATTATGGGGTTTTTCCATCACTATAAATCCAATGGGATTACATATACTCCATCTTAAGACATTACATTTCGCTTTACTATCAATCTTATTAATCTCGTGTGCGTTTTTGTTTAAACACATATGAGTATTGGATCAGAGTATGTATCTAAGGGGATAATCTATTCGGTGTCGGATTAAAATTGTTATTGTGCGCATAAAATTTTTATCGGTACATAACGCACGAAGCGTAGGATATACAATACCATGGAGAGTTGTACTATTTATTAGTCACTTTCATTATTGCTCCAAGGAGAATATTACAGAATATATGAGATCATATATATCTTTTACTATTAGTCCTTTTAAACAAACGTCCATATAAGGGGGTGTCTGTGAGCCTATTTTTTTGCTTTTCATTTTCAACTTTTTTGACTTTTTAGATTGTGGTCAGAATGTATTTTGATTTTTGATAGAGTGTTTGAATGATATGTACAGAATGCATTTTGCAGCATAGGTAGTGTTTGGGAGATATGAAATGAAAATGAATTACTGGTTGGTCTTTTACTATGTTGCCCCTACCCATGTCATAAAACTACTGTTAATTAAGATTCACCCCTCTCTCTTTCTCTCTCTACAAATCGAATAACCCATCTTCTCCCCCTTTGAAATCTGACTTCAAGAACCAAATGGTTAAATGTTATTTGCCAACACAGAGTCTGGTCCACTAGCACCTGGTATGTTCATCGCATTTCTTTGAGATCTGACTTTCAGAATCAAATGGTTAGGGAGAACCCATCTTCTACTATTTTGCCGTAAAATTTCAAACCCATCTTCTATTTTGACGAACTGAAATCATATCTCAAACCGACGAATTGAAATCAAATCTCAAACCCATCTTCTATTTTGCCGTTGAGTTCGATGTTGCCATCATTGTCGTGGAGTTCAATTTTTCCGTCATCGCCATCGTGAAGATCAAGTAGTGGAGTTCAATTTTGCAGTAATTGTCGTCGGAGGGTTGGAGTGGGGTTTCTTGACTGGTGAGAGGATAACATTCATGGAAGGGGTTATGGGGGATTATGGTGAAACTAAGAGGGTATGGTGGTCTTTTCGTGTGCCTTTTGAACAAGAATGGGAAACCGAAAATGGGAAAAGCTCCTCCAGACCTCTTTTTGACTTCTCTTGTCCATTCTTCAAATCTCAAAACCCATTCTCATGGAATGAGTTCTC
Organism: Rhododendron griersonianum; assembly: GCA_018127125.1. Lineage (NCBI taxonomy): Eukaryota > Viridiplantae > Streptophyta > Magnoliopsida > Ericales > Ericaceae > Rhododendron > Rhododendron griersonianum. The sequence continues at coordinate 27,328,162 of CM030789.1, read as the reverse complement.
TGTTTTTCAGCCAAACTACCAAAATGGGAAAAGGGAAAATAGAAAATGCAAAAATTAACCTGCCAAACACCCCCATAATAAAGATCAAACGGACCCATATTTTGCTTTTGAAAAGTTTCATATTTACCGTTCATGGTTCCCTATAGGTTATATATAGTTTCTACGGTGTAAGGGCACCTTGAGATGATTGTATGAAGCCCGAACCTATTAATAGGCCGGGTTCAATTGAATTCGATCAAAAAAAACTTTGAATCTGTTCCGAATCCAACTTTTAAGCAAATTCAAAAACTGATATCTGATCTGATAACCCGACTCAATCCAATCCATTTAACCTATTCAAAAATCAACATTCAATCCCAAAATCCATTAATGATATCTTGGAATTACATACAAATATACAACACTCCAAAATTCCAAAAGTAAAATTACTTGATCGGATTCGTAAAAGCGTCAAACTAGATATATCCGAATCCAATTCATTAGTTTTCGGAATAAACAGATTATCATATCGAATTTTTGATAATAATCAAATTTGAATTGTATCAAATCGGATCCATCTAATCCAGTCCCTTGACAAACCTACTCCAACCTTTGTCCATCCCACATATTCAACATCGATCTTATGTACTTGGGGCTCTTTCTGTCCAGGAGTATAATTCTTCCACCAATCATTAAATGTAGGCGCCGAAAATAAGACCTAAAAGAATTGTATTCCTCTCCCACGATCCCCCTACACCCCTCCCTATAAATCTAGTCTTTTTGTTCTCATCTGCATTTATTTATGCTTCTGTACATATTTTACTATTGAATGATACGGAAATCTTGAAAGATGAGAAGATTCTCATATGATTCAATAGCTCAAAACGTTTGCTATAACTGGGAATGGCAATCGGATCCGCCCTGTTTCGAACTGGGCGGGTTTTCCAACTCATTTTCGAGTATTGGGTTGGGGTCGGGGTTAAAATTCCAAAATCCGACCGGGTTCGGGTACGGTTCGGAATGGAAGTACCCCGCCCCGACAAATATTTATATATATAATTATACTTTTATCCTAATTTAATTAAAATTTAATATTTTTACCCTAATATTATTATCATTATACTAAAAAAACCTTATTCTTAACTTTATATTTTCACCATTATACTAAACTACCACTTTTTTTTATAACTATTTTCTTTTATTTTGCTTTTAGATTACCAAATCTTTTTAATTTCTTGTGGTGCAGGGGAGGGCGGGAACGGGGATACCCAAAAAATACCCGGTCGGGGTTGGGGCCGTGTAATAATTTTCGGGTCGGGGTCGGGATACGCAAAAACCTGCCCCAACCCGTTGCCATTCCTAGCTATAACACCAATACATTAAAAACTTGAACTCCAGGATAGAACTTGGTCCTGCAGTGCACCATGAAGTTCAATAGCCCCTCATATTGGAGTGGGGTATTCACCGATGTGATCAGAGATCGCGAGTTCAAATATCATTCTTAGCTGCTAGGAATCACCTTAGGGCTACAATCCGTAATTACTACCAATATCAGAGACGACTGGAAAATTGCACGAATGCTCATCGCACCCACGAAATTCAATTGCCTCTCATATAGGATTTTACCATCCACTGATGTGACCATAGATTGTGAGTTCGAATCTCATGCTCAATCACTCGGAATCAACTAAGCGCTCCACCCGTACATGCTATAAATAAGTGAGAGGGAGTTGCATGAACCCTTGTCGCTCTAGACGTCAGGTATCTTCAATCAATTTATTAGACTGAAAATGACACCGTAAGGTTGGAATCGAGTGGTATGGCATCTGATCCAAGTCCAACCATCCAAGAGCGTATACAGAATTCTGGAAAAAAAGCATCATGAGCTGGAATAGGAAAAGGGTTATCATGAGAGAGACTCTCTTAGGTTTACTGGACCCTTTGGCCCACATTGCATATCCGGTAGGCGGCAGGCCCGCAATAGAAAATCCAGCCCAGCACATATATATAGGCTGGACTCCCGAAAGTCCCAACCCCTTGTCCCTGGCATACCCCGTCCATTTAAATTGCAATGGGACAGCCGCCCAGGCAAGTCTAACATAGGCACTATTCAACCCAATGACCTCATACCGTGTTATGCCTAATCGTGCTCGTATCGTATCCATGTTCAATCGTGCTACCGAAGTCTCTAAAGAAAAACTGTCAAATGGTTGCAATAGCACAATAAGTTTAAGAACGAATTCGGTTTGATACGCAAAAGAAATTTAGAAGACAACGGATACAGTATAGTTAGCTTATCACTCTCATTTGAGTACATACTAATTAGGTTGACACTTATTCAATTGTCAATTATTTGAATTTCGAAGACCTTACACTCAAATTACAAAGTTACTCTTAAACTAATCGGTAGTAGGGAGAACAACATAGAGATATAAAAAGTATTCACGTTACTTGAGCTGAAGCGTCCCCATGTTACTGTCTGCACTCGGTTCCATTCAACTCAAAACGACGGCCTAACCCGAAGCAATTTTAGTGCACATGCCCGGCTAGACAAACCTAGAATCGTGTCACGCCATGTTGGGTACGCGTCTAAATGTTCCTAGCGCAGCCCAGCCCACGTTACTCTTAGTCTTTCAGGTAGGCTAAAGAAAGAAAAGGATACCAAAATGATGCCAATGAAACGCAGTCTCTTCTTGGAATAAGAGAGAAAGAGGACTAGATATAGACAAAAAGGAAGTGCAAAAACTGAATATGTTCAAGTACCAAATGTTCTCACTTAGCAAATCCTCGACAAACCTATTGTGAAGTAATCGATAGATATGTTACAAGGGACGAGGAAATGAAATCAAGATGAACACAAAAAGACTAACCGGACATTTTACGCACAATATGTATGTAACCACTACAGGTAAAGGCCCATCTATCCAATGCAGAATTTCAAATCACTGTCTCAAAGTTTCTGTCTTTCTTCTCACTTGTGAAACAAACAAGTGTGAATTTCCAACTCAGTGGAAAACACAAAGCTGCAAAGCATATCACAGAAGTTTTGGACCCCATCACCTATAGAAGAAAAATGAGCAGACTATTCATACCATTGTGCTTCCCTAAGCTACCTCTCAAGCTGCAACATGGCTAATCTGTGGAAAACACAAAGCATATCACAGAAGTTTTGGACCCCATCACCTATAGAAGAAAAATGAGCAGACTATTCATACCATTGTGCTTCCCTAAGCTACCTCTCAAGCTGCAACATGGCTAATCTGTGATTCTCTTCTAAGCTAACCCTTCCGTTCCACATCTTTTGCTTCAAAGTTCTGAGGCCTGCAAACAAATACAGATTAATTCCCCAGTGGTTAGACGAACAAGAAGAGCAAATTTATGCTTAACAGAAGAACATAAAGACCATTAATTTACACCATTTATGTCCTAAAGAGACCCAGGGAAAACCTCAATTAGTTATTAACAAATAAACAAACGAATTAAAAAGAGAAAGAAATAAAAGTTTAAAGCATTCAGCTCCTAGTTAAGTTTGCATATCTTTTTGTGAATTTGAAGTCATGGCATTTATGTTAAGTATACGATTACGAGGTATGAAACGAAACTTCATGTTTGAAAATAAAAGATGTTAAAGCTAGATTACAAAATAAAAACTTAGGTCTCTAATCAAACACAAGTACCTGTCATTTTCCTGGATTTGCAAATTTAAATATCAAGAACCTGTCAGAAGCTATTTTTCCTCTCGAACCTTATAAGAGAGAAAATTGAAGAAAAATAAAATTACTAGTAAAGATATTTTGGAAAGACAAGCCTGAAAAAGAAAAATCCGAGGACTTAATTTCTCGTATTTAAACGCAAACAACCAACAACTCCAAAAAAACAAAACCAAGAAAATCATACCCATTTTCATAACCTAATTTAAAAGGGGGACAAATTAGTTTCTTTTAAGTTTTTAACTCTCTTTTTTTTCAACCTTTTCCTTTTTCTTGCCCCTCCACGGCTCCACCAATCCAATACGAACATGACAGTGTAATTGATTTTGAAATTCCAAAGCCCTTTCTTTTAAGATATCAAGCTCCAAAACTAATAATCAAGCTACCCCACCAAAACAGAAGCAACCAACACAGAACCAGGCCAGAACCCAAAAGCAATTAAACACAAGAAAAACCAAAAAGTCCAAAAAACCAAAACCAAGAAAATCATAACCATTTCCAATTCCATTTCCCATCTTCCCATTCCAGAAGTTTACTCCCTTTGTATAACAGACAATGCACCTCACATCCATCACCAGGAAAATTCTGGGTTGCTCGTTTTATCCACAAAACATGAATTTGTCATGTCACCTTATGCACACCAGTGTTCTAAAAATCGCTAGGCGCTAGTCGGGTGAAAAAGGGGCGCCTGGTGCCTATGCGCCGACTACCCGGCTGCTTAGTGCCTAGGCGTAGAGGCAGAGCCAGGAAACAAAGTCAGAGTGGGCCGAACTATGAATGAAATTTTGGTTCCATGATTTTTCAAGAGTAAATCAAGTCATTCAAATTTTTTACAGAACGATTTTGATAAATTGGAGAATTAATTTCGAGTATTGTTGCTATCACATCTTTCAACGACACGCAGATCATTACCGCACGGTATCATTTACCATAACTTAGTGTGCTCAAAATGAAAAGAAATTGGGTGGGAATGGCCGCACCACAACAGCTCCGCGGAGCAGAATTTATTAATTCTTATAGCTATCATATTACTACGAAAGAATGAAGGTTAAACCTTAGCCAAAGTTTATGATTCAAAACTTTAAGTAGCCGACCAATAAAATGTTGGTGTTCAAATCGTAATCAAATTGATTGATATAGATGAAATATAAAACTTATGTGAATAATTTATATTAGTCCATAAATACAAGAAGTTAAGAATTTGGGGTCAGGCCACAAGAGAGAAATTCCTTGTGAATCCCCTAGTCTCGGCGTGGATGGATTGCCTTTGACCAGACCAAAGAGGAAAATAGTTGAGGTGCATGTAAGCTGGCCCGAAACCCCCCAACCGTTGGACCCGAAAAAAAAGTGCTATATGTATGCACAACAAAAAGGATTTCCACAATATATATATATATGGGGGGCCCGGGCCCCTTAGTAACTCCACCATTGCCTAGGCGCCGACTAGTCGGCTTGCCTAATCTAGGTGTTGGATCACCACCTAGAGCCTAGGCCAACTAGTCGGCCGACTTTTAAAAAAGGGACGCACACCTTGGCTAACCAGTAACCCCTAGGAATTTACTCTCACGGTCCATCAGCATGGCTCTTATTAAAGTCAGGACAAATCCCCACATAAACTGGCACCATAAGTGGCCATGTGATAACACTGAAGAAAGTTTCGAAACTAAGACCTAAAACCAAACCCTAAGTTCCAGGCTTTACCAACCTTTGGTTCTACTTTCCTTCCACTTGACAAAACCAAAGTCGAAACAAAAAGAGAACTTAGTCAACTTACTTTTCAATATTAAACACGACCTTAGTTGCACGAAGCGGAAGCGGGTGCGGGAGCGGGAGCGTGGGAGCGAGGGAATACAGAAGCTCCCAAGGGTGGGAGCGTGTACATATATTATGAAAATAATGTAGAATAGAGTATTCACTTTAAAAGTACAATCATTTTAGGAAGTAAAAATATGGGCCAGTCCTCCATAAGTGTAAGAAATGGGATAGTGTTACAATATATTAAGCTTTTCTCTTTAAGATATCATCACTTGGGCTAGTTATGTGAGTTCATCAAAGACCAATTAATAAAGCCAAGTGATAAATTCCGGTTTTTCTATACAAAGATCATCCAAAAGCTCCCATCTTTGTAAGGAGCGAGCTCCCGTTAAGCTCCTTAGTTGGGAGCGCAAAAGCGGGCTCCCAAGGTAGGAGCGGCACCAATTTAGGAGCTCCCTGCAACTAAGAACACGACACAAACAAAAACGTAACCGATTTAACAGCACATTCGAAATCCCCTTCTGGTTCCAGCCAATCAAGAAAAAAAGAAAAACAGGAAAAACAAAACAAGACCCACGCAAGAGAGAGCATGAACATAACAAGATGTCAAGAACAATATCTGAAAGAGCGGCGTCACAGGTGAACATAGGTGCCAGTGCAAGGAGGTCATGAGTTTGACTCCTCTTGCTAAGCTACCTATTCTAACAACATTTACGCCCATAAAACAAAGAATGACTGGTTTTGGCAAAAATAAGCCAAGTAGCTTATTTATTTTCTTTTATTCAAATTTTTATGGCTTTCGTTAGTTTTGCGTCAAATTTAATTGGAAAAGTAAAAAATTATGATAAAAAACTTATAGGACAATTTTTTTGGCTTAATTTTATCTTTATTCAAAAAATTGAATTTGGATCATATTTTTTAACTTTTCCAAAAATTAAGATGAATCAATAATCTAAAAAAAAATTGACATAGAATAAGCAAATACGAAATTTTATTTTATTTTGAACAAAGACAAAAAACAAATAAACCACTTCGCTTACTTTTCCCAAAACCAGCCATATATGTCAAAGAGAAAATAATACTGTAGTAATCAAGAACTCGTTCATTACCTACTTCCAGTTCCAGAACAAACCCACTTCCCATCATCCCATTCCAAGTGCTTCCTCACTCTGTACAAAGGACACCGCAACTCACTCCCGTCACCATCCAGCCGCACGTAGTAAACCGTGTCCACACTCCGGTCAACCCTCCCAACCCACCACCCTCCGTTGGCGCAGACCTCGACCCGCTCCCCTGCCGCGAACCCGGGAGCCTGAATCTCGGGCGGGACAGGCCGAATCTCCGAACCGCGAAGGGATTCAGTCAGTAGTCTTGACTTGTCGTCCGTGAACCGGGTTTGGTACCGGACCAGGTACCGGGTTTTTCCGATTGCAGCGAGGAGTGTTGCTGGGTAATAGGAGCACTTATAAGGTTCTTGGTTTCCGATCACTTCGACGGTTTGGTTGTGGCGATAGGTCATTTTGGTGGGTGTGTTGAAGTGGGTTTTTTTTCCCGAGGTGCGGTGGAAAGCTCTGTTCTGTTTTTTTTTTTGTTGGATAAATCAAGCTCTGTTCTGTTCTTCAGTAGAAATCAAGGGGGGAGACTGGAGAGAGAGAGAGAGGCACGGAAAAATTGCAGAGTCGGTTGAGGGCTTTAAAATATTTTAGCGAGAAATTGGGAGAGAAAATGAAAATTAAGGGGTGTTTGGAGCAGTTAAAAATTTGTAGATTTTTTTGTGGTGGAAAAGTTGTATGTTTTTTTCCGTGGTGAATACATTATTGAGAAATATCAAGTTATTTTTTGTAGTGAAAAAAATTTCAGAAAATTGGGCTAGAGTCCACAGTCTAAACTTATTGGGCTTTCTAGTCCGGATTATTCTTTTAACAGGCTGCGGATCCATAATTCTAACTTCTATGCAGCGTTAGGTCCATTAACGGACCAAACTACCCTTGGTATATAACGGCAAGATTCAAACTCTTCTGAGACTCTATGACTCTCGCTCACTGCTGTCGTGAATTTGGGGACGACCAGATTCACGATCAATGCTTCCTGTCTCTCGCTCTCATGGTTTAGGCTTTAATTGCTGAGCGCGCGCGCTCTCTCTCTCTCGAGTTTGGTTTGGAGATTGAGAGCTTCGGCCATAGGTTAGGATTGAATTGCTAACGAAGATTTCTCACTGCGATTGGAAGGTCTCTCTCTCTCTCTTTCTCGAGCGTGTGCGCATTTGTGCGATTTGTGATTTTTGTTGACAATGATATTTTGTGCGATTTTTGAGATTTGCGATTTGTGATATTTGTTGACTGAATGGATAGAATAGATCGATGTTGACAATGATATTTTGTTTTTCATTTTTTTGGAGCAGATTAATAAGACAAATTGACACAGATAATGATATTTGTTTGCATTTTTTGTTTGCAGAGGGAGTTAAATTTCTAGTATGGAATCTTCTATTGTTCTTTTGCGCAAATATGGTTCAAAAACTCTTGTCGTACCAGTTAGAAGAGATTTCTGCTTTGACGATGTTGTCCATAGTCTGGTTAAGAAGTGGCCAAATTTGGAAACCTCTAGTTTTCAACTTTTGTATGCTGTAGGTGGACATGACAATTGCGTTCTAGATAATGATGCCGATTTTGTAAATATGTTCACATTGGCTGGTGCATATGGGGTTAGTTGCATTGATGTAGTTGTTAAAGTGCTTTCTTCTTGTGCTGATCATAATAATCGGAGTATTGTTGTTGAAAGTGTTGAATGCCGAAGAAGTTTTGAAGTCGGTCAAAGTAGACTATGCATGAAGTAGAAGAAGATCCACTTGAGAAGTTTTGTCAGCACCACGAGATTGTCCGTCTTTCTGCTGGTTGGGCTAAGTTGATTACTCATGTGGGCCAAGAGTTTAGAGGCGGAGTAAAAGAATTTAGGGATTTGTCTGGCAATGTATGCTATTGAAGTTGGATTTGTATATAAGTTTTTGAAGAATGACAAGACTAGAGTAACGGCAGAGTGTTCAAAAAAATGTACAGAATCTGGTTGTCAATGGTTTATTCATGCAACCATTAAGAGATCTAACGGTTTCTTTTGTATTAGGGAGTTTGAGAAAAATCACAGTTGTGTTGGTGTTTTTGCTAGTTCGAAGAATCCTTGGATGAGTTCAAAGTTGGTTGCTAAACAGATTATGGAGGAAGTTCGAACTAAGACAAACTATGCACCAATAGAAGCAGTGAAATTTTTTGAGAAGTACTATGGGAGTAAAATCAGTTACCATCATGCTTGGTTTGGGGTTGAGAAGGCAGGTGATGAGCTGTATGGAGATTATGCATTGTCTTTTGACCTACTTAGGTGGTATGCTGAGGTAGCCAAGGAAAAAAACCCAGGAAGTGTTATTGATGTTGAGTATTGTGACAAAACTAATTGTTTTAGAAGGATTTTTGTAGCATTTGATGCGTGTATCAAAGGCTTCAATTACTGTCGTCCTTTGTTGGCGCTTGATGGAACATTTTTGAAGGGGAGGTACATAGGAACCCTTTTCGGAGTTATAGGAAAAGATGGCGATCAAGGTTAGTTATTGTTATTCGTCTTCTTGTCTGTTCAATATTGGTTTTTTGTTTATGTTATTTGGAAGATTGGGAGACAAGTTTAATATAGATATAATCATCTATTGTTTTCTGTTGATATACAGTCGGAGCAGATTAATAAATAAATACAGATAACGTTATATTTTCCCTTAGATTCTAAGATACGAAGGACTAATTTGCATTGATTATGTTATACCATGAATAGATTAATGTTGCTTGTTGCTTTTTTTTGGATTAGGACTGTTTCCAGTGGCTTTTGGCATTGCTGATTCTGAAAATGACGAGAATTGGCTTTGGTTTTTGAGAAAGTTGTCAACAATTCTGTCATCTCGTCCAATAACATTCATAACAGATTGTTATTCTGGGCTTTTGAAAGGTATTCCAAAGGTTTTTCCCAAGGGATATCATGCGTATTGTTTGCAACATCTGAAGTGTAATTTGATGGACAAGTTTAAGGGCAGATTGTCTAATGGTTTTAGGGACAGAATAATCAAGTTGTTTTCTTATTGTGCATATGCGCCATCGATTTCTGATTATGAGGAAGCTTTTAAAGAACTCTGCAATGTTGGTGGTTCGAAAGCTAAGGCTTTTGTTGAATCGTTGCCACTTGACAAGTGGGCAAATGCATATTTTGAATGTAGAAGATATGGGGACATGTGTTCAAATCCAGCTGAGTCTTTCAACAAATGGATTTTGGAAGCCCGTCATTTGCCAATTTTGAATGTGATTGACACGATAAGGGTTAAACTGATGGAGAAAATGTGTGATAGGAGGCAACAATTATGGAAGTGGAACGGCATCGTGTGTCCTGAAATGGATAAGAAGTTGGTCACAAATTTCAACAAAGGTCGGTCGTGGACTATGGCAAAGGCAAGTGAAGATGTTTTTGAAGTGTTCTCCCTTCCGACAGTTGTGGTTGATGTTCAGAGACGGACGTGCACATGTTGTCGATGGCAGTTGAACGGTTTTCCTTGTGTGCATGCAGTGACGGCTATTCAAAAGGTTGGCCTACAAGTTTCAAACTACATAGATCCTTTTTACACCGTTGAAGCTTTTTCGATTGTCGTATGAGAGTATGATAAATCCTATTCCCACTCTCGGAGCTCCAAAAGTGACAAAAGAGAACTGTGTAATTCTTCCTCCTAAGACAAGAAGGCCGCGGAGTCGACCTAAGGTTCAAAGAATTCGATCAAAGGGAGAGAAGGTGAGGCAAATAAGGTGTGGGAGGTGTGAAAAGTTGGGAAACCACAATAGGAAGAGATGTAAAGAGCCAATTGAGTGAACTTGTTCTTGGGATACTACATAGTATTGTTTGATTTCTTTGATTTGAAATTGTTCTTGGGATATTGCAGAGTATTGTTTGGATGATAGATAAGATTTTGTTTGATTTCTTCAATTTGAACTTGTTCTTGGGATATTGCAGAGTATTGTTAGCATGATAGATAAGATTTTGTTGGTTTAGTTGGTGTAATAAAGCGTATATTTTCACAGATTTTCAGTCCTGTATGTTTTGTTACCAAAATACAGAGAACAGAATATGACAGATTTCATCATATGTTTGCACATTCACATCAGTGTTATGAACACAAATGTACATATTTTAGTTTCCAAATCTGCAGCAGCATAGGTATCCAGCAAATGTACCAAGATTAATGTCATTTTTGGAAAGCATGGCAATTCAAGAAGCCAAGCTTAGAAAATGTGCAGCAAACAAGGAAAAAAATTGATAGGGTTTCCTTGCTTTATGGCCTAGCCTAACGCCTTGCGTCTCAAACTAATAAAACTATCAATAAACAACAGTGTATATCAGCCCACTCTGGGCATTTCTCATCCTAAATTACCATTCATAATCAAAATTCACAAATAAATCCACACCGGGCCTTTTATCATCACAGTCAACAATCATAGCCAACAATCATAGCCAACAACCACAGTCAACAATCATAGCCAAAATACAAGTTTTATGTAACTATCAAAATCCAGATTGTCACCAGTTACAAACTGTCAAACGAACCACTTACAAACTGTCAAACCAACGACCTAGACACTGTTCTGCCATCTACAAAGTGTTCTGCCAACTACAAACTGTTAAACCAACCACCTATACAAACTGAGTTTGTAAGCAAAAGAGGAAAAACTATCATGCTAACAATACTCTGCAAAATCTTGGCTCATCATGTAAAATCCAGATTTGTCTACTTGTCAGAAGTCAAATCCAGATTTGTCTACTTGTTAGAAGTCAAATCCTGAGCTAGTTGTTGGTCTTGCCACTTTTCTTTCGTCCATGATCTTGGCTCATCAAGTAAAATCTTGTAAATCAAATACACTCTAAAAGCTGAAACATCTTCTTTTTCAAGCTTTTGTGGTATTTCTTCAAGCTCTGCGATCTTTTTGATGATATAACAAACAATGGGTCCATAATCAACCCTGCATATATTCAAGAAATAGAGTTTAGTAGATTAAAATAGATGTCGTCATATGCTTAAATATGGAAAATTTGATTGAAGCTTACGAAGCAACATTCTGTTGTGGTGCTTCTTGCACTGTTCTTAGTTGAGCACCATCTTTAAAGATTGACTCTATGGGAGTTAGCAAGTTGAATTGTGACTGATTACTCCTTCTTTCTTCCAATTCCTTCATGAATTTCTCAACAGCATCTTTCTATGTTTTCAAAGTAATTTTTTTATGTTAGTTGCAGTCATTGATTATAAGCAATTAAATAAGCAAATAAGAGAGAGGTGAAGGTTTTTTTACCACTATTGCAGCATCTTTAAGGTAAGGGTCGCCTGATTTCTCCTTCTTTCTTGGTTTCAATGAATTATAATGCTTCCATTCCTACTCTTGCATATCATAAACAAGCACAGTCCAATGATATGGACTGTTTTTGTTCATCTTATTTCCTGAAGAGTTCATCGGGAAAACAAGGTATCGAAAGTAATCTAAGCCCCTATCATGTAATTCGTCGTAGAGTTGTTCAAGTTTGCTATCAAGGAGGTACTTTTTGGGGGACTGATTTCCCATTGTGATAAGTGTATGTGGGAATAAAGTATCTTAGTTAGATAAATACAAACATATGTGAAAATCTGCATTTCTGGTATAGCACAGACATGAACAAATAATGACATCAAAAACAGAGTGAACATAACAGTGTTTTGTTGTGGGGAAAGGGCAATGTACTTACCCAGCAGCTGGATGTGAAGAATGCACTGTTTCCATGCATCAGTCGTTTAACTTCCTGCTCCCTTTTCAGCATTGATGTGTACCCGTCTATTACCTCGTTCCCCATGTCTAGGTCATCCAAAAGCTTTATTATTGACTTGAAAGTTATGGTATAACGTGTGTCGTTGTTCGTCCAGACTTCTTCACTGTGATGTCAAAAGGAAAGAATTACCATTCACAAATAAACCCACACCGGGCCTTTTATCATCACAGTAAACAATCATAGCCAACAGAATATGACATATTTCATCATCTGTTTGACAGATTTCATAATCTGTTTGCACATTCACATCAGATTTCATAGTCCTGTATGTTTTGTTGCCAAAATACAGAGAACAGAATATGACAGATATCATCATCTGTTAGAATGGAATTGAGAATTAATGAAATAAGTGTAGCTTTACTTACTTCACATGCCCCTGGTTTAGGTCATAAAATAGATTCAGCAATGCTTTGTCTTCTTCTTCCAGCAATTTACCCAATTTTGTTTTTTCAACTTTCCATTTTGGTATCACATTATCCATCTCCTCCTATTTATTCTTCTTTACCTTCTTCAGGTCTTCATAGACGAAACCTTCCCCCCTCTTCTCTATTCTTGTCTCATTTTTCACATTCTTTACAAGAGATGAAGGGTCCACCTGTTTCCTCTTTTTCCTGGTTGGTTTTGGATTGTTTTCAGCTAGTACACCCATGAAAGCTTCAATAGTTGTCCTTTCTACTTCTTCATCCGGCACCATTTGATGCTCAGGACCACATTCTTCTTCTTGTTCTTCTTCTTCTTCCTCCTCTTCATCTTTATGTAGACACCTCCCAAACGGGGCATCGCCATACAGATTGATCGTTTGTTGCTCGATTGGTTGCTTGCTTCATAAACCAAGATCGTGGACATTCCCATGGCTAGGAACATCACCACACGATAGCAGTTATCATCAAAACAGAGTCGCCACCTAGTTTATTAAAACTAGGAAAACAGATAGAGATTCTGGGTACGGAAGCCAAAAGTACAATAAGGGGAAGGTGTTAGGCACCCCTTTCTGCCCAGTCGTGAGACTGGCCCATAGTTATTCAACATAAGACATGTAGATACTTTGTTTAATTCTAACACATAGTCTGTTTAATTAAGCCTTTAAACAGTAAGTAAAGTGAGCCAGTGCGATAAGTAAAACATGCATCAGAAAGCAGAAAAGCAAACAAATTGTCCCAGGGAGATGGATCCCGCGGCCGGTGAATGAATGTCACGGCCGAGGGATCCTCCTGGTTTTATGTACCGGTCGAGGGATCGAAGCCACGATTGGTGTTCTTCCTCACACCAGACAGGAAAGTTAGCAGATAATCAAAACGTTACGATTAAGCATAAATATAGTAAATAAAACAAACCAGAGGCTGTTGGGCCTCACCACCTTGATCCCTCAGTTGCTTGGTTGCTTCGGATTGGTGGTGATTGACTGATTGCCCTTTTTGAGAACCCTAGGGTTAGGGTTTGAACTTCGGGGTTTGATCGTCGGATTGATGGCTGCCTTCGGGAGGTTAGGGCTTTTGAAGAGGGGGTTTGAGAGAGTATTTGTGCAGAGTTTTGTGGCTTGAGTGAGTGTATTCACTTGTTAATTTCGGACCCCAAAGGCTCCTTTATATAGGCATAGGGATGACTCACTCCGGCCAATCAAAATGCACGATCAAAATTGGAGTTAGAGTGTGATTCTAACTCTTCATGGCAATCCTCTAACGTAGCCCGAATGCATCGGGAAGGTAGTGTAATTGGATCAAACGTCTGACAGAACGTTCGAGAATCTGGAAAACAAGGGATCTGGCGGCCGAGGAATGGATGTTGCGGCCGAAGGATAGATCTTGCGGCCGAGGGATTGATCTCTCAAGGAGATTTTCTAGCAACAGGTTGCTCGGGTGAGGAAATGATGTTAAGGCCGTGAGATCAATGTCACGGCCGACAGATGGATTCTCCTAGAATTCTGTATTTTCTGTCTGAAAGGCTGTATGGCTCTGGATTGGGTCCTCTAAGTGGCTCAAAGTTCTTACCGAAAGTCCTAAGGTTCTCGAGAAGGCAATCAACAATCACTGTATCCATTTCATCATCGGGATGGTCCCCAAGGTGGGACTTGAAATAATCATTAGGCCAAATTGGGTTGTCTACAGATGCCCCTCTTTGACTGAGCTCAGACGGATCGCGAGACATGTTTGAGTAAAAGTCAAAGCTGTAAAAAGCAACTCAATTTGGTCCAACCACTATTCCAAGGGGTTTTCGAAAAAGGTTTTTGTTATGGTCGGGCCGGAAGGCTTCCTACGTATTCCACAGGGGAAATTCAGACCAACCGTAGTTCGGGCAGTAAAGAAAAATAAAAAAGTTTGTAGGGTTAGAGACAGAAGACGTACCTTCGGGCTTTAAAAAGCCGTAGTGCGACGTACCTAGACTGAGCCAGGATTTTGGCAGAGAGTAGTTGAAGGAGCACAGGGCTGCTAGGGAATTTTTGGCGGAGAGCTTCCATAGTATTTTGGGGTAGATCAGTACATGGCAGGTGCGTTTGCTTTTCTTGATCATCCTTACTTTGACTGAGGGGAACTCGGTAGAGTAACCTATCCTTGCGAATGAGCTGGAAGGAATTGATGTAATGGGGTGGAACCCAAGTCATCTGCTGGAGATGAATCGGATGCCGGTTTGTTTTGAGATATGGGGGCGCAAGGCCAGTAACTGGAGCACGGAGCTTTGGGGATGAGGGAATCGAGGCACGGAGCCGGTTGTAGTCATGAGGCAAGAGCCTGGAGAGTGATGGTTTCTGACGTCGTGGAACCGAGGCGCTGAGCCGGTTGTAGTCACAAGGCGAGAGCCTAAGGTGATAGAATCAAGGCATATAGCCTACTGTGGTCATGAGGTGAGGGCCTGAGGAGATCGGAGTTTAGAGCTTGATAGAACCGAAGCGCGGAGTTGGTATTGATCATAAGGCGAGAGCCTGAGGTGTCGAAGCTTAGAGCTTGACGTGATTTGAACCGAAGCGTAGAGCTGGTTGCATTCTAATGGTTTGTGCACAGAGCTTTCTCATCATAAGTTTTTGGCGTAGAGCCAAAGGATCGAGGCGCTGGACCGATCAATAAAACTGAGGCGTAGAGCCGGTTGATTGCAGGGTTGACTTGTTTTATGAGAGATATGCAGAGTGTATATGTGTGATGATGGTTGTTAGATATGAACAGATATGATGATGCAGACTCGATGTGATAATGGTGATGCAATCGATGCAAATGTGCACGGGCCAGTGCGTGTGTGTTTGATATAAGCGTAGAGCTTCTTTCAAGTTCCGGACTTGAGCATTCAGAGCGTAGAGCTCGAGCAATCGGACGGCAGAATCCAAGCATTCAAAGTACAGGCTTTGAGCATCCAGTATGCAGTGGTTGGGCATCCAAACGTAGAGCTTGAGCATTCAAGTGTAGAACTTGAGCATCCAGTACATAGTGGTTGGGCATTCGAAGAGCTTCGAGCATTCAAAATGTTAGATTTTGAGCATTCAGGCGTAGAGCCTGAGAATAGATGATGTCTAGATTGTTGGGGCGGCGTAGAGCCTGTTGAAATGGTTGTTACGGCTTCGAGCCAATTGAGATAGCGGGCGTAGAGCCTGTTGCTGTGATAGCGAGCGTAGAGCTGCTGAGTCGAGGGCTTGGAGCCGCTGAGTGAGTGAATACGGGCGTAGAGCCGCTAGGATAATGGGCTTTGAGCCGCTGAGATGGTCGTTACGGCTTTGAGCCAGTTGAAATGGTGGGCTCGGAGCCGCTGAGATGATAGAGATGGTGGTTATTTGCCGTCGAGATGGTTGTTATGGCTTAGAGCCAGTTGAGATTGCTTGAGTATGATGAGCGCGGGCGTAGAGCCGCTAAATACTTTGAGATGGGCTCTGAGCCGCCGAGTTGATGAATACGGGCATAGAGCCGCTATGATAATGGGCTTTAAGCCACTGAGTGATGGGCGTAGTGCCGCTGAGATAATAGGCCTTGGAGCTTGAGACAATGAGCATGGTGCGGCTGAGTTGTTTGATAGTGATGAATAGCAGAGTTGCTGAATGTCTTGATTTGCTGTAGTAAGAGCTTATGGCCAGCAGTTTGTGGAGAGAGAGCTTCCTTGTGCTCGGATATGCCCCCAAGGCTACTTTGTTGGTCGAAGACTCAGAAGTCCATAATTGCTTAAGTTTGGTGCACTGAGCAAAGTCCATTGGGGCTTGAAGAAAATTGATTGGGGGGCCAGAAGATCGATCTCTCGGCCGAGCAATTGATGTGTCGGCCGAATCATCGATGAACCGGCCGAGTAATCGCTTCATTTCCAGAGCTCTATAAAGGCCGAGGACTCGGCGTTCTTTCATTTCATTTTCCTATCCTCTCTTTCCAACCTCTGCGTCCGAGACTTCTACCGAAGGCTCCTTTCGCTTCTCCTTGTTCCTGTCAGCTCCGGGCCATGGATAGCACGCGGCTGACGATCGCGGAGGGAGTCCGCGACGTTCTTGGTCTTGTCTTGATGCTTGATTAGGGACCCTTGCATGGGTGGCTTGCTTCCGTGATGCGGAGCTCCTGGGGTGGCGGTGGAACGCGGTGTGGTGATTTTTCTCGGCCATGTGGTGATTCCTTTGAGCCACGTGGTGTCCCTTCTGCACCGTAGTACTCCTCTGGTATACACTGCCCCAGGGGTGTCCTCTTTTTTGTTTCTTTGCAGCAAGCCTCTGGTGTTCAGACCACCAGAGGGTTCGGCATCCTCTTCTCCTTCCTTTCTTTTGTTTTTCTGTTTCTCTTCCTGCATAGGTTAGTTTGACAAGAAATCGATGTATAGTTTGTTTAGGAAATGTGGGATGATCCACCTTGTGATGTAAAAATTTTTCGTTATATGAAACAAAAACCTTTTTGCTATGCTATGTGATTGTGTATGCTATATTTGCACCGTTTGTGTATGATAACTTTGTTAATTTGATAAAGAACCAGTGAAATAAACAGAATCGTGGAAACGGTCTGTAAAACAGCCATTCTGGCGGCCGACCTACTGATTACGCGGCAAAGTCTTGGATCTGGCGGCCGAAGGATCGTTTCGTCTGCTTGGGTTTGACTTTTAGGTCAACCCTAATTTTCATGGGCCGATGGATTGATCCTACAGCCGTCATATCGAAGTGCCGGCCGAGAGTCCGACTAAGTTACTGAGGATTTAGAATCCGATTCCGATTCGAACTAAGACTCGACTTAGTTCTATAAGTACGCGTTCTACGAACCCGATAGCATTGTCAATAACAATTCCTTGCATATGGCACAACCAGTCCTTGATCAGTGGTTGAATTCCTTTAATGGCCTCGACCGTTTACACTTTAAGTCCTTCGGTATGGACTTTCTCTTCTCCCTTCGTCAAATTCCTGTGAATTTTGCTTTCCTTAGGGCAGCCACCAGTTTGTGGGATCCTGCTTTTCATGTCTTTCGATTTAAGAGAGAGGAATTGTGTCCTACTATCGAGGAGTTTGCGACCATCATGGGTCATTCGGATAGAGAGGGTTTCATTTTCCCTAATCCTTTGTTCAACCGAGGTGATCCCTTGAAGGATTTGCTTTAAGTTCAGAAACATGAAGCTAGGTTCTTCATGGTGAAGGGAAGGCTGGAGATTCTACAGTTTGTCCAGCATTTCGGTACAGCTGAGGCTCATCGTCAAGTTTCCCAACAGAAAGCATGCTTTCATGCGTTGTGTATTTGTCTCCTTCATTATTACTTGCTTGGCCCTTCCTCTAGCCATGCTGATTCCATGCTGCTTAACCTTGCTCAACAAATTGGAAACCGTGTGAGTTTCGCTGGCTTAATGTTGGCAGAGACCTTGATGGGTCTAGATGTGATAAAGGGTAATCCTACAGCTCAGTTCTCAGGCAGTCCTTTGCTATTGCAGGTTCGCTCTTTGTTTGTTTATTTGTCAAGTTATCTTTTCATTCATCACTTTTTTGTTTTGACTCTCGTGTTCTCTCAACTCACAATTTTCCCTTGTTCTCTAGGTATGGTTATTTGAGAAACTAAAGGTGTGGGATGCGCCAGAGCGACTTCCCTATAGTCCAGACCACTGTATGGAGCGTCGCATGATCAGACAGTTTCCAACTGAGGCTGCTTGGGAAACATGGATGAAAACTTGCAGGGGTGATTGGATTCAATGGGTTTGACCCTGGTATGGTGTTGAGAGCATGACTATGAGTACCATGAACCACTTCGGTGTAGCGGTGATTGGTATTACTCGAGTTGTCTTCTACTTTCCTGCTCGCTTTCAAAGGCAGTTCGGGGCTGAACAAACCGCAATCCTAGGTGACCCTGAGTACACTGTTTCCAAGGTCCATGATGCCAACTTTTGTCGCAATATGCTGCGTCTTTGGCCGAATAGAGTGATGCAGAAGGTTGCTGAGAACTTTGCTGACAAGCTATCAGGTTCTTACAAGCGCTGGTTGAAGAAAAACCTTTTGGAGGACAGTAGTGTAAAGAGAAGGAAGACCTAGAGATTGACACTTTGCTTATGTTTTTTTTCAAAAGATGTTGTTTGATTCTAGCTTTCATAGATTGAGAATTGTTTCGGTTTGCTTTTTCCTTTTCCTTTGGAAATAATAAAACATTTGGCCATTTTATTTGAAGATGTTATTGCCATGGTTTGATAGTGAACATGCTTTAGGATAGACCTAGAAATTTTGGAAGTGATGATGATAGCAGTGGCCAGATCTCAAACTTAGAGATTTCCTATGTATCCTATGGAGGGAATCAGGCCATAAACGTAGTTCCAACAAAGGGGATTTGTTTTGTTTTTAGTTAGGGTCTACTCGGGTATTTTCCTCTCTTTTGTGCTCTTAATTTTGCCTAAAACCGCCCTTGCGGGTTTTCGGTCAAGCGAGCGTCTTATTTATGCCTTAGTTTTTGCTTAAGCCGCCCTTGCAGGTTTTCGACCTAGCAGACTGCTCTAATTTTTGCTTGGGTCCGCCCACCCTTGTGGTTTTCGGCCCAACGAGCATCTCTCATGGGTAGTACTTCCTCAGCTTGTCGATGTTGACTGGTGTTGCGAATTCCATTCCATCCAAATCTGCAATGTATGTTTTTTTTGGGTAAAAATCTGCAATGTATGTTACTCCTCCAGAAAGTATGCGTTTGATAAGGTAGGGGCCTCCCCAGTTTGGCCTAAACTTGCCCCTTGGGTCTGAAATGTGGCGACGAATTGCTTTGAGCACCATGTCTCCTACTTTGATGTCTCTCGGTTTTACCTTTGAATGCTCGCGCAATGCGGCGTTGATACCCTTGCACATGGTATAATGCTCTCAGCCTCCTTTCGTCTAGTAGTGCCAACTCGTCGTAGCGGTTTTGAACCCAGTCTTCTTCGATCATTCCAGTTTCAGCCAGAACCCTTAACGAAGGCAACTCCAGCTCGATAGGCAAGACAGCTTCCATTCCGTAAACCAGAGAGTAGGGAGTGGCTCCAGTTTGTTCAATAACCCCATAGTGCCAAAGGTAGCATTTCTGGCCAGTCTGTGTAGGTGTCGGTAGTCTTCCGCAGAATCCTCTTGATATTCTTGTTTGTAGCCTCAACTGCTCCATTAGTTTAAGGTCGATAAGTAGATGACCGATGATTCTGTATCCCAAATTCGACAAAAAGCTTCTTTGTCGCTCCCTTGAAGTGCAATCCATTGTCACAGACGAACTCGTGAGGTACACCATATCGATAGATGATATTAGTGCGAATAAATTTGGCCACATGAGTGGCTTTGAAGGTAGCATAAGAAGCTGCTTCTACCCACTTGGTGAAGTAGTCAATGGCCACTAGAATGAACTGATGTTTGTATTTTCCCTTTGGATTTATACTTCCAATGACATCTATCCCCCAGGCGGAGAATGGCCAAGGGGATGTCATGCTATATAATTCCGTGGGGGGAATGCGCATGCGATTAGCGTGGGTTTGGCACTTGTAACATCGGCGGACATAATCAGCACAGTCGGCCTCCATTGTGGTCCAGTAATATCCCTGACGCAGGATCTTCTTTGCCATTGTTGCCCCATTCATGTATGGCCCACAAATTCCTTCGTGTGTTTCCTCCATTACCTTGCGGCTATCCTCTGCTGTGACGCAAAGTTGACTTGGACCCATGTGTGCCCTACGATATAATGCTCCTCCACATATTACAAATTGGGCGGCAAACTTCCGCAGAGCTGTTTTGTCCTTTGAGGTGGTCTCGGATGGGTATTCTCCTTCTTCCAGGAATTTCTTCACGTCTTCGTACCATGGCTTGCCATCGTCTTCACCTTCCTCGGTGAAGGTACACTCGCATGCTGGTTTGACCTTTTGCTTGATCATGAGAGGCCGCATTGTGAATCCCAGGGGTATTTCGACCATAGATGCTAATGTTGCCAGTGCATCTGCAAATCTATTGCTCACTTGAGGAGTGTGCATGAAGATAACGGAATCGAATTGTGGAATTAGATCTTCCAGCGCAGAGTGATATAGTTTCAGTGTGTCTTCCTTGACCTTCCAGTCTCCTCTTGCTTGAGATACCACCAGGTTTGAATCCCCAATGACTTCTACCCTTTTTGCCCCTAGTTCCAGGGCTGCCTCCATTCCAGCAATGCAGGCCTCGTATTTAGCTTAGTTGTTGGTGACTTCAAATCTTAATTTATACGACAAAGGGATATGGGAGTCGTTTGGAGAAACTAGCAATACCCCTCTGCCATATCCACATTGGTTTGATGCTCCATCAAAGTAAAGCTGCCAGGTGTCGTCTAGGAGACATAGGATATCCTCGTCGGGGAACATGAAGTCTTTTGCCTCGGCTTCTGTCACAAGGTGATCTGCCAAGAATTCTGCCACAGCTCTTCCCTTTACTGATTTTCTTGTCATGTATTTGAGGTCGAATTCTGCTAGCAGCAACAACCACCTAGCTAGCTTTCCGATAAGTGCTGGCTTTTCGAAAAGATATTTGATTGGGTCTAAGCGAGAAACCAGCACCACCGGATGTGCTAACAGGTAGTGCCTTAGTTTCTTTGTGGGCCATACTAGCCCCCAACAGGTTTTCTCGAGGGGAGTGTACCTTGTTTCATAGTCCATTATTTTTTTGCTGAGGTAGTATATGGCGCTTCTACTTTGGCGTCGTTCTCTTGCGCTAGCATGCACCCCCTGGATGTGTCTGTTACTGAGAGATATAGAATCAATGGCTTCCCAGGGATGGGTGGCGACAGTACAGGTGGATTCTGAAGATATTCTTTGATTGCCTCAAACGCTTGCTGACAGTCTTGGCTCCATTCAAAATCAGTACCTTTCTTCAGTAGCTTGAAAAGAGGTTCACACGTAGTTGTGAGCTTGGAAATAAACCTGCTGATGAATTGTACTTTACCCAAGAAACTCCTTACTTCCTTTTCTGTCCTAGGCGGTGATATTTCAATGATAGCCTGTATCTTGGAAGGGTCTACCTCGATTCCTCGTTGAGTGATGAGAAATCCTAACATTTTTCCAGCCGTTACCCCAAAAGTGCATTTTTGAGGATTAAGACGTAGTTTGTAATTCCTAATCCTCTCAAAGAACTTTTGGAGTGCTTCATAGTGTCCTTCCCTTTCCTTTGATTTGACTATCGTATCGTCGACATATACCTCGACCTCTTCGTGCAGTAGTGTTGTTGCCATCCTCTGGTAAGTGGCTCCAGTGTTCTTTAACCCAAATGGCATCACTCGGTAGTAGTAGGTTCCCCAAGGCGTAGTGAAGGTGGTTTTCTCTCTATCCTCAGTAGACATAAGAATTTAATTATACCCAGAAAATCCATCCATGAAGGATAGCAATGCATGGCCTGCGGTGTTGTCTACTAGCTCGTCTATGTGAGGTAATGGGAAGTCGTCCTTTAAACTGGCTTTGTTGAGATCTCGGAAATCTACGCAGACCCTGATTCCTCCAGTTTTCTTTGGTACAGGAACGATGTTAGCTACCCATTGCGGATATTCGGTGACTATGAGAAAACCGGCATTGATTTGTTTGGTGACTTCTTCTTTTATCTTTAAGACCCAATCGGGGCGCATACGTCTTAGCTTTTGTTTAACTGGTTTTGCATCAGGATGAAGGGGAATTTTATGCTGAACGATTTCAGGGTCTATTCCAGGCATGTCCTCGTAAGACCAAGCAAAAACATCTTTGTATTCTTTTAGCAAAAGGATTAGTTTTTCACTTTCTTGAGAGGATAGTGTTGCACCAATTTTAATCGTTTTGGGATCGTTTTCAGAGCCTATGTATGCTGTGATTATTTCCTCAGAAAAAGGTTTAGCGTGCCTTTCCTCTTCTCTCTCGATGAATTCTAGAATTTCTTTTGGAATTTCTTCCTCAAAATTTGGTGTGTTAGAATCCATGCAATTGATCATAGGCAAAGTGAAATACTCTAAATCTTCCTTCTCATTGCTAAGATTGTCAAAAGACATTTCAGAATCAAACTCAAAATAAATGTTATGCCTTGGTGCTTTAACCAGGTTTTCCTCACTAGACTTAGTAGTTTCAAAAGATGAAAAGCTTGACTCGGACTGAGTCGATTCGGAGTCGGAATCGGAACTAAGATCAGAATTAGCGGTTTTCATTTTGTATTTTAGAGTATGTTCCATGGTCCAGTTAGGGTAAGCCCCTTGTTCAGCATCCACAATCAGCTCAGAGCAGTCTTTTTCATCACCAAGGTTGATCATCAGCACTTCACTGTCACCTTGATTTGCACTTTCATTATTGTCACCCTGCAAGTCTCGGAGGGCCATTTGATTTGCTATTGCTGTTATCTCTTCCAATTGAGCTTCAATCTCTGTTTCGTCGCTGTTGTCGACTCTTCGTGTGCCAACAAAGCCCCACCAATTACCAAAGCTATTTGTGATGGGGTGGATCATCCTTATTTCATTGTTGGTGACCCCCTCATCAAAGAGTAGGTTTAGTGATATTTCATCTAGTGGGTCGTTGTCAACAGACTCTTCTTCCTTCGCTTCTTCGGTTTCGAGGTTATTGACCTCGTCTATCGGCCAATAGTCGTCGGTAGGTGTATAGGGGTCATAAAAATAGATTGGGACCCTGCGAAGCCCTTCTTCTTCAATCATGTCTTCCATTTCTTCTTCATAAACTGTTCTAGCGAACATGACATGGTTGTCTTCAATGATAGTTACCATAGGCTTTGGTTGATATACCAGAGTGATGTATTTGGAGGGGTTGAAATCCTCAGCAGCAGAGTGGAGTGGGCCAGACAGCTTGGTGACAACTTGAAAGTGCGAATCAAACGTGGATAGTGATGCAGTCATTTTTCCTGAAAGATTTTTGTTTATAGTTAGATTGATTGATCTTACCTACTATTTATTTGACTTAGAGAGACTCCTAAGGTTTAACCTGCAAAAGAAAACTTTACAACATACATATATACAATGGGTGTGAGGAAGAACTTTTGCAAACAAATGCAAGTAGGTTCCTGTCTTAGTTTGATAAGTTCTATGGCTTTCTAAAACATGCAAGGTTTTGGTAGTCTCAAGGTGCTCCATTGTCAAAGGGCACCAGTCCTTTCACCAGCCCATCATATGCGGTGATTGGGTGATTCCCTTTTTGAAATACCACTAGGTACGAGTGACTGTAGAGTTTGTTGGAACCCCCAACATAACCCGTGTCATGCCGGGATATCAGGTGAACTCAACGGGTTACCCGCTCGATGCATATGATAAATGAATTAAACAAGGCATGTATTAATCTTATGTTGAACTTTCTGGTTATGGCTCTCATGTCCCCAGCAGAGTCGCCAAAAACAGTAGACACCTCCCAAACGGGGCATCGCCATACAGATTGATCGTTTGTTACTCGATTGGTTGCTTGCTTCATAAACCAAGATCGTGGACATTCCCATGGCTAGGAACATCACCACACGATAGCAGTTATCATCAAAACAGAGTCGCCACCTAGTTTATTAAAACTAGGAAAACAGATAGAGATTCTGGGTACGGGAGCCAAAAGTACAATAAGGGGAAGGTGTTAGGCACCCCTTTCTGCCCAGTCGTGAGACTGGCCCATAGTTATTCAACATAAGACATGTAGATGCTTTATTTAATTCTAACACATAGTCTGTTTAATTAAGCCTTTAAACAGTAAGAAAAGTGAGCCAGTGCGATAAGTAAAACATGCATCAGAAAACAGAAAAGCAAACAAATTGTCCCAGAGAGATGGGTCCCGCGGCCGGTGAATGAATGTCATGGCCGAGGGATCCTCCTGGTTTTATGTACCGGCCGAGGGATCAAAGCCCCGGTCGGTGTTCTTCCTCACACTAGACAAGAAAGTTAGCAGATAATTAAAACGTTACGATTAAGCATAAATACAGTAAATAAAACAACCAGAGGCCGTTGGGCCTCACCATCTTGATCCCTCAGTTGCTTGGTTGCTTCGGATTGGTGGTGATTGACTGATTGCCCTTTTGAGAACCCTAGGGTTAGGGTTTGAACTTCGGGGTTTGATCGTCAGATTAATGGCTGCCTTCAGGAGGTTAGGGCTTTTGAAGAGGGGGTTTAAGAGAGTATTTGTGTAGAGTTTCGTGGCTTGAGTGGGTGTATTCACTTGTTAATTTCGGAACCCAAAGGCTCCTTTATATAGGCATAAGGATGACTCACTCCGGCCAATCGAAATGCACGATCAAAATTGGAGTTAGAGTGTGATTCTAACTCTTCATGGCAATCCTCTAACGTAGCCCGAACGCATCGGGAAGGTAGTGTAATTGGATCAAATGTCTGACAGAACGTTCGAGAATCTGAAAAACAAGGGATTTGGCGGCTGAACAAAGGATCTGGCGGCCGAGGAATGGATGTTGCGGCCGAAGGATAGATCTTGCGGCCGAGGGATTGATCTCTCAAGGAGATTTTCTAGCAACAGGTTGCTCGAGTGAGGAAATGATGTTAAGGCCGTGAGATCAATGTCACGGCCGACAGATGGATTCTCCTAGGATTCTATATTTTCTGTCTGAAATGCTATATGGCTCTGGATTGGGCCCTCTAAGTGGCTCAAAATTCTTACCGAAAGTCCTAAGGTTCTCGAGAAGGCAATCAGCAATCACTGTAGCCATTTCATCATCGGGATGGTCCCCAAGGTAGGACTTGAAATAATCGTTAGGCCAAATTGGGGTGTCTACACTTTACCCTCTGCATCTTTCTCCACACTTTCACTTGTCTATTTTCCAAATAAAGAAATAAGATTAGGTTATCTGTGTGTTTCCTATGGAAAGATAAAGGAGAAAAAAAACAGAAACATATAACCTAATGTGTTTTAGATTACCTTGAATTGTTGGGTAATACAATGTGTCTCTATGTCGTCAATGGTTCCCTCCGCTCTTTCTAGCTTTTCAGCTATAATGTTGTTCTCTACGAGCACGTTGCAAATCTCAACTTCCTTATGCTCAACCTCTTTCACAAAAAAATCCCTCTCAACATGAGCAGTCTCCACTTCAAAATTGAGTTCAGCAACTGTTTCCTCATATGTCTCGTCTTGAAGCTCCGAAATTCTTTTCCGAAGCTGGGCAATTGTAGCATCTTTTTGCTCATTCTCCTCGGTCTACCTTCTGATTTTTTCTCGGAGGATTTCATTTTCTTTTTGAAGCTCTGTATTTGCATCATCATGGTCTAGGTCATCACCATCTTTATCCTGCTCATCTTCTGGCTTCACATGATCATCTTTTGGCACCTCAACAAATCTGAGCAACTCTTTCTCAAATTCCGTTGCCTTCAACTTTGAGTCGTTCACGCTTAACGGATCAAGAACATCCAACAGGTTATCTGCCAAACCAACACTAAGGTCGGTAAGCCTCCACTTGACGAACCTCGGAAAGTTTGTTGGATCTCCTTGGCTTACCAATTTCACGTGCTCACACAACCAATACTGTATTTCATGAAAAATACTCCCTCCGTTCCTAAATGAGAGTCCCTCTTTGGAATTCCAACTTTTTTAGGGGACATGCAATAATTATACTTTACTTTCTACAATTACCCCTATATTCTACCTATTTTGCACCATTTGAATTTAAAAAAGAGGGTTACTTTTGGAAAATTATGAAATTTTCACTTCTATTTTTGGAAAGGGACAATCATTTTGGAACATCCCAAAACGGAATAAGGGACTCTTAATTTGGAACGGATGGAGTACAAATTAGTTTAAATACAAAATAGGCAGAATACCAATGATATCCACATCTTTTAGCATATATGTAAGCAGATTATGAAAGATAACCACATCTTATAACCACATCTTCCAGTATATATATAGGCAGTTTATCACAGACAAAAAGTTGATATCATAAGAGGGTAGAAATTTTACCAGGAGCCCTGTTATGCAGCCCCCGGTTGATGCCGGTGTTTCAATATTGTCGTTCAGTTGCCTTATGAGCTCGTCCGTAAAGAATGTTGCCCAGTCATAGGAGCTGATCTTATCCAAGTCTTCAATAAGATACAGTGTTAGCACACGTGCTGCGTCGTTTGCACTTTCTTCATCCTTTTTCTTCACAGCTATTTGGAAGTATTCTTTCAGACTTGAATTCGTCATTACCCTACCTCCCTGAACACAGACTTTATAAGCAAACCTTGTTTCTGGCATCCTTGGTTTTGTTGTTGGTTTAATTCGGTTGGGCCCATACGGGATGCCGAATACAAGTGCAAACTCTTGTGCTGTTATCTTGACTGATTTGGTTCCTAGGTTGAACCTCCCTCCCGATCCTTCATACCGTCTTATCAACGAAAGAGCATGCAGGTCGCTTTTCCTCAGGTATGCCTCAGTCAAGCTCTCATCAACCACAACAAATATAAGATTAGCAAATGGCGTTTTTCTTATCTTCTCTTTCTGGAGCGTTGTGAACTTTATGTCCTTCAAGAGTTTCACAAAACTTTGAAAACTCGACCTGCGTGAAATTTGAACAAAATAACAGGAAGATGTTGGTATAGGACAGACATGAACAGATGATAACATGTTCCTCAATAAAACAGACAAATGTCGTTATCTTATATGAATATTGCCCAACAAAACAGAAAAATGTCGCATTTTTTAGATTACCTGTACTGAATTTGTTTAGGCTTAGGTTTAACCTCTTTCTTGACCTTTTTCTTCACCTTTTTCTTTCGTTTCTTCACTGCTTTCCTTTTTGCCACTTGCTTCTGTTGCTTCTGTTTCTGAATACGCTTTCGTAGAATATGACCACTCGTCTTTGGACTACACCTGCATAAGTTTAAAAATTTTATTCAGTATATGAATGGATATATATATATATATATATATATGCAAATTATCACAAAGTAACCATATGTTGTAGTATTCTATTCATAAACCATACCTAGATTTGTGATGGGCAGCCTTTTTCGTTGGCTTGTGAAGATCTTCTTCTTCTTCTTCATCTTCAGTATCTTCTTCTTCTTCATCATCATCAATATCTTCTTCTTCTTCTTCATCCTCATCTTCTTCTTCTTCTTCTTCTTCTTCTTCTTCATCCTCATCTTCTTCTTCTTCTGCTTCTGCTTCTTCTTCTTCTTTTTGTCCTTCTTCTTCTTCTTCTTCTTCTTCTTCTTGTATCTTCTTATTCTTGTTGTCCTTCTTCTTCACATTGTCCTTCTCTTCCTTGTCATTCTTCTTCTGTTTAATAGGGCTAAGTCGCTTCATCTTTGGACTAAACCTGCATGAGTTTCAAACTTTTGGTCAGTATATGAATGAATACATATATGCAATTTATCACAAAGCCATATGTTGTAGTATTGTTCGCATGATAGATAAGATTTTGTTGGTGTAATAAAGCGTACAAATTTTCAGAGACTTCCAGTCCTGTATGTGTTGTTGCCAAAATACAGAGAACAGAATATGACAGATCTCATCATGTGTTTGACAGATTTCATCATCTGTAGTATTCTAGTCATAAACCATACCTAGATTTTTGATGGGCTTCCTTTTTCTTCGGCTTGTGAACTTGTTCTTCTTCCTTTTCCTCATCCTTATCCTCTTCTTCTTCTTGTATCTTCTTCTTTTTGTCCTTCTCTTTCTTGTCATTTTTCTTCTGTTTAATAGGGCTAAGTCCCTTTTTCTTGTCGTTCTTCTTCTCCTTTTTGTCCATTTTATGAGAATCACTCTCTTGTTGCGTGACAGATCTTGTCATTTGCTTTGTTGGACTCTGTTTAACTTCATCTTCTTCATCTTCTATTGTTCTTGTTCTTTTTCGAGAGGAAGGCATTTTTTTTGCTATCTTTTTTTCCGTGGCGACTGCTTCATTCTCATCCTCTCTGGAGGCATAATAACTTGTAATGGTTTCATAGGATCTACAAGTACCAATTCTTTATTAGACTTATTCGGTTTCACCATTTTCTGTAACAAAATAGCAGAAAATGTGAACAAAATAACTGGATTATGTTGTTATATGTAAGAATCTTCAAATCTGGTATAGCACAGAGTTGAACAAATAATGACATCTGTCAACTTGTGTTATATGGATGTTCCTCAATAAAACAGACAAAGACATTAGTTAACTTGTGTTTTATGGATGTTCCTCAATAAAATAGACAAATGCTATGAGTACCAATACACTAAAAATGGACAACAAACGCAGAATATGCAACAGATGACAACATTTGTCATGTGATTTGTAAGAACAAACCAAATGCAGAGTACTGATATTGCAAAATTACAAAGAAGCTCTGACCAGATGGACTACGAACCCTAAATAAACCATAATCAGTAGCAAAGAAACCCTAACCAATGGACTACAAAAGCAAAGTATGCAACAGATAACAACATTTGTCATGTGATTTGTAAGAACAAACAAAATGCAGAGTACTGATCTTGCAAAATTACAAAGAAGCTCTAACCAGATGGACTACAAACCCTAATCAGTACCAAAGAAACCCTAACCAATGGACTACAAATCCTAAACAAACCGTAATCAGTACCAATAGACTGCAAAATGGACTACAAGCACAGAATGTACAACAGATAACAACATTTGTCATGTGATTTGTAAGAACAAACAAAATGCACAGTACTGATCTTGCAAAATTACAAAGAAGCTCTAACCAGATGGACTACAAACCCTAATCAGTACCAAAGAAACCCTAACCAATGGACTACAAATCCTAAACAAACCGTAATTAGTACCAATAGACTGCAAAATGGACTAGAAACGCAGAATGTACAACAGATAATAACATGTGGAACGAAACCTAAATGTTTGGAACAAAAAGCAGTTCGTAGTCCCTAAATGTGTAGAAACAGAGAAACAAAGAGTTTAGGGAAATGTGCAGAACGACTTACCAGTTGAAGGAAGATGCTGAAGGGGACGACGGCAACAACGACAACGGCGACTTAATCGACGAAGGATGGCGACTGCTCTCTCTCTCTTTTCTTCTGGAAGCGGATCGAATAGAGTGGGGAACTCTCTCTTTTCTTCTTTTCTTCTAGAAACTGATGGAATAGAGTGGGAAAAAGTGTGCCCGCTTTTGATTCAAAACAAGGGTATATTTGGAAACCGGGTCCAATTGTCTTGGTGGCAGCACGTAAATTATTGATGTCCTTATTACAGTATTAGTCCCTATACTATGGACCTCTGGCCGAAGCTCTCAAAAAATTTTGCTCGGTATGAGTGAAAATTTTGCTGGGTATGAGTGAAAAAGTTATTGAATTGATAAAAACTTTTGAGAGATGCTACATGCACTACACGTTACACTACATTTTATGTGGGGTTCATTTCGGGTCCTACAAAAATTCAAAAAAATATCCATAAATTCTAAAATATTGTTTTATGGGGTCCTGTAAAAAAATTAACTCCAACGGATATCGGCAAGTATTACTTCTTGATTCGTAGGGAAGAAATTGTTCAACTGCGCAGTTTCGCCACTACAAATCTAGAAATGATACTTACCGATATCCGTTAGAGCTGATTTTTTTACAGGACCCCATAAAATAATATTTTAAAATTTATCGGTATTTTTTTGGATTTTTATGAGATCCAAAATGAGTCCCACATAAGATGTAGTGTAACTATGTAGTGTAAAAAGGTAGTGTACCTATCTTTAGTGAAAACTTTTTTGTTAGTAGGAACCAATTGATAAAATGCGTTAAACGTTAAGTTTTTATTATTATTTTTGTTAGTGAAAGTGAGATAATAAAATGCATTGATTTTTTTTTTATTTTTGTTAATGAAAACGGGGCCTAAATTATCTTAATTTGTTTTCTCCCTTTTTTTCTCGCCAAAGAATTAGGGAGAAATAATTTTTTTTTCTTAATGTCCTTAGCGGGTATTAATTATTAAAACACGTCATGGACCGTCATTTTCCTTTTTTCTTATCTTACCATCTAAAGAAGGTTATTGGGCCTTTGAGAATTCAAATTCGTTGAAAAACAGTAAAACTATTCAAAACGTAATACTAAAACTCCGTCCCATAAGGTTTGGTATTTTCAAGAATGCGTGTCATTTTTTAAATTGCATATATCTTTCAATCCATAATATTTTATGCTATTTTTTGAACTTTGTTTAATAGAACAAATCAAAATCGAAACAAGATCCATATTGCTTATAAAAAACATTACAGATTAAAAGATATAGTTAATTTTTTCATAAGGCTGGAATAGTGAAAGTGCCAAATATTATAGGACGAAGGGAGTATATTCAAAACCATACCGACTTAAACCAGCGGTCGAAGTACATATATACTTAAGAACATACTATTGCAAATCAATCGAGCCGGTCGTGAATTGATTGAGGTTTGACTCAGTAAAGGTTTGTCCATATTTGATTCGCTTATTAAACAGACCAAATGTGAGTCTCAATTCAAGACTCGTTTGATAAATGAGACGAGCCCAAACATCTCAATATCTGGCTTGGTGAGGCTCGCAAACCGAATATATGTATATATAAACGAAATACGTGACCAAATTTTTTTTTTTGTCAACAAAAATATGTGTGACAAAGTTGGTTTTAACTCGCGACAATTTCGTCACTTATTTTCAAAAGCTTGTCACTAGAAATTTCATTGACAGTATAATACGTATCACAGAATTGTCACTAAAGTAGGGGTGAGCAAAAAATCCGTCAAACCGTGAATCCAGTCCAAACCAATCAAAACCGAAATGTTTGGTTCGGTTTTTTAGTAGTATGGTTTTGGTCATGGTTTAAAAAAATTAAAAACTGCGTTATATGGTTTGGTTTGTGGATTCATGTTTACGGTTATAGTTCCAAACCGATGCGAACCGTATAATACATAATACATATATATATAATTTAATTATGATTCACCAAATAAATAAGGGAGCCTTAGTCAACTAATTTCTTAATATTTTGATCCTATTAAATCCACCGCAATATTTAGTTTTTCTTTTCTGCCAAGATAATTTAGACTAATTAAACTTTTATATCTCACAACTAATTCCAAATTTCCTATGATTATTAATCTTGTTGTGGAGTGATTATCACAAGTTGGTTGCTACCATACTGCTGCCACTGCCCTTCGCTACCTCTTTTCTTTTTTTTCTTTTTTTTTGGTCAAACGAAAACTTAGCTACCTCATTTCAATTCAATTCAATAGTTTCAGGAATTATCTTTGGCTTTTTATTTGGTTAAACTATCTTAAGATGTTTAGTAGTTGGTTCATTGTAGTGGCTTATCAGTATTTCATTTTCTTAGTTTAAGACTTGAGGTAATTGTTGGTATTCTACTCTTAATTAGTTGGTTGAAAATGATAACTTAATTAGTTCAAAGCAAACCGTGGTTTAAAACCGAAACCGATCCGTATTTTAATGGTTTGGATTGGTTTGGTTCAATGCCTTTTGTGAATTGGTTTGGTTCTCCAAATTCATAATCCGTAGATATTGGTTTGGTTCTTGGTTTACCATAAAACCAAATCAATCTGGACCATGCTCACCCCTACACTAAAGTGTGTTAAAAATATTTAGTAACAACTTTTCAAATGCTGTGACAAATACGTCTTGTTTTTAATTAGAAGTCATATTTTACCACTAAAAATCATCTTTTTGTACAACGTTTGGAATCTAAGGTATAAAATACATGTCACTAAATATACGCATTTCGTCCGGTAATTATGAAAATAACTTTCCGTGAGTTGTCACAAATCTCTCAAAAACTTTGGACATTAGTGACAAATTTTCCTTATTTTTTGTAACTAAGAACCTAGGAATGCAACTCATGTTGAAGGCGCCCATATTTTGAACCTAGGACCACCTCCATAACATACACAACGTCTAACCATTGCAACAATTTGCTTTCCATGTTACTAATCACTATATTTATAGCCTGTTTGTCGGACAGATAAGATTTTGGGTGAATAAGAAATAAGGGTGGATAAGAGGTGAATATGTTATAAGGGGGGTTTATTTAAGGAGGGGAATTACCCAACACCTGGTAAATATGATAAATTACTTCGTTGTCCACATTTAATCATTTCATTGAAAATATGAATGATTTGAGGAGTAATTTGGTCTTTTTCCACTGAATAAGCTAATCATAGGGTGAGAGGTGTTGTTACCTAACACCCTTGGCGGGCTGTTTGGCTGCCGGATATGAGGGTGGATTTGGCAAGAGCCCTGATTTGAAATCCAGGCCCCACGCCATCTCCGGTCTTCGGCTGTCTTTCTGCGTGGGTGGATATGCATTCCGATGGATTGCTTCTCCGGCTTGGGGGTAGATTTCTAACGATGGGGGGTACCCCTGTCGTTAGCTAATCCAAGTGGGTTTGGGACAATTTTGCCCTCACAAATCCGGGTGAGGTGTGTTTTTCTACTTTTTCTCTCCCCATATCAATCTGTAAGAACGAAACGAAGAGAAGAGAGAGAGAGAGAGCGAGAGGAGTAGGAGGTCGCCGATCTGTTTGCTGGTGACTCCACTGTCGTACTCCGACATACAGTAGCTACTCTCGACCTCGTCTTCCTCCTCTGTACTCAGGTATTATTCATCTCGATTTGTGAAGGATGCCTTGTCGATCTGTGTACTGTGGTGTTTGGGGGTTTTGAGATTGTTACTATTTGCAAACTGATTTAGGATTGCGAATTGATTTTGCCCTAATCTCTGGCACCCAAATAGGCCATTGTCGATCTGTGTACTGTGATGTTTGGGGGTTTTGCGATTGTTACACATCTTGAGGTGTCGATCAGATTTTGCCCTAATTTCTGATGCCTAATTTTTGAGTTGCCCTAAATTTGAATATCTGAGTTGCCCTAATTTCTGAGTTGTCCTAAATTTGAATATGCCCTAATTTATCAGTTATGCATATTTTGCCCTAAACTATACAGATTCAGCAAGTAATTTGGCTCTGTTTTGGTTCAAAATTTGGGGGTTTCTGTGTAGGATTTTGGTTAAAGAAAATACGTACTTGAGAAACTTGTATTGAAGTTTTTTCTTTCAAGTTAGATTTGAATTAAGTTTCTATGGTCCGAAGTAAACATGTCCGTTGTGGCCTAATTATAATATTGCTGATTTGTGGGTTGTGCTGGCTATTCTCTGGGTTTGAAAGCTGTGTGTGTGTGTGTGTGTGCAAGTTGGGTTAAGGTTATCTTAGAACGGCAAGTTTTCTAGGCAGCTTGTGTGGGTTATGTTAGTTATGTTTGTCAGTTTGAAAGCTGCTGTTTGGTTGGCCTAATTTCAGTTGCCAGTCCATAGAAATTGTGCCCTTTATTTCATTTGGCCTAATATAAGTTGTGCCCTAAAACAGATGGCAAGAATAACGAAACGTGAGCGAAGAAAGAAGGCAAAGTGTGAGGCATTGGTAGCACTTCTATGTATCATGAGAACAGTCAATATTGTTTTGAGCCTTTATATGTTAATTACGGACTTGATTGGCGAAAGGGTTAGACAAAGGCCTCGTTTGCATCTGAATCCTAATGTTTACCAACACCAAATAGACGCACTTAATAGGTTGGTACACAGGAGTGACACAGATTGTCACAATCAATTGAGGGTAAATAGGTAGACCTTCATGAGTTTGTGTCATTTACTTCAGCAAAATGGACTAGAGGAGTCTAGGAATGTCACTCTTGTGGAGAGAGTTGCGATATTTTTGTGGATTCTTTCGCACCATACAAAAAATAGGCGTACGACCTTTCAATTTTGGAGATCAGGGGAAACAATTAGTAGACATTTCAACGCTGTTTTGCTGGTGGTGTTGCGCCTTCACAATGTCTTGTGGTATCATCCAGAAGCTATTCCTGCTAATGAGCCGGATGTTAGGTGGAAATGGTTTGAGGTACAGATAATTTCAAGTGTTCAATTATTGTAATGCTATTATTCATTCTAATAATCTAATCTAATAAAATAAATCGTTGGTATGTCGTAGAATTGTCTAGGGGCTTTAGATGGTACCTTCATACCAGTCCTCCCCCCAACCGAATTGAAGGCACGCTTCAGGTCAAGGAAGAGTGACTACGCGACAAATGTGTTAGGAGTTTGTAGTCGAAACCTACAATTCATATATGCGTTGTCTAGTTGGGAAGGCTCCACCACAAACTCGAGAGTGCTTCGAAACGCCTTGGTGAGGCCTAATGGGTTGAAAATTCCACAGGCTATGTCACTTTGTAACCTTTCCATTAGTCAACATACGTCCACATTTGTGGAAACGTACTCACCTACACCTATGTATGTCATTTGTAGGTCGTTACTACCTCGTCGATGCCTGTTACACTAATGGACCGGGATTATTAGCACCCTTCAGGGGTCAACGATACCACATAAACATTTAGAGGCAAGGACACGTGCCCCAGAGCCGAGAAGAGTGCTTCAACATGAAGCACTCTGCCGCACGCAATGTTGGGGAGATATGCTTTGGGGTGCTTAAGATGAGATGGGGAATCTTGAGATCGTACTCTTTCTATCCCATTAGGACTCAATGTCGCATCGCCACAGCATGTTGCCTCCTGCACAATCTCATAAAGCGTACAATGCCAGTGGATCCTGTTGAGGCTGAATACACGGCGTGGGAGCAACAAAACCTACATAATGTGCCACCTGAAGAGTACATTACAAGCATTGAAACATCGAATGTGTGGACCCAAATGAAGGATAACTTGGCAACCGAAATGTACAATGATTGGTTAGCTCATCATGGGGCTGGCCATTAGGATTTTTTAAATTGTGTTGTTTATTTGTTTTTAGTGGATTTGTTTAATAGAGTGGTTGAACAATTCTGGCCAATGTTGAAACATATGAACTATTTCCATGTAATAAATACTATTTCGTGAGTGTTTGCCCTATGTCAAATTGTCATTGTCATTCAAATCAGGTTGGGAAACATAATGGAAAGTCAAGGAACTTCCAAATCAAAACGAACCAATGCGAAGGGGGGACAAGAAAAACAATCGCGTAGGCTATGGACTCCTAAGGAAGAGGAGGCCCTACTTGCATGCATGTTGGACGCGGTCTCGGAAAAAGAAACATGGAAAGCCCATAATGGTTTCAAGTCGGGCTTCTATGTTGAAGTTGAGAAAGGCTTGCAAAAGCTATTGCCCGGGACCAATCTCAAAGCTCAACCAAACATAGAGTCTATGGGCTACATGCCCGGAAAAATTCCCCACCTCTCTTTTTGTATTTTTAGTGTTACAAAAAGGGGGAATGGTTGGTTCGTTTGAGAGTCGCCACCCGGGTTTGAAAAGGATTAACCCCGAGAAACCGTTTATTTGAAAAATGTGACTCTTTTGCCCTTTGAAAAGGTTTTGGTCTATTGAAAACAGAGAGTTTTGGGTTCGGGAGCCAGGTTACGAGAGGGGAAGGTTTTGTTTGGAAAAGCACCCCCCTCGCCCGATAAAATCGGTCTTTACTAATACTTGT
This sequence comes from Rhododendron griersonianum, assembly GCA_018127125.1. Lineage (NCBI taxonomy): Eukaryota > Viridiplantae > Streptophyta > Magnoliopsida > Ericales > Ericaceae > Rhododendron > Rhododendron griersonianum. The sequence goes on along the minus strand of CM030789.1, from coordinate 27,292,096 downwards.
GGGATTTTGAAAATCACTTAATTGCTTAACTTTTATGTCACATAAGACATAAACAATTAATTGCAGGAAACATAAACATTATTAGGCATGCTTGAATCTAATTGCAGAAAATAACAAACACTAGCATTTTGTCCCACGAGAACACTACCGTACGGCTGAGGCATGTGTCGTACAACACTGGTCTTCGTGGTTAACTTTGCAAAAAAGACAGCAATGACGTGTAAAAAGGTTGCATCAACAACATGCTTCAACATAAACAACTAAATACGACAAACAATTAAAGATACTGTTTCAAAACAAACACTACCGCACGACAGAAAATAATACCGTACGATACACATACTTAGTAAGCAGTAGTTCTAAAACAACCATAGCTAGCACATGACAATCTGAGATAGCCATACATGCTTGTCTACCAAATGAATAATTCCTACTTTAAAGGATGTAAGCAGTAGTTCTAAAACAACCATAGCTAGCAGATGACAATCTGAGATAGCCATACATGCTTGTCTACCAAATGAATAATTCCTACTTTAAAGGATGATGCATGACCGACATGAATTCAAGAAAGGATGAGCATGGTATACATTATCTTGATAGGAAACAAAGAGCATGACACTTAGCAATAAGACAAAAGATGAAAAAGCTATCGATTAAACTGTTTCCCTGAAAAGTACTCTACCGTGCGGTGGTAGTGTGTACCGCACGGTGGAGATGTGTGGGATTCCAACTTTAATTTTCAATGCAACATTTGAACCATTTAGACCCAAAGCTGGTATAAGGAACCAGTCTAGGCCATGTGGTTCCCCTCAGATTACAGAGACAAGTATTGGATAAAAGATTTATACCACTTGGAGCGAAAACCTTTCTTTGGGAAGTTGTATCTAATGTGGTGGCCTTTGGTGTGGATTTGGACTAGTATGCAAACTTTGACGGACTAGAACAGTAGTGCACGAAGTTTGGCTATGATTTTGATAACTTTTGGAAGACTTGTTTTGGAAAGAAGATGGTGTTTTTTAAAGAAAGTATGGAAGATAGACATTGGTATTCAAGACATATGTGAACTATTTTTGATATATAGAACCATGTTTCTCTTTGATCTCTCTCCTTCTTTTTTTTTTCCAGAAAATGTCCTCTTTCTCTCTCTTTTTTTCTTCAAAAAATTGTATATCTTGTCCAACACCAAGGGAAGGTATTTATAGAGCAAAAACGGCTTGAAAACCACGCATACTTGGCGTGCAAGTTAAGCCTTTCGGCCTTCAACTAAAAAGCTTGGTTGTCAAGTAAAAATAAAGGCGGCAATATGTACCGTACGGTAGAAGTGTGTACCGTACGGTGGACATTGTTCTATCGCACGGTGGACATTTTAACCGCCTTAACTTTAAGTTGGCAGGGATGTACCGTACGGTGGAAAGTGTCCCGTACGGTGGAAATATTTCTACCGCGCGGTAGAGTTTGACTGCTCAGCAGGCCAAACTTCGCGAGGCCGCCTCGGGCACTCCCGAACTCGGTTTTTGGTGTTTTTCGAACCGTTGGAAAGCTCGTTAAGTCTACTTTCTAACCCAAGTGGTTTGGATCAAAGAAAATTTGTACATCAAAAGATATGACAATTCTACCCTCAGGTGGTCGAAAAAGAAGTCGTTTAGGCAAAATCCTTGTATCTCCCTTATTTCAAATCGGATTAAGGCTTATTATATATCGATAAAGAGGGTTTTGAATGTACTAGAAGATGGTGGAATCCAAACATAAAAATAAGGAAGTTTGGTTTATAAAAAATGGGCTGAAAGCAGACTAAACCAAAGACCGTTGGTGCCACGATGGCCAAAACACGTACTCACTCATTTTAAGTGTTACTTGGCACTCTCATACCTATTTCTAAGGTGTTTTCTCACTCCTTTGAGTACAAAGAGCATTGTTTAAAGCTTTCAAGGCACGTTTTCATCATTGGGAAGCTTAACGGCCACTTGTCTACGATTTTCGAAAGGTAATACTCCAAAAGGTTTAGAACAATCCAAAGGTTTAAATCATGCTTGTTTATCATCATTGGAGACTTAAAAGGCATCCGGGATTTCCAAATTTGGATGTCTACAGTTGCCCCTCTTTGACGAGGCTTGATTACCACTATATGGTTCAAGTCGCGTTAAAGACATAGATCACCCAATTTGGTCGTCTAGGTACCTTTTAAGTAAATGTATTGAAAATGCAACATATGGAAAAATGTGGTCGTGCCCTTTCAAGCTGCCTACGTACCCTTTTGTAGGGATCAGACCTGCGTAGTTCATGGGGGCAAATGCGATGTATGATATGCAAACATGATACGGGTAATGTAACAAATCAATCCTATCGAGGATAACAATGTAGACCTAGCAAGGCTATCTACACTATTTGAGGGTAATTTTAAAAGATGATTGAAGATTGTTGAGGGTTTGAACTCAACAAGCTATTTGAAAATCGCTTATTGAGGGTACGACCTCAATGAACCATTGGAATTATGGTTGTTAAGGGGGAGACCTTAACAAGCCATGATAGAAGATTGTTGAGGATAAGAACTCAACAAGCTATTGGAAAGGCGGTTATTGAGGGTACGACCTCAATGAACCATTGGAAATATGACTGTCAAGGGTGAGACCTTAATAAGCCATGATAGAAGATTGCTAAGGATAAGAACTCAACAAGCTATTGGAAAGGCGGTTATTGAGGGTACGACCTCAATGAACCATTGGAAATATGGATGTCAAGGGTGAGACCTTAACAAGTCATGATAGAAGATTGTTGAGGATAAGATTTCAACAAGCTATTTAAAGATTGTTGAGGATAAGAACTCAACAAGCTGTTAGAAGTTTGTTGAGGATAAGAACTCAACAACAAGCTATTAGAAGTTTGTTGAGGATAAGAATTTCAACAAACTGTTAGAAGTTTGTTGAGGATAAGAACTCAACAAGCTATTGGAAAGGCGGTTATTGAGGGTTCGACCTCAATGAACCATTGGAAATATGGTTGTCAAGGGTGAGACCTTATTAACAAGTCATGATAGAAGATTGTTGAGGATAAGATTTCAACAAGCTATTTGAAGATTGTTGAGGATAAGAACTCAACAAGCTATTAGAAGTTTGTTGAGGATAAGAACTCAACAAGCTATTAGAAGTTTGTTGAGGATAAGAATTTCAACAAACTGTTAGAAGATTGTTGAGGATAAGAACTCAACAAGCTATTGGAAAGGCAGTTATTGAGGATACGACTTTAATGAACCATTAGAAATATGGCTATCAAGGGTGAGACCTTAACAAGCCATGATAGAAGTTTGTTGTGGATAAGAACTCAACAAGCTATTGGAAAGGCGGTTATTGAGGGTACGACCTCAATAAACCATTGGAAATATGGCTATCAAGGGTGAGACCTTAACAAGCCATGATAGAAGATTGTTAAGGATAAGAACTCAACAAGCTATTGGAAAGGCGGTTATTGAGGGTACGACCTCAATGAACCATTAGAAATATGGTTGTCAAGGGTGAGACCTTAACAAGCCATGATAGAAGATTGTTGAGGATAAGGACTCAACAAGCTATTAGAAAGGCGGTTATTGAGGGTACGACCTCAATGAACCATTGGAAATATGGTTGTCAAGGCTGAGACCTTTACAAGCCATGATAGAAGGTATTTTAAAAGAATGGCTATCGAGGGTGAGGCCTCCACAAGCCTTTTGGAAAATGGTTGTTGAGGATAAGATCTCAACAAGCCATAATGGCAATCGCTTGGAAAGATAGATTAATAAGGCACCAAATTTTGGGATTAAAATAGTGAATCCCAAGGATTCGAGGCCACAAAAGGCTTGGTTTTAGGACACAAACGAGTCCTGAAGGACAAGAATGTAATTTGGAGACTTAGAACAGAAAGTTGGCCATCGAAATTTGAGGTTTCAATGAACTAAAAAGGGTCGGATTTGTAGACTTAGCCTAGCCTATCTACAAAGCCGAGATCGTTTAAAAGAGATTTAAAAGTGCAAGTGTATTCCTAGCATGGGGAGGCGTCTGGTCATTGCTTGAAAAGATGTCTCTTAAGAGGTTTGATTGAAAAGCTTAGGTTAACTAGATTGTTATTTGGAAAGATATCCTTCGGGACGGTTGGTTGAAAAACTTAGGTTGGCTAGACCATTAGTTGAAAAGATGTCCGTTGGGATAGTTGATTGACTTTTGTACATTATGCAAGACTCATGTTTCGACACTTGACGACAATGTGGACAACATTCCTTTTTGTTTTTGAAAAATGAGCGGCACAACCGAGTGTCCCCTTTTGCTTTACCGTCTTTCTTGTTTGGCCTTCGTCAGGGTTTGGGTTTGCCTTCGTTTGGTTTTGAGCTTCCATGCCCCAGTCTTGAATTTGGGCATGCATTTGCCCCAGTAGATGGCGTTGGGCTGACGCACCCCAATCTTGGGTTGTTTTGCCTCAGTGGACTGTGGATCCTTAATTCTGACTCATTTTCCGTTGTTGTTGATAGTTTTGGGAACCAACTGACTATGTATCCAAGCAGGGTTACTTTATGCATTGAAATTGCTTCCACGAGCTGAGAATTGACATGACCAAGTGACTCGATTGACCTTTTAGGCAGATTTTGACAAGACCACGAAGGATAGGAAAAGAACTTTTGAGTGACTTCCGTGGTTGCTATTGATCAACCATGTTGACTCGAAGGGTAGGAAGGAGAGCAACTTTCTTAAGAATGCCCTTGACTGGGTAGACTTGAACGACGTTCGAGGGGTGACAACTCGATTTTATGACGTTGACTCGGAGACTGTTTTTAAAGGGTGCCCCTGACTGGGCGGGGAGTGATCAAACCGTGTTGACCCGAATGACAAGGAAGACCATGTTGACTTGAGATTTTGAAGGAAGGCAAACATGTTATGCAATTGGCTGTTGAAACTGTTATGATAAACTTAGGTATTTGATAATTTTCCCTTTAAGATTTTTGAAAATTGTTTAACTTCATCAAATGATTTCTATTTGGAATCAGTTGCGCAAGAATTTTTATCATGAACCCATGTCTTGGATCGCCGATGATGATTTACTGAATTTCCATTTGAAATGTCCCGGTTTGGACTTTTGCTTTTGGTTGACAGCAGTGTTGGTGAATTGATGCCAGTGTTGCACAATACCTTGACTGTTGACTTTCAAGGGAGATTATACTGTTCTCTTTTGATCTTCCTCTGATCAAGTTGCGTTTTTCAATCTGAAAGGACTTTTTTAAGGTTATAATGGGGCCAAGGCTTGGGTTTAACAAAGAAAAGATAACAAGCTCAAAAAGTTTTATTTGCTTTGGGTGATTAGAGCTAGCAGCTATCTTGAGTTTGAACAATTCTTGGAACTTTTGTGAATTGCGTCGCAGCGACAACTTTGCATTGGGGGAACGGCTCTTTTTTATTTTTTCGAATGACGCCTTTTCTTTTATTCCCCCCCTCTTTTCCTCATATTGTCGTGCAATGCTTGGATCTCTCGAGCTTTCTAGTTGACCCTTTAGCGAGCTTTGGGTCGGTTATCCCCAAGCCAAATGGCTTTAGAGCACCAGGTTTTAAGAGACCCCTATGGACTTAATTGCTCAAGTCAAAAAGGCTTTATGTTGAGATCCAAGCTAACCACATTCAATGTGCCTTCACAAAGTCTATCCATCATTTGATGCAAACAATACGGTGGGAGCATACCCCGATTGCCCGGTTACTACTTAATGGACGCCCGGATAAGCATTAACAATATAGCATGCAATTCCTTTTTATCGAGGAAGGAGTTCCAAATACAAACGTACTTTCATTTTTTTGATGTGTCAATGGTAACCACATGTTTGGGCACTTTCATATCTCATATTTCATCCCAGTATGGGGGATAGCTGCCTAGCTGGGTTCTTTTGAATTGATTTAGGCTCCAAGGGATATATTTATGTGTTGGATAAAAGCAAAGAATGCCTTTCTACATTTTGAATTGCGCAACTTGATAAAAGGAACACAAAAATGCTCTAACTTTTGCCTAGATCGTATTTGGGAGTTTTGATCTAGCGAGCTTTTGATTATTTGCCTTAACTTTTGCCAAGATCGCCCTTGTGGGTTTTCGACCTAGCAGGCTCTTCTTTTTCTTCTCCTTCCCCTTTTTTTTTGTCAAAGTATTGCTCGTCGGTGGCGTTGCTTCGATGGCGTCGGGGAATGGTCCTCTGGATGTCCTCCTTTTTGCATGAGGGTTCAATACTCTTGCGTTTTGAGGTGATTATCATGACTTTCAAATGATGAAGGAAAACAATTTTAAGTTGAGGGAAATTTGCAAAAACCCAAGTTTATTATCACAATTTTGACACAAAAGCATGACATTGATTTTTAAAAGATGCAGCCGAACCACTAAGGGTTGCCTACGTATCCTTTTGCAAGGAATCAGGCCGTGCGTAGTTCGGGACTACGTAACTGACTCTCTTTTGTTTTTTTGTTTTTCTTCTTCTTCTTCTTCTTCTTCTTCTTCTTCTTCTTCTTCTTCTTCTTCTTTTTTTTGACTCTTACAGACTTGAAATTGAGGAACATACAAGAATAAAGGTGCAAAAGACTCGAAGTGCAAACTGACTCAAAAATGAAGAGGACACGGACTTGAAGATTGAAAATTCCCAAGACTCGTGGAAAGTTGGACCATTGCATTTCACCACTCTTTGCTGAAGAGGACACGGACTTGAAAATTGAAAATTCCCAAGACTCGTGGAAAGTTGGACCATTGCATTTCACCACTCTTTGCTGAAGAAGACGGAGTTGATGTAAGGATTGTTCATGGGCATGAGGTTTAACATGGTGTTGCATTTAGTGGAGGAGGGATGATCCCGTCATCGATGAGATCTTGAATCTTGCGACGAAGACGGAAGCAGTTATTGGTGTAGTGGCCAGGCATTTGGTGGTAAGCACAGTAGGTGTTTGGGTTGTGGGATGCTGGGAGAACAACAGGTGGAGGGGTTGGAGGAAGTGGTCGAAGAGTGCCTTTTTCCTTGAGTCTCTCGAAGACGACTGACAGTGGTATGGGGAATTGGGAGAAGGTGCGGGGTCGAGTGCGAGGACCGTTTGGTTGAGTTTTGCACTTGGGTTGAAGGTCGACGGAACTTTTGCTTGCTTTGCAACTGTATAGCATTATGCTATCAAAGGGATACACTCTTTTGCCTTTGGGATTGATCTCATTCATAAGCACGTCCTCTCTTCCTGCACTAGTTTCGGACAGGGATCCGCCATCCTCCTTTGAGTGTGTTTTGGCATCATGGAATTCAGCCAAGTCTCTGAACATGTCTGAAAGCTTTACTGAAGGGTGATAGATTTGTGGAGGTTCTTCGATCCTGACATTATCAGCATTTAGTCCCAGATCCGGGTTCAGGACTACGGAGGTGAGAAGATTAACCAGCCCTTGAACAAGAGTTAGCGTTTTATGCATTTTTTGACTCAATTTCTCCATAGCCTTCATCAGCTTAATCAGTTCTGTCTACCCCGCCATTGAGGTGTTCAAAGGAGATGGTGTGGCTTTGTGTAGGATGAACGCCCAGGTACTGACAGTAAAGCAAAAAGAAAACGGACTTAGAATGTGCCCTTGTTGTATTTTATTTAAAAGAATGTGTATGCCATAAAAGAATGTTGTACACGTGTTGTCGTTGTCGACTCGAGGATTTCAACAATCACGGGTAGGTTGTGTCAGGTAGGTTAAATTCCACACGTTGGGAATCAGAGCCAATCTCTTTATCTTGACCATCCGAGACAAAACAATGAGGTTGTTGCGATCCATAAACTAAATATATTTGAGGTTAGACAGGGCTGGAGGGAGCCGTTCGGGAACGGCAAACACCGGAGGTATCTCAAACTCCATGGATTTAAGGTCTCCTAGACCATCCCTAGAGACCTATTTTGATCTAGATCTCACTTAAGGTGCTTGCACCGAAGATTTTCTGACAATCCGGGTAGATCGCTGTCAGGCAGGTTAAATTCCACACGTTGGGAATTAGAGCCAATCTCCTTATCTACGACCATCCGAGGTAGAGCAATACGATTGCCGGAATAAGACGCGCTTAAGGCTAGGCTAGATCAGAAGGAGCCGTTCGGGCACGACGAACACCGGAGGTATCCCAAACTCCGTGGATTTAAGGATTCCTAGACCATACATGCATGAGTTTGTAAGCTTAACAGAATTGCCCCAATTCTCAGTTGCTTGATGGTGTATACTTTATGAGGAGCATAAGACAAAGGGAAAACTTTGACAAGCCAAAATTACTTTCTTGTCAATTACTTTGGATAGATTTGAAAGATTATTCACTAAGAGTTAGGTCCTAGTGGGTTTTTTGGAAATCTAGTTCTTAAGAGTTAGATCTTAATAAACTAGTTTAAAGTTAAAAAGCCATTGATTGTGAGGCTTTGTTTGAAGAGAATTTAGTCATTGGGAGTTAGGTCCCAATAAACTAATTTGGAAAAAATTAGTTATTAAGGGTTAGACCTTAAAGAGCTAATTTTTATTTGAAAAAAGCTAGTCATTGAGGGTTAGGTCTCAACAAGCTAGTTTGATTTGGAAAATTATTGACAAAAATGATATTTTTGGCTTGATTTTGATTTTCCCTACGGCTTATGATCCCTAAGGAATTGAAACAAAACATGCATTTTCCAACATGCATGACTCTAGGGTCATAACCTAGGGTCAAGCTAACACATGCATGCAACATAACAGCAAGTAAAGACAGCATTGAAACACATAGGCAGGAAAACAGTAAACACGTAAGCAGGATATATCATGTAATCCTAACGTTAGGGCCCTGTCCTAGTTTTGGCAAGAGTTCTATGTTTTGCTATATGCAAAAGGCCGGTTTTGGTTCAAGGGGGTCCCCCAGACTAGAGCCAATAATTTGCCTCCCTATTGCCAAGTGTACTGCATGGCAATGGTCAAACGGCAGGCTGACTCATCATCGTCCAAGGTTGCCGAGCATTTTGGGATGTCCTAGCACCAGCAAGCCGGGTAGGGTAACCAAAACGTAGCGGCGGGGCTATCCAACATCGATGCACGTGCAATGCAAAAGTTAAGCAATAAGATGGAAAAATCCCACAAGTATTTTCAAGCTTGGCTCTCGTATTAAATCATATTTTTAAGAAAAATTACACAAATGAAATAACCAAAAAGTCCCAGGACGGGTGGTCGGGCTGAGCCCCGTTAGAATCACCACACCTTTCTTAGATAGCGCGAAGCTTATCTTTTTGACAGACTTTTGAGAAGGGTTATTTTCACAAGTGTAATAATCTCTAAAAACATGAATTAATAAAAGTATCCCCAGCAGAGTCGCCACTGTGGGCTACATGCCCGGAAAAATTCCCCATCTCTCTTTTTGTATTTTTAGTGTTACAAAAAGGGGGAATGGTTGGTTCGTTTGAGAGTCGCCACCCGGGTTTTGAAAAGGATTAACCCCGAGAAACCGTTTATTTGAAAAATGTGACTCTTTTGCCCTTTGAAAAGGTTTTGGTCTATTGAAAACAGAGAATTTTGGGTTCGGGAGCCAGGTTACGAGAGGGAAAGGTTTTGTTTGGAAAAGCACCCCTCTCGCCCGATAAAATCGGTCTTTACTAATACTTGTGGGATTTTGAAAATCACTTAATTGCTTAACTTTTATGTCACATAAGACATAAACAATTAATTGCAGGAAACATAAAACATTATTAGGCATGCTTGAATCTAATTACAGAAAATAACAAACACTAGCATTTTGTCCCACGAGAACACTACCGTACGGCTGAGGCATGTGTCGTACGACACTGGTCTTCGTGGTTAACTTTGCAAAAAAGACGGCAATGACGTGTAAAAAGTTTGCATCAACAACATGCTTCAACATAAACAACTAAATACGACAAGCAATTAAAGATACTGTTTCAAAACAAACACTACCGTACGACAGAAAATAATACCGTACGATACACATACTTAGTAAGCAGAAGTTCTAAAACAACCATAGCTAGCACATGACAATCTGAGATAGCCATACATGCTTGTCTACCAAATGAATAATTCCTACTTTAAAGGATGATGCATGACCGACATGAATTCAAGAAAGGATGAGCATGGTATACATTATCTTGATAGGAAACAAAGAGCATGACACTTAGCAATAAGACAGAAGATGAAAAAGCTTTCGATTAAACTGTTTCCCTGAAAAGTACTCTACCGTGCGGTGGTAGTGTGTACCGCACGGTGGAGATGTGTGGGATTCCAACTTTAATTTTCATGCAGCATTTGAACCATTTAGACCCAAAGCTGGTATAAGGAACCAGTCTAGGCCATGTGGTTCCCCTCAGATTACAGAGACAAGTATTGGATAAAAGATTTATACCTCTTGGAGCGAAAACCTTTCTTCGGGAAGTTGTAGCTAATGTGGTGGCCTTTGGTGTGGATTTAGACTAGTATGCAAACTTTGACGGACTAGAACAGTAGTGCCCGAAGTTTGGCTATGATTTTGATAACTTTTGGAAGACTTTTTTTGGAAAGAAGGTGGTGTTTTTTAAAGAAAGTATGGAAGATAGACATTGGTATTCAAGACATTTGTGAACTATTTTTGATATATAGAACCATGTTTCTCTCTGATCTCTCTCCTTTTTTTTCTTCAGAAAATGTCCTCTTTCTCTCTCTTTTTTCTTCAAAAAATTGTATATCTTGTCCAACACCAAGGGAAGGTATTTATAGAGCAAAAACGGCTTGAAAACCACGCATACTTGGCGTGCAAGTTAAGCCTTTCGGCCTTCAACTAAAAAGCTTGGTCGTCAAGTAAAAATAAAGGCAGCAATATGTACCGTATGGTAGAAGTGTGTACCGTACGGTGGACATTGTTCTATCGCACGGTGGACATTTTAACCACCTTAACTTTAAGTTGGCAGGGATGTACCGTATGGTGGAAAGTGTCCCGTACGGTGGAAATATTTCTACCGCGCGGTAGAGTTTGACTGCTCAGCAGGCCAAACTTCATGAGGCCGCCCCGGACACTCCCGAACTTGGTTTTGGGTGTTCTTCAAACCGTTGGAAAGCTCGTTAAGTCTACTTTCTAACCCAAGTGGTTTGGATCAAAGAAAATTTTTAAATCAAAAGATATGATGATTCTACCCTCAGGTGGTCGAAAAAGAAGCCATTTAGGCAAAATCTTTGTATCTCCCTTATTTCAAATCGGATCAAGGCTTATTATATATCGATAAAGAGGGTTTTGAATGTACTAGAAGATAGTGGAATCCAAACATAAAAATAAGGAAGTTTGGTTTATAAAAAATGGGCTGAAAGCAGACTAAACCAAAGACCGTTGGTGCCACGATGGCCAAAACACGTACTCACTCATTTTAAGTGTTACTTGGCACTCTCATACCTATTTCTAAGGTGTTTTCTCACTCCTTTGAGTACAAAGAGCATTGTTTAAAGCTTTCAAGGCACGTTTTCATCATTGGGAAGCTTATCGGCCACTTGTCTACGATTTTCGAAAGGTAATACTCCAAAAGGTTTAGAACAATCCAAAGGTTTAAATCATGCTTTGTTTATCATCATTGGAGACTTAAAAGGCATCCGGGATTTCCAAATTTGGGTGTCTACAGAGTTGAAGGTCAAATTTTGGAAGGTAACATATGGTCGTATTGCCGACATGATACGGCTAAGTGGCTTTGCGTGGAATCATGCAACTAACTCCATCGAGGTGGATTCGGAGGACGTGTGGAAGGAATATGAAAAGGTAACTTCTCTACTCATTCATTAAAACCCGCCTTGTGTAGACACCTCCCAAACGGGGCATCGCCATACAGATTGATCACGCTTGTTTGGTTCCACTTCATAAACCAAGATCGTGGATACCCCATGGCTAGGAATATCGCCACACGATAACGGTTATCATCAAAATAGAGTCGCCACCTAGTTTATTAAAACTAGGAAAAATAGACAGAGATTCCGGGTACGGGAGCCAAGAGTACAATGAGGGGAAGGTGTTAGGCACCCCTCTTTGCCCAGTCATGAGACTTGGCCCATAATCGTTCGACATACAATGTATATTTGCTTTATTTAATTCTAACACATAATCTGGTTTTTTGCCTTTAACAGTTGATAAGGTGAGCCAGTACGATAAATGAAAGCATGCATCAGAATAAGCAGAAAACAAATATGTCCCAGCAAATAGATCCCTCGGCCGGTGAATTGATATCACGGCCGAGGAATCCCACTGGATCTATATATCGGTCGAAGGATTGATTCCCCAGCCGATGTTCTTCCTCACACTAGAATACGAACAGTTAATAGAAAGAACTAATTAAAAGCGAGAGACGGAAATTAAATCAAACCATAGGCCGTTAGGCCTCACCACCTTGATCCCTCAGTAATTGATTGCTTGGATTACGATTGATTGTAGATAATAGTGGTTGATTGTGGTAGTCAACTTCACAAAACCCTAGAACAAAGTGAGTTCTTTGGGGGTTTTTACTCTCGGATGCGGCTACTCACGGGAGGTTAGGGCTTTTGTAGAGGATTGATAGGAGATGATTTCTGTAGAGTTTGGGGGCGGATCATGGAGTGGAGAGATGTGTATTTCATGGTTGTTATTTCGGAACCCTAAGGCCCTTTATATAGGCAATTGGTGACTCACTCCGGCTAATCAAATGGCGTGAGTCAAAGTGGAGTTCTAGGGCAATAAGACCTCTATGGTAAGTGTATTCGTAGCCCCGAAGTAATGGTTCGTGGCTGCTAGGGTTTGGGCGAACGGATTGAAAAGCTGCTGAACATTCCAGAATCTGGAAAACATCAGTCTGCCGGCCGCCCAAATGATTTCACGACCGAAGAAAGGATTTCGCGGCCGCGGAAAGGATTTTCCAGCAAAAGGCCAAACTTTGCGGGCTCGCTCCGGACACTCCCGAACTCGGTTTTGCACGTTCTTTGGACCGTTGGAAAGCTTGTTGAGTCTACTTTCTAACCCAAGTGGTTTGGATCAAATATATTTAGTACATCAAAAGATATGACAATTTTACCCTTAGTGGGTCAAAAAATGGATTGTTTTGGTAAAATTCTCGTATCTCCCTCGTTTCAAATTGGTTTAAGACTTATCATATATCAATAAAGAGGGTTTTGAAAGTACTACAAGATGGTGGAATCCAACCACAAAATAAGGAAGTTTAATTTATGAAAAATGGGCTGAAAGCAGACTTATTTGAAGATCGACGATACTACCAAGGCTAAAACACATTTCTATCCACTCTAAGTATCGCTTGGTACTCCTATCACCTATTTCAAAGTGTTCCTTAATCCCTTAAGAGTTCCACAAAGTTTCTAAGGCTTTCATGAAGTCAACCACAACAACCACATATCCTATTCATCATCGGGATGGTCCCCAAGGTGGGACTTGAAATAATCGTTGAGCCAAATTGGGGTGTCTACACCTTGACATTGTTGTTATCATTTTGCAATTAGTTTTAACTACCGCTCTCCCATGTAATGCATGCCATTGAACATGTGCAGTTCAATCCAAAAGTGAAAGGCATGAATGGGAAAGCTTTCCCTATGTATGAGAGTTGGCAAATTTTATTTGGGATTGATAGGGCAACGAGTGATTTTGCGGAGGATGCGGCGGACTTAGACAATTGTGACCCCGTTGAAAGCCCAAACCAAGATGAAATCTCAAACATTGATGACTACTTGGAAGAGTGCTATACACCTAGGTTTGCAAATGGTGAGGCAATATGGCCAGGTGATACTTTTGCTGACCTATCGTATGCCAACACTCCGACAACCAATTCTAATGCCAATGCCAACACTCCTACAACCAATTCTAATGCCAACACTCCTACAACCTATTCCAATGCCAATGCCAATGCAACTGACCGTGCCAATGCCAATGCTCGTGCCAATGCCAATTCCAATGCTCGTCGCGAATGTCAATGCCAATCCCAATGCGCGTGTCAATGCCAATATCGTGCCAATGCCGCCAAAGAAAAAGGCCAAAAAAGAAGTGGCCATACCTGAGGCATTGGGGAATTACCTAACTCAAAGCGCTACGGTAATGGAGAAGATTGCGGATGCCATAGGCTATGACAAGCAACTATCTTCCAGAAAGGAGAGGGTGTTTGACAAATTGCTCAAGCTTGACATGGATGAGGATGATAGGTATATCGTCAACGCCATCATCGTCCAAGCGGAAGATAGGGTGGACACGTTCTATGGCATACCCACGGAACGCAAACAAAGATGGGTGGAGTTGGTATTGGCGGGGAAGTTTTATGGGAAAGACAAATAGGGATGTCTTGAACTTTATGGGCCGTTTGTGAAGGATGTCATTCCTTCTTTTTGTAAATGGTAATAGGCCCTTTTGTAGGCCTTTTTGTGAATGGTAGTACGCCCTTTTTGTGAATGGTAGTAGTCGGTTACAAACGTATATATTTGTGGAGGATGTCATTCCTTATTTTTGTAATGATGCACTCGACTATGATCTTTTTAACTGGATGTAATTGGTAGATTATAGGGCAACGATGATGATCTACGAATAGGGTAGATTATAGGGCAACAATGATGATGTATTTAGGGCAATGATGATGCTATGACAATTGTGACTAAACTTGTATTGATTGGTACTTCTTTTGGCAACTATGAATCTGCTGATTTATTGATGGCTATGTTGGCATTTATTGACGGCTATGATGTATTGTTACCTGAGTCAAACCTGATTGGTATGTTGACATATTTTTTGTGGCAATGATAACTTTTTTCTGAGCCAAATGGGATAAGCTTCCTCTTGATACAATATGAAATTAGGGCAACATGTCAAATATGTTTCTGATATCCAGTGTGCAAGTTGTAGTTCCATTTATGGGTTTTGCCGGTCACTGGATTGTGTGTGTGTGTGTTGGTCACTGGACAGTTTGTGGGCTGGTTTTATGGGCTATTTTCTGCTGGTTTCTGCTGGTTGTTGTATTGTTGCTAGGTTGTGGCAGGTTTTGTTGGCAGTTTTGGTGGTGGTTTGTGGCTGGTTTTATTGCTGGTTGCTGGACAGTTTTAGTGTAGGTTTTGGTTGGTTTTGTCCCTGCTTTCTTGCTATCTTTGCAAGTGGCTATGATGATATTTTTCTGAGCCAAATGGCATAAGCTTCCTCTTGATACATCTGAAATGTTGGTGTACATCTCAAATATGTTTTTGCTATCCAATGTGCAAGTTGCAGTCCCATTGATGAGTTTTGCCGGTCACTGGATTTTGTGTGTGTGTGTTGGTAACTGGACAGTTTGTGGGCTGGATTTATGGGCTGTTTTCTGCTGGTTTTATGGGCTGGTTTCTACTGTATTGTTGTTGGGTTGTGGCAGATTTTGTTGGTGGTTTGTGGCTGGTTTTACTGCTGGTCACTGGACAGTTTTTTGGCTGGTTTTCTGCTGGTTTTCTAGGCTGCTTTTTGCTGGTTTTATGGGTTGTTTTCTGCTGGTTTCTACTGTATTGTTGTTGGGTTGTGGCAGATTTTGTTGGTGGTTTGTGGCTGGTTTTACTGCTGGTCACTAGACAGTTTTTTGGCTGATTTTCTACTGGTTTTCTAGGCTGCTTTTTGCTGGTTTTATGGGCTGCTTTTTCATTCCAAATGTCTGGACAGTTTTGTATTGGTTTTGGTTGGTTTTGTTACTGATTTTTTGTTTAAGGGCAATGATGATGAATAAGGTTGTTTTGGTTGGTTTTGTTGCTGGATTGGTGCAGGTTTTGGTTGATGGGTTGTGGCAGGTTTTGTTAGCAGTTTTGGTGGTGCTTTGTGGCTGGTTTTATTGTTGTTTTCGTACAGATTTCATGCAGATTTTGGTTGGTCTTCTCCCTGGTTTCTTGCTATGTTTGCAGATGGTAGAGGTGTAATATCTGAGTTGGTTTTTTTTCAGGATTTTTCTTGCTGTTTGGCACCCTGTTCTGAGCCCAATTGATCTTATTTTTCTTCATGTTTTGAGGCCATTGCTTGCTGTTTTGAAGGCTGTTTTTGGTTGGGTTTTGGTTAGTTTTTTTTGCTGGTTTTTGGTTGGTGTTTTGGCTGGTTTCTGGTTGGTTAAATTTGTTTCTTTTTAAGGGCAATGATGATCATTTCAATGGCTATAATGATATTACAAATTTAAGAATGAAACACTCGTCTTGGCGGGACAACTTATTGAGGGTCAATGGTTAATCACCATTCGGCAACATAAGTTGTAGCCAAATGAGTGTCCAATGTGCCACTTAAGAAAATATCTGAGCCAAAAAAACCAAGCATTGATGCCATGGAGCGGTTTGAATTTCATGAAAATGAAGACCATAGAATCTTTTGTTGGGCTTGCTGATTAGAATTGCAGTTCAAATCAGTTGGTGTTTCTGCTGATTTCAGGATTCATAGTGGATGAGGAAAAATAGAAAAGTTTAATTCTTGTATAATTCAAATTTGTAATATCAGTTAAACCTTGTTGATTGTGTACACTGTCATGGGATTTGTATTGTAATAAAGCTTGTTGAGTGTTGTCTTGCCATTTTTTCTCTTTCTGATTTGTCTTTTTCGTTCAATATGACAAGACTGAAACTAGTCCAACATTTATTTTCAAGAATGCATTTTCAACACAAGCTTATACTCTCAAATAAATCTAAACTAGTTGATATACCTTACAAGGGTAAAAAGCAACAAATTTATTTTTCAAACATTTATTCAAATTACGATCTTCTTCAAGCATCCAATATCAACCTCTGAAACGTACGAAGCAATGGCTCCATCGATTAAACATGGGGAATTGCATGTCCCCCATGTTTCTAAATTGTCGATTCACCTACAAACATAACACAAGGAAAATGTGACAAATTATTCATAAACAAAAGTATATAAATGTTCATTAAAAACAAAAGTACTTACTTTGACAAATTCATTCCAAACCTCATTCTCCACCACCAGTCTGTTTTCATTTTCATTCTAACCAAATCCGGAAATCTGAAGCATGTCTTGTAGTCGGAAACAAGTTGCCTTCCAATACTTCATCTTTGCCTCAATATGAAATTTTGTAATACCACCTTGGGGAAAAGAAGCTCGCATTTGAGTTTCCAAAACTACGAATGATGCCGGTATGAACCATTCGTTCTCATTTTGCCAAATTCCCGCATCTACTAGGCTCTTAAGATTTTCTAACAACGTCTCCTCCTCCTCCTCGCTCCACTCCCGACGTGCCATTGAAATGGAAAAAAAAAAGAAGAGAATATCAAACTACAAATTCAAATGGGGATGAGATGAAGAAAAAAATGAAATCTATTTATAGAAATTTTTTGTATATGTTGGTTTGTTAAACCTACTACCCACATGGTTAAACTACCACTCTCATGATCCAACAATCATATACCTCCCATTCAACTATGAAGATTTAAAAAAAAAATAAAAACGAAATCTGTTTTTTCATATAAGTTTCATAATAATTGAATTATTTTACAAATATTTTATCTTTTAATCAGTTTTTCTTTAAAAAAAATATTAAGGTTTAAACATGAATTACCTAAATTGATTTATTTTTATCCAATTTTTTTTGATAAATATGTATTTATTTTAGTTTTAATTAAATTAACCTATATTACCCATTAAATTAATAAATTGAGGGCAATAAAGTCGTTTCACATCTTATCCCATCATATCCACCCTCCAAATCCCTCTTCCAAAAAAATCATCCAAACACTGGATTACAAATCCACCCTTCTTAGGAGGTGGGTCCACCCTCCTTCTATATCCACCCAAAATCATATCCTCCATCCAAACGGCCCGTGGAGGGGGGGGTAAGCCCTCTCCCTCCTCCCTACTCATTCTTCCTTCTCCCACTAACAAACACCTTTCTTCCTTCTCCCCCTCCCTCCCTTATCAGTTATCCCCTCCCTTATCTTCCCAACAAACAAACACTTAATATTTAATTGATCTTTCCACTCGCAAGTGTGCGCACTTTCACGCGCACATGCAAATACATATACCCATATATGTGTATATATTTAAGTCACATTTAGCATGCTACTGGGGTATTTCTATTTGCAATTTTTCTATCTCATGTTTTCATCTTTATGATTACATGTAATTTTCTTTGTGAATGATAAAAATTCACATTTTTTTTAATGATGACAATGAGATTTTCTCTTGTATAAGAGTACCTAAAGTTATACAATATTCATGTTATATATAGTGTATAAAAAATACTAAAAAGCTCAAAGTGCTATGTTATATAGCGTAAAAATACTAAAAAATTTCAAAGTGCTCCAACGTATAATCCACCTAGACGTGGTTGAAGCCTTTAAATTTTTTATCTTACTAGATCATAGTTGATATTTGTTTCTAGAGCTTTCGTAATCAACCCAAAAATATCAATTTTTAGTTTTGAAGTGAATACTGTGTGCATCTAGTACAGGGAATGGTATGGGTATAGGGGAAATTAGCAAGGAGAGGATTGTAGTTTCCAGGACCTCAATGGATCTTTGTGGCTTAGTAAAAAATCTCAGGGATGGTTGGTGTAATTTCCCCATCTATTTCCTGAGGCCCAGCAAGAGCCCAGGCGGCTACTCTCATATCTTGTTTGGTTGTTTACATCGCTCCTCTTTCTTCCCGCGCGCGAGAGAGAGAGAGAGAGAGGGAGACCTTGTTTATCTCTCAGACCTTGTTTGGGTGAGAGTTAATTGAACAAGCCTAATCCAAAGGATGTCGGCGCCGGCGTCTCTAACGGGAACCTATATGCCCCAATTACTATGCAGTTCTGGATTAGGAACTAGAGAGCAAGGAATAGGATATCCAAGGAGTCGATTGAATCCTTCTCGGCCGTATCCCGCCAGTTGCCCTCCTCTGTCCAGATTCAGTACCACCAGACCCGTTCGTCTATCCCTATCTTCTCCAAGGAGGTAACTTTACTGACCTCTGTCCAGATTGGGGTTCCTTTTCTCTTGGATAAGGATAAGATCATAAGTCATTTTTTCTTTCCCTTGTTTTCTCTTGCTTGAGAATTTTGGAGGTGGGGGATTGTTTTCGTATCTGTGAACTGCAAGTCCCTTGCTCATTGTTTCTTCAGTTTTTCAAATTTTGATGCCGAGCAGAGGGATGTGCAATTTTCATGTGGTTCATTCTCAGTCGTCTTTCCACACGCGCTACTCACTTAGCTTGTATTTATTCTCTTAATCGTCCATATTCCTTTCCACACAGCAAAAATTTTGATGTTTCAGTTAAAAGTACTGCCTGGCGCACCAGTCAGCATTGTATGAGTTTCCATCTAAGAATGCTCTTGAGTTAGTTTCACTCCTTGACAGCATAATAAAAGAGATAGTGTGCTGGTGGTGGTTGTTTATGGTGTCAAATGGATTTTTTCATATTCTCTAGTGTTGGATGTAATATTTTTTTTCCTCTGCGTGTGGTTGTGAAGGTGGTCCAGTAATGGAGGAATTGGTGGGCCAGTACATTCTAGGAAGGAATGCAATATCCGGAAATGGCATACTACCATGCTTGATGAACATTCGGCCCGAGCATCAGATCAACATAAATGTTTCTGTGGCCTACGTTATCGGCCCAGAAGACAGATTGGTGTCAATGGATTTACATCAAGAGTATTTTCAGACAAATCTTCTTTTCACTTATCCGGGCATAGATTTGGCAATGGAGTTGTAAGTGACTACTCCAAATTCATTTCATTGTTCATAAACATAGGCCAAATTGCCATGAGTGAGTTGTACTCCTCCGAGCATCCTCAATTAGGAGACCAACATGTCGTGTTCATATGTCTATCCCTTTTCAACCAGATTAAGATCATCTTATTTGAATTCCAATATCTTTAGTTCTGCGACTGTTGATTGTGTTTTTCATAAGTTGAGCTCTTATCATTGTTGTTGACTTGTTGCTATTTTATGTATTATTTAAATGCTGGAGAATCATTTGTGATATGCAACGTTTGATTGTGACTTGGTGATCCAAGTTGAGAGCGTTGTAGTAATCAAAGGAAACAAAAAATTGAGCAGTGTTTTGCCTGCAACTTCAGTACTCTCCAGCATACTAATGCAAACCTTTCTGCAGCACTTGCACAGTATTTGACAGCTCCACCATGTTTGATGATAACTGGAAACATGGCTTCTTTGTGCTGCTATTTTTTGCTATTATATTAATTGCAACGATTTTGATTGGAACATAAGCAGATAATTGATGCACATTGTTGTAAGTTGTAACATATTTAGTTGTTTCATGTTTGTTGGGTGTTTACTGGTTAACAGTAGGTAAACCATAAAAGGGTATCCAAATCACCTTGTCAAATCAATTGCTGCGATGAGATGGTTTTAAGGCACTTAGGTGATTGCTACTAAGAACCATGAGTACGTGTATGGAACACTAATCGTTGCAATAAGGACACATGTCACAGCAATTTTCAAAAAATCAAGAAATGATTTGGCTTGGGGACAACAACAAATGATGTATTTGTGAGTATGGAGAGAGTGGTAACTGCTTCATTTGAGGTTGCAAGTACATGGATATTACATTATACCAAAATAATGAGAGATCTTTTGCTCGTTTGATATGTTGGAAAAAGGGGTGTGAACAAAAACTCTTTGATAGCTATATTAATGAGCTCTATGGATTTCATTTAGAGCTTTTGATTTCAGAGTTCCCAGGATTCAATAGCCATGTGTCCGAAGCTGTGTTTTGAAAAAGCTAACAAAGAAAACAATAGAATGTGTCTGTATACCTGAGGCAGTCTCATACATTTTAAATCGAAGAGGTGAAATCAGGCTGCCCAGCTGGAGTTTAAACTCTAATTTTCTTCCTTGCCCATAACTTCTGGGAGTAGGATGATAGGGATGGCATCTGTTGAAACAGTACCGTGATTGGTTCTTTTATGTAAGAGGCCCATGCACGTGATGTTCTTTTACTGTTATTGGTTCTTTTTTGATGTACCGTTATTGGTTCTTTTAGGGTAGTGATAATACCAAAACTGTTTTTGTTGGTGTCAAAACTCCAGTGCATAAAAATCTTGTACACTGCACATGGTACAGGCTTTTTGTGCACTAGAGTTTTTGGCACCAACAAAAATAGTTTTGGCATGATCATTTCTGTTCTTTTATTGGTTCTTTCAGTTTTTGGGGGTTTAGGGCTTTTGGTTGGTCTCGGACTAGCGATTGGGTCTCGGGTAGTGATGGAGATCAAGTAATTTTAATTTCCTTTCTGTCCTTGTCCTTTGAATCTTTGTAATTTTGCAGAGATTAATAAAAAAAATTGCCGATTAAAAAAGAAAAAAAAGGAGAGGCCCATGCACATAAATGGGTGTGGGCATGTTATTTTATTAGTGCTTCCATTTAGGATGCATGTGTTATTATACAAGACTTCTTGCATACTATCATTCAAACCTGGTTGTGTTGGCTTGCATTTGCATGTATTTCCTAGAATTGGAAAACTCTTTTTGGGATGAAAATATTTTAAATTGTGGAAGACTACTTGAAAGAGATGTTTCTAATCTTTAATTCAGTTATTATTTCTGCTTTAGACCCAAAAGGCTTTCGTTACATGATCCAATTTTGTGGGATGCTCAATTATAGTATTGGATTATTAGTTATTACTTTCTTTTCGGCATTCGTGGAAATTCTCTTCTTTGATGTCTAGTTAGCTCTTTGAAGGTTTTTCTGTGACATACTAAAATGTGTATGGTATTTTTTTCTGTCCATGCTTGCAAGACAATTTGTTTGACTGGCATCGCCTATTTGTGCTTAGGTAAAGCAAGTTCACGTTCCACAAGCAACTGTGGGTCCAGATGAGCCTCATGCCGCAAGTACTATCATGCCGGGTGGTATTTTAGAGGAACAAAGTCTTGATTCGTTGGATCTTGAGATGGAAAGAATAGAATTGGAGAGGATTTTGAGTTCCAAACTTCCTTCGCATCCAAAATTATATAGGGGACAGCTGAGGAATGGACTGCGCTATCTTATTTTACCAAATAAGGTTCCAACAAACAGGTAACACTCAACTAGAACATGTGATATATCAGTCATTTTCGTACCTAGAAACATTTTTATCTGCAACAGTTGTCACAGCTACATCAAAGTAGAATAATGTGTAGATTTGAGTTATAATTTATACTATATGAAAATGACAAGGAAAAAGTATACTTCTGATCTTATTTCTCGTGCTGGTGACATGGTCCCTTCGAGAAGAGAATAGGATTGTTGAGATGCCTTTGAATGGGAACTTCTTTCAAAGATCCGCCCTATTTTGTGCTGTTTTTTTCCGAGTGCTGTTGCTTCGCTGCGTTATTGTTTGCTTACGTACGGAATTGGATCTGCCTCAGGCTTGTTTGTTGTTTGTGTAGGATTCATCTCTCGAACCCTATCTATTTGTGTGATATACCTGGATTGATTTCCGTGACCCTTGCCACTGATAGTTATAAAGGAAATCCATGAGTTAAGAGCTTGGTTGGCAAGGACGGATGTAGAACTTTAATAATGGGTGGGCGCATATTTAATATTATTATCACATATGGGAAGTGTTGAGTTTGGATACATTAAAAATGCTATTCTTTTATTGGTCCAAAAACCCTTGTAAAATAGTTTACATAGATGCACACTCACAAAGAAGCACATTCTTTCTTCTTATAGCCATCCACCTCCTCAAGGCTAGGATTATTTTCATCCAACAGCTCACATTCTCGTTCTAGAATCCTCCAAGAAAATATCTTTCATTCTACACATCTCCACAATATTCCAAAACTCTCCACACTAGTCTAGTATATAATAGAGTTTTCTACAATCTTGTAGAACATTCCAAAATTCTTTAGAATTTTCTAAAACTAACTTCCTTCGAAAAACTTTGAGAAAGATATATGACATTCTTCAACATTTAAGACCGTCCTAGAATATTTTAGATTATTCTCCATTCTTCCAGAGACTTCTCCATCATTCTAGAATACTCTATTACACTCTTAAACCTTCTAAACTTTTTTAGGATTCTCTATCCTACTCCTTGTGGATGATTCGAGATCTATGGAGAGTTAGATGTTTACTCTTAACAAGACGTACATATTACAGAAAATGTACTAAAAAAAATAATCATAGATATTTTCGATCAACTTAGGCAATTATGAAAATGTAGACAAATATTATAGTATGTACATACGATATTGTACCCGTAGCTATTGCAAAAGATAAAATATTAAACGTAATATTATTATTTTTTTATGGATGCATAGAATCTTAAGAGGACGCATATGAAACTTTTGGAAAAAAAATCATGAATGGACGGATGCTAGATTTTCTTTTACAAACGTTGGGCGGGCAAAGAGAGATAATTTTAAAATTTTCAAGACAAAAAATACTATGATTGTAAATAAATTTTGGAACTTGGGTTGAGCGGTGGCTTGGTCTCATCTGCCCCTCGGTCCATCATTGTTGGTTGAAAAGTTAGGTGATACCCTGAACCTTGAATTCCTCCCATCGACTTACAAGCCATTAGAAACTGATGTGAAGTACCTTTTATCGGTACCTTGGTTTCTTGTCATCAAACTGACAATATTTGGATGTAGAAGCCATGTCATTTAGTCATTGGATCGGCACAGTAAGTCATAATAACGGTTCTGCAGTGGAGTTATAATGATTGTTCTCCACTTGTTTCATGACCTTAGATCTACTATTGTGAAGCTTGAATTTTTAGAGAGAAATAGATGATTTGTTACTGATTTGATGCTTGTTGAGTATCTTGGTATTGCTAGTACTTAGAATCTCTTTTTACTAGTTCTTTTTTTCCCGTTATATATTTGGCCGCTATTTGCATTACTCATGAAACAGAACTAGGGGTCGTCATCGGTTGTGTCTGAGCTGGGTAAGACCACGAAGTCAAACCCAAGCCCAACCCCGTGGGCTTTCATTGTTTGGTAGGCCGGGCTTCGTGCGCAAAGTGTAATTTCAAGCCCAACCCATGGGCTAGGCGGGCTTGTGACACGACCTTTTACTTTATCCAGAGCAAGGATATGAAATAGTGGCCCAAATCCTGCAAGATTTCTGCTTTATTTCTTTGTTCGATGATGTTTGGTTGCGAGGCTTGGCGGTTGCACTACAATGTATAGGGCCTTTTTGTTCTGTGACCTTCTTTTGTATACGGGTGGCATTCCCTTAATGCCTTTTCGGAATATAATTAATTACTTATCCAAAAAAAAAAATTTGTTTGGTCCAAGGAAGTGCGGGATTGGGTTACAAAGTTGGGTCAAATTTGAAGTTTTCGTGGGAAATATGTAGTACAGATGCAAACATGGGACACGACACTAACACTTCGACAAGCATATTTCCAAAACTAGGCTAATTAGATAAATTGAAATAATAAAAATTGGGCTTGTTAGAGCTTGTCCCACATTGGTTAACTATAATCTCCAAAACGAGTATTTCATATATGAGCCTGGGCAGGGTCTTCACCATTGCCAATTGGTTTTTAGTTGGATGCTTTAACATGATATCAGAGCTAGGATTACGGAGCCTTTTGGACAGACTCGATTGCCCCATTGTCCATTGTTCATTGTTTGTGCCTTAAGTGCACCTTGTTTGGTTGTTTGTGATCCCTATGTTGTGGATCCGTCTCCACGTGCAAATCAGGGGTTGCACGTGACGGGAAGTGTTAGAGCTTGTTCCACATTGGTTAATTCTAACCTCGAAAACTAGTATGTGAGTTTCGGTGGCCTCTCCACTCATTGCCAATTGGTTTTGAGTTGGATGCTTGAACAAGGCTTATATTAGAACTAACATCCATGTATTTCCTTTTTATAATTATCATTATGAAATTTACAAAAGTGTTGCAAGTTGTAACATAAATACTCATTCACTCGTGTCTTTGTTATCAATGAACCATCATTCAATCACACCCAAAAAGTCCTTAAGTTTAACAAATATTTATTATTTAGCTAACCCTCCCCACATGGCGTGATTCGCGATTGTCCATAAAGTGTTAGGTGACTGTTCATAAAGTGTCCTTGGGTGTCCGGACTCCGGAGCATAATCTAGAGTGTTTGCGGCATCTCCAAATGGAAAATTAGTGAGAAGAAATGGGATGCTTTCGATATGACTGTCCGACACGTGGCTGAAGAGTGTTGGTGTTCCGCTAGTCTCCTACACTGGTATGTGTAAAGTCCCACATCGGCACTTCAAGAAAATGAAAGTGGTATATATGTGATTCCGACCCGCTACTATTAACTTGAGGTTAACCTTTTGAGCCACATACTTAGGCTAAGGGTTAGAAGGTCAGCTGGGGCAGGTCGTTACAGTTGATATCAAAGTACAACCTTGGTCTACATGGTTGGGGCCACCTCTAGAATCAGGTACGAGCCTGATGATGTGTTGCACAGAACTAAGTGCTACACCATGACCTTAGTTGCATGAAGCGGGAGCGAGTGTGGGAGCGGAAGTGGGGGTGGGAGCGGGGGTATACAGAAGCTCCAAAGGTTGGGAGCGTGTACATGAATTATGAAATAATGTAGCATATAGTATTCACTTTGAAGTACAATCAATTTAGGAAGTAAAAATATGGGCCAAGTCCTCCATAAGTATAAGAAATGGGCTAGTGTTACAATATATGATTTTCTTTTCAAGATATCATGACTTGGGCTAGGTATATGAGTTCATCAAAGATCAATTAATATTTAATAAACCCAAGTGATAAATCCTAGTTTTTCTGTACAAAGATCATGCCCAAGCTCCCATCTATGTAAGGAGCAAGCTCCCATCTCAATGGGAGCGGGTTCCCGTCAAGCTCCTTGGTTGGGAGCGCAAAAGTGAGCTCCCAAGGAGGGAGCGACACCACTTTAGGAGCTTCTTGCAACTAAGAACATGATCACCGGGGAAAGGTTGTTGGGCCAATGCAACGGGGACGTTGCAGCTGAGCTGGGGAGATTGTATAGTCCCACATCGGCACTTCAAGGAAAATGAAAGTGGTATATATGTGATTCCGACCAGCTACTATTAACCTACTATTAACTTGAGGTTAACCTTTTGAGCCACGCGCTTAGGCTAAGGGTTAGCAGGTTAGCCGGGGCGGGTCGTTACTGGGAAGCAAAGTCCCACATGGCTTAGGTACCGAAGTAGTATGAAGAATATAAGTGTGAGGGCACCCTCACTTCAATAGCTAGCTTTTGGGGTTGAGTTCTACCCAAGATCATGTAATATGGTATCAGAGTAGGGTATGCCAAGGATGGGTAGGGTGCGTGTCCCTAGCCTACACGCGGCAGGTGCTGCCGAGTGAGCACGTTGGGCATGAGGGAGGGTGTGAAGCGAAGTCCCACATCGCTTGGGTACCAAAGTAGTATGAAGAATATAAGCGTGAGGGCACCCTCACTTCAATAGCTAGTTTTTGGGGTTGAGTTCTACCCAAGACTGTGTAACAGTTATAGTATGTGACCTCTGCGAAGTGTTCGTGCTTCAGAGGTGGAACATGGCGTGGATGTTCTATATTTATGTCACTTTAATCATAGTCTTAGCTTGGAGATTTTTGTGGGCTATATTACCGCTTTCAGTAGCTTTGTGTTAGATTTAAGCAGTTGTTTGGGAACTAAACAGTTGTTGTACTTGGAATAAATACCGAGGGATAGCAACTTGCTTAAGGAGAAATGTAGGGGAGTGGCTAGCCAATGTTTTTAAAGATGGAAAATTTAAGAATGGTCGAGAGTAACCTTGTTCTACGCCATTCTAATTATATCATTATATATAGTGATTCCTTATATGCACTGTACATGTATCTTGTATGCACATGCCTTCCTCAACCTCATTGTGATTGTTTTCTTTCTGCAATTTTAGGTTTGAAGCTCACATGAAAGTTCATGTGGGATCTATTGATGAAGAAGATGATGAGCAAGGCATTGCACATATGATCGAGCATGTCGCATTCCTTGGAAGTAAGAAGCGTGAGAAACTTCTTGGGACAGGGGCACGTTCAAATGCTTACACAGATTTCCATCATACTGTGTATCACATTCATTCACCAACTTGTACAAAGGTTTCTAGTATTTTCATTCATGGCTCCAATGTTTATTGTCAAAGAACTATGTTGTATATGTCGAATCTATGATCTAGTATAATGCGCTTTTCTTGTCAGAGTTACTTAAATTGTCTACTTCTTGCCTTGCTTCTTCTCGACCAACGTATTGCATGACCTATTTAGCTATAGATAAATTCATATCCCATCTCCTTTTCAGCAGGGCATCCCGGGTCAATTTAGGCCTTCTCCTCTTCCTAGCATTTTAGCTACCAATATTGTTTTCAATTTTCTTTACTGTTGCATTTACTTCAGTTTGGCGCTGCCCTTACCTATTCACTATGTTTTCATTTCTAATCCTACCTCCTCTAGTCTTACCACATGTCCACCTCAATATCCTCTTTTCAGTTCTAGTCATCTGATCTATGTGATGTCCCTTACATGCCCAATGTTGTACCATGTAGCCACGCGGGCCTTATAGCTGTTCTATACAATTTTCCTCTGGATTCTGCAGTTTAGTAGATAATTTTCGCAAAAATGAAATGCTTAGAACACGTAGTATAGTTTGCACAGCTCATTTATAGTGTTGTTTGTTTACCGCTGGATTTGAAATATAATTAATAAGTTTCTTATTAGCACGGAGATATAATGGTCTTTTGTAGAATAGAATATGGATTCTTTTTACTGATTCTGTGCTTATTGCATGGTAGGACTCGGATGATGATCTACTTCCACCTGTTCTTGATGCTTTGAATGAGGTATTTAACAATCCTTAAATATACTGAGGTGCATGGTGATGTAACAAAAAGATTTAGGAACTATTATAGTAGTAGCCTTTATGAAATAAAAACCGCTGATATACTGAAATATGGTGCATCTAACATTCCATTTCTCTCTCATGGATACAGATAGTTTTTCACCCACAGTTTCTTGCTTCTCGGGTTGAGAAAGAAAGAAAAGCGATATTATCAGAACTACAGATGATGAATACAATAGAATACCGTGTTGATTGCCAGGTATACAATTAGGAAATCAGCGAGTCTTTGCTTCCATTTTTTGTCCTATGTGTCCTGCATAACACCACTTCGTTTGTTTTCTTTTTCTTTTTGGTGAGCATAGTTGCTACAACATTTGCATTCTGAAAACAAGCTGAGCAAGAGATTTCCTATTGGGTTGGAAGAGCAAATTAAGAAGTGGGATGCCGATAAGATAAGGAAATTCCATGAGCGTTGGTACTTTCCAGCAAATGCTACCTTATTCATTGTGGGGGACATTGACCACATTTCTAAGACAGTTTACCAAATTGAAGTACGTCAATGCCTATATTTATTTTCTTTGGTTAACGATCATCTGCTTCTCTAATTGTATGTAATGCAGTTAAGTGAATATGTGAATGCACGCATGATATTAAGGGTAATCTTTGAGCGGTAGTTGTTGTTATTGTTTATTTACTTAATTTGTATTATTCAGGCTGCTTTTGGGCAAACTGGCCCAGGAAATCAGACAGTCGCAACATCTACACCTAGTGCATTTGGTGGAATTGCTAGTTTCCTTGTTCCTAAGCTTCCAGCAGGACTGGCTGGAAATTTTTCCCAAGACAAATCAGTTGGTTCTATGGAGCAGTCAAAGATTTTACAAAAGGAAAGGCACGCAGATCGCCCTCCTGTTGAGCATAATTGGTCCATCCCTTGGAGTAATGAGAATGTAAAGCCTCCCCAGATATTTCAGCATGAGTTGCTTCAAAACTTCTCCATTAATATGTTCTGCAAGGTATGGAAAGAACCTAATTTTCTATTTTTAGGCATAGAGTTGTAACGTGTGGACCTAATTATGAGATGCAATTTTAATGCCACCTCGCTTTTTTTGAAAATTTGTTTCTTGGTGATGTCTTTCACGTTGAGCTATGAAGTTTAACAGCACACTAAAAATGAAAAAGTCATTGTTTGTTCATTTGGTGGTCATAGAATGAATTAACATGTTAACTGATGAAGATAAAGTCAAATAACATAGAAAAGTTCGAAAGAAGGGAAAAGATATAAACTTGCTGCCTTATCCCTATGATATGCTTTTTCATGCCCTTGTTTGTTTGATATTTTAGCTGCTCTTGTCAAATATAATGTGATTTCTTTGGCAGATTCCTGTTAATAAGGTCCAAACATATGGCGACTTGCGTAATTTTCTGATGAAGAGGATATTTCTTTCTGCTCTTCATTTCCGGATAAATACCAGATACAAGGTGCATTTTTTTAATAAATGAAAGTCGTCTTCTATTTCATGATCGCTGTCTTGTCAATATAGTCATGAGGCATATCTAGGTGGCAATTTTTTCCGTACTTGAGGGCCACTGATCAATAAGTTTACTATTGCAAGTTGTTAGTATCACCATAAATTGTTCTTGCACTGGAAGTTCTTTATTTCCATATGTATCTCTCCTCTTTCCTTGATTGGGTTTCTCTTCATCATCTTTACGTAGTTATTTTGTGGCATTTGGTTTTTGTTATAGAGAGAGTTATTTTAGAATCTTTTTTTGGCTAAGTAGTAGCGTGTAGTTGGGTAAAAAACTTGCAGACGCAGCACACGTATAGGGCTGTGACAGAGGAGTTGGAGAGCCAAGTAGGATAGCTGATTCAAATAAATGAGAACTGATGGCAGTTGTCGCATATATTTAAAGGTTACGGTCACTTTCATAAAAGAATCTCAGCCCTTTGTTGTTAAAATGTTCTTTGACTCCCACACCATCCTCCTTTATTACATTGATGACTCTTTTCTCTTTTTGGGATCAGCAAGAATACAGTGTCCGGGATGGTGTTTAAAATTCTACAACTATTATGCATTGACAACAAACTGGAAGAAATGGTTCAGCTAGCTTATACAAGTTAGAGCTCCATAAGGCTTTGTTAGCTATGCTTTATTAATAGCTGTTCTCTTCGAGCTCTTTAACTCTTTCCGAAACCATTATTACGAGGCTTACATTTATGCATGCGAATCCTATCTTGAGCTGCTTTCTCTAATACAGTTTTGCTTTGAAAATGGTTGTATATTTGTAGACACCCATCTATATCTTTCTCAGTGTAATTATTAACTTGTGACCTGTATAGTTGCATTCGTTTAGCAAGTTTGCAAGTTTGCAATTTGCATTCTCATTTTATTCAGCTCTGTTTATATTTTGTTTCAGAGTTCCAATCCACCATTCACCTCAATCGAATTGGATCATAGTGATTCGGGAAGGGAAGGCTGCACTGTAACTACTCTTACAGTGAATGCTGAACCGAAGAATTGGCAAAGCGCAATAAAAGTTGCTGTTAAAGAGGTTAGATTTTATGTCTTTGTTGCTATAAATGCTGGTTTCTTCAATGGCAATTAGGTTTTGTTTATATTTGTGCTACCAGAGTACGATTGTGATGGTTTATCGTATCTTCGTTTATTCTGGTGCTATTTATTGTATTCTTTTTTGTTTGGCGCAGGTTCGAAGGCTTAAAGAGTTTGGTGTCACAAAAGGTGAATTAGCTCGTTATATGGACGCCCTTTTAAAAGATAGTGAACAGTTGGCGGCAATGATTGATAATGTGTCATCTGTGGATAATTTGGAGTTCATCATGGAGAGTGATGCGCTTGGCCATACAGTGATGGATCACAGACAAGGACATGAGAGTTTGGTTGCTGTTAGTGGAACCGTTACTCTGGAAGAAGTAATTTCTGTTCTTCTGATCATTTAGAATTGTTGAACTGCACTCTTCAAACTATGGTGTTTTGGTTGATGATATCATTGTCATGGATGTGTATGCTTTAGGGTTCATTGTGTATTGATGGTAGTGTTCTAAAAATTGCTAGGCGCTAGTTGGGCTGATGAGAGGTGCCTAGCACTTAGGTCGCCTAGTCGAAGACTAATCGCAGTCTAGAGATTAGTCAGTTTTTATATGTTTCCCTCCCTCCCCAAACGTTTGAACAAGAAATGTCATAAATGATAAATAAAGGAATAAAAGAATTAAGAATAAAGTAACTAGTAGCTAGTCAAATACAAAGTTCAAAACAAAATGAAATTAAGTACTTTACACATAAAGTTAGTATGTGATATAAATTTTCTTTTTGTTACAATAACATGTAACCGCTGTAGTTTTTACTATTACCCGTCTAATCCTAAAACTTTTTCAAATTATGAAATAGGCCCGCCTACTTATCCCCCGCCTAACTGATTAATCCCGACTAATTCCTAACTAATCTACAAAATGCCTAATCAACGCCTAGACCCTAGAATCTAGGCGTGTTTTTAGTATAACACATCTAATCCCAAATTTTTTTCGAATTATGAAATAGGCCCGCCTTAGTCCCGACTAATTCCCAACTAATGTACAAAATGCCTAATCAACGCCTAGACCCTAAAATCTAGGTGTTGATGGTTAGACATAGGGATGTGCCATCACTTCGTGTTGGAACTTGCATAGACACTGCAATGACCATAATGAGACAAGATGTCGGGGTTTCAATCATCTTGAGATTGAAATGATATTATTATAATGTGATGATAATGTACGATCTAGGGTTCTCGTTATGAATTTTCCCAATAGTTCAATAGCCTAACCCTTGATTTCATCTCTTTCTTGAGATAGTGTTGTTGATTTTATAGAGCTAATGACATTTTCTTTTCCTTTGGTTAGGATAATGATAATGAAAAGTTTTGGTAGTGTTTACTTTAATTTCTGGTGATCCTGTACTAGTTTAGTGCCGCCTTGTAGATTACAGTTGATCCTGTGCTTACTTCCCTTCAACAATGTTGATAAACTTGAAGTTTTTGGTTAGTGACTATCTGGGATTGCAGGTTAATTCTGTTGGTGCCAAGGTGTTAGAATTTGTGGCCGATTTTGGAAAGCCATCTGCACCACATCCTGCAGCTATTGTTGCATGTGTTCCAAAGAAAATTCATGTTGATGGAATAGGAGAAGCTGAGTTTGAGATAACACCAAGTGAAATAACTGCTGCTATTAGATCAGGGTTAGAGGAACCCATAGAGCCAGAGCCAGAGGTTTCCTTTGCTACAAACTTTGCTTGCTTGCACTTGAACATATTTTTCGTATGCTGATGCTAACTTATTCTTTGTTCATGGTTTGCAGCTACAGGTGCCTAAAGAATTAATAACTTCCCCACAGCTGCAGGAACTACGGTTGCAGCATAGGCCATCTTTCATCCCTATAGCTCCAGAAAATGGCACTAAAATTTATGATACGGAAACAGGTATCATTCAGCGGCGTCTGTCAAATGGAATTGGTGTGAATTACAAGGTAAATGAAAATCACGTTCATCGAGATCCTAGCAAGCAATATTAGTGTCTAGTGAAACTAATCTCTTTCTCTGTTAGTACTAGCGTTTGTGCCCGTTCGATGCACGGGATAAAAAAATTCCATTGGTTTATTTTCAGTCCCGTGTATGGAACGGGCAAACACTCTAGTTGATAAAAAAGATAGTTTAATATTTTATCCGGTCAAGTGTTTGATGCACGCTAGCATTGGTCTCATTCTATACACTGAAAGAAGTGATGAAAAATAAATTTGGAGTACCACGTGACGGTGCCTAGTGGTATAGAATAATTTTTTTTTCTCTCTCTCTCTCCCTCCCTCTCTTACGTTCCCTCCCCTCTCTCCCACTTCCCCACCCCTCTCTCTCTCTCCCTCTCTCTTTCCTTTTATATACAAAGAAAAAAGTGAAAATTTCAGGAAATTAGGAATGAGGGTTTGAGGGCTTGTGGGGCTCAGACACATTTCTATAGTATATTGATCAGGGGTTTATGTGAATTGGATTAGTTTGTGGACCTGATCGAGGCAGTTAGGAGAACCCTTCCCTTGGTTTTAGAACTTAATGTACCATGTTTACATCTTTCTATGATGGATAGGTGTCAAGAAGCGAGACCAAGGGAGGTGTAATGCGACTTATAGTTGGTGGTGGCCGAGCAGCTGAAATGCCTAATTCAAAGGGTGCTGTTGTTTTGGGAGTTCGAACTCTAAGTGAGGGTGGTCGTGTTGGCAACTTTTCAAGGGAGCAGGTACATAATCAACAATAGTGTGTGTGGATTTTTTGATTTTATACTTGTTTTCTACTGCATGATATATGCTTTGTCATATTAATATCATTACGATGTAGCAGACCCTAATTGATTTGAATATAAGGTTAACACTTTGTTCTTTTACAAGTTTTGAGAAAAACTTGTTACTCTCTGCATGGATCTCGATTAGTTTCTCTATCTATCTCTCTTCACTCATTACCACTCATTACATCAATTTTTTTTCTCAAAACCAAACAAAGTGTTCATTTTTCCTGGGTTTGGTGCAATCACTCTGACTGGAGTTATGCTTGTGGTCAACCTACAGTTGTCATGCCTATTTAGTCGTTACCTATTTGCGGGGGTTTCTTGCATTAGTACTAACTTTGCTACCCAATGCATTTACATCCATTGTTATTGAATTATCATATAAGTGTGCCTAAAGGGGGTAAGAACCCTTAGATTATTTCCGTTTATATAATTCATCTGGATCTCATGTCAAATCGGTCGCTTTTATGATTTCTTCCTATTGGCCTTGATCACTTTGAATTCTAATTTCAATGTTTTTTCTTGCTGATTCTTGATGGTTTTTATCTTGGTGGTTCATTCATCAAGAGAAGAGTTTCCTCTTGCAAGTCTTGTTCTGATTCAAGTAGTGATAATCCAAGTGTACCACACTGTGTTA
This sequence comes from Rhododendron griersonianum, assembly GCA_018127125.1. Lineage (NCBI taxonomy): Eukaryota > Viridiplantae > Streptophyta > Magnoliopsida > Ericales > Ericaceae > Rhododendron > Rhododendron griersonianum. Next base: position 27,258,439 of record CM030789.1, on the reverse strand, counting down.
CTAGAAGACATTGGTACCCTAGGAACACTGGTACCAAAACATGGACCAATATCCATTCCGAGATGATGAATTTAGCGATCCTATGTGATCCTACAAAATGTTAATAAATGGTCAAAATACCCTTAAAAAGGTGTTCCAGAAATAAGATTAGAAATAATATTTTTTTTTATCAGATGTTTACCATTTGGAAGAGGTGCATTTTTTTGTATTCTAAGTCGTAGAACCCTTCCCCTACTGTACCATGATTTAGGGGATGTGGTGTACCGTGTTCTCCCTTCTTCATACTGGAGCCTTGGTACCACGTTTTGAACCTTTCAATGGGATTTGGAAAGCAAATGATACAGGTTAAAGTTTTTGCTTGGTTGATGGTGGTTGTTTCCTTGCACAATGTTATATCACGTGTTGGAGTGATGAGGAGAGCACTAACTGTTAGAATATAGTATTTGTAGTAGTCCCACATTGCTTAGTTTACTTATTTAATATGTGAGTCGTCTATATAAATAAGATTGTTATGTGTTAGGGTTATTAACACCCTACACACTTTTCCTTCCTAAACAACATGGTATCAGAGCGGGTTCTTAACCCTAACCCTAAAATCCCATTGAAACCCCAACCCAGCCCTCAAAACCCTAACCTGAATATCCATCACCATAGTCATAGTGAACAGTGTTCGCCGACATGAACAGTAGTTGTGAACAGTGCTCACAGTCATGAACAGTACTAGAAACCCCTCCACTCTCATCTGATCTCCAGAACCCTAACTTGCACCTTAAACCCAAAATCAGTACCTTCAAAACCCATAATCAATGCTCGAAAACCCTAACCCAGCCTACCCAGTTGCCGACAGCCCTTCAAAACCCTACCCTGCTGATGCCGACCTCCAGCACAGCATCTTCAGGTGCCGGCAAGTCTTGTAGTCTTTTTTTTTTTTTTTTGTGTTTTCCAGTTCCATCGCTCATGGCTGGTCAGATCTGTTCTCTGGTTCTTCCGATGGTGTGTACTGCAATCTGGTAATTGTCTTTTGACTTCCTGTTTGCGTTTCTATGATAACACCAAGAGTTGTTGGTGTTAGACTATTATTAGTATCAGTAGTTGTGGGTATTCGTATCAGTTGTTGCTGCTCGTTGATTTTGTTGGGTTTTCTTGACTGATTGTTAATTTGGTGCAATGGATGAGTCAAAGTCTGGTTATACATCTGTTTCTAGTTCCACTATTGTTGGTAGTGTGTCTAGTTCTTCACGGTTTCGGGAGAAGCTTTCTATTACCTCCACCCCATTGAATGGTAAAAATTATGTTGTTTGGGTTAAAGCAGTTGAAGTTTATTATTTGGGCCAGACGCAGTATCATTATTTGATTGATGATCCCCCCGCAAAGACTACCTCTACTTATTCACCATGGGAATCTGAGGATGCCCGGATTCAATTTGAGTTGTGGAATTGTATGGAAGAGCATATTGCTAGCACGCTTGTTTTCTTAGATACTGCCAAAGGTATGGACACAGGCTCAGGAGATGTATTCTGGTGTTAACAATCTCCGTCGGACGTATGATCTTCATCAGTCCTTTTCTAAATCCCAGGGTGATTTATCTTTGGAGGCTTACTAGGCCAAATTTCGCGGTATTTGTGAGGAGCTCAATATTTGTGAGCCTATTTCATCTGACATTCAGCTTATGCGACGCCAGCGTGAGTGTATGCAGGTTGCTCGGTTGCATCATCCACTTATGATCCTGTTAGTCCTTAGCTCTTGGGGTCTCGAGATTTATCTTCTCTTAGTGAGGTATTTAGTTGCCTTCGTCAGTCTTCTGTATCTGTGTCTATGCCTGCCCCCTCTCTTGATCGTTCAGCATTAGCTTTCGCTGTTTCTGGTAGTTTTGGCTCCTCCTTCAGCCGTGGCCGTGGTCGTGGGTTTAGTGGTCGTGGTCGTGATTATGGATTTAGTGGTCATGGTTTTGGACGTGGTGTTGGTGGTCGTGACTCTAGTTTTGGTGCTCGTGGGGGTCGCATGTTAGGGGAGGTGGCTGTGGTCGCGGCCGTGATTCCAAGGTTTGTACTCATTGTTTCGGATCAAATCATACGGTGGAGTTCTGTTATGATCTTCATGGTTTTCCTCAGGTTCATCAGGTTGCTATCTCTTAGGTTACTGGATAGCTTACTCATTCTTCTGCCAACAATGTGGTGACTATCTCTGGAGAGGAATACCAGCGCCTTATGTCAATCCACTCTCCAGCTGTGGGTTCTTCCTCCACTGCTACGCTTGCTCAAATAGGATCTCTATCGGGGAGGAAGATTGATGGCGGTTCTGAATGTGGTCGTTGTGGTTGGTAGTTGCCAATTGGTTTTGTAGTTGGTTGCTTTTGGTTGTTGAAGTTGGTTGGTCATTGACGTTAGTTGTTATTGGTCGTTGAGGTTGGTAGTTGAAATTGGTTTTGTTGGTCGTTGAAGTCGTTTCGTTGGTTGCTATTGGTTGTTGAAGTCGTTCGTTGGTTGTTGCTGTCAAAAGCTGTTCCGTTGGTCGTTGAAGTCGTTTCGTTGGTTGTTGTTGGTCATTGTTTTAGCAAGTTGGTTGTTTTAGTGATTACTGTTAGTAGTTGAGGTAATTGTTTCGTTGGTTGCTATGTAACAAGCTGGAGAGTCTCCAGCTTGGGGGGAGTGTTAGAATATAGTATTAGTAGTAGTCCTACATTGCTTAGTTTACTTATTTAATATGTGAGTCGTCTATATAAATAATATTGTTATGTGTTAGGGTTATTATTACGCTACACACTTTTCCTTCCTAAACAACACTAACCACATAATTTTGCCTTTCCAATTGCTGTTGGCTTATGGTAGATATTGTTTTGGTTGGCGGAAATTGTTTGCGGGTCTTTGTCTTGTGTTCATAAGTTTGTGATTGATTAAGGGGCTTTCGGTCTTGGTTAGAAAGGCAAGATGTCTTGGAAGGTATATAGTTTTCATTTTTCAAGTTGGTGTGAGGCCGTGGGCAACATGGTTGAAAAGAAAGATAGTCTTTGGAGATAAGGAGGATGATCCTTTTTTTTATTGGCAAAAGTTAATATTGTTAGAATAAGGACGGCGATCTTAGTTAGAGGGTAGTTTAGAGGTATCTAGTTTGCATGGAAAACAATGCTAGAGTCTTCGGAGATAAGGAGGAAGATTGTGAATGTTTATGGGATGTTATTGCTATTTGACTACCTTTTGGGTCTTGGTATCTGTCCCTTTAAAGGAATTCCTATGTGTTTGATTTGTAGGGATTGGAGTGCAGGTTGTGAGTTGTAAACTGGCTACGGTTTTGGAGCTTTTATTCTTTCTTTGCTTTTTGTAGGCAACTTGTTCCTGAAATTCACTTTGTATCTCATATTTTTCTCTTTGTTATGATGCTAGTTAGAACTTTACAGAATTTTGTTTTACGCTATCCTTGTTTTTGAGTTCCTTTCCTAAGTAGAATATGCATTTGCAGGTAGAGCTTTTTTGTGTGAATCACCTTATAAATTGCTCGCTGGAGTCTACTGAAGAATTTATTTGCATGGAGTTCCGTTTTACTTTAAGAGACAATGGGATGCGTGCAGCTTTCCAGCTTCTTCATATGGTTCTTGAGGTAACCTCAGCCTCAACTTGGTTATGTCGGTAAACAGATTTTCTTTTAGCATAATTTTGTGAGGTTTTGTTTTTCATTTTTCTTGAGGTTAGAGGTTGGAAGTTTGGAGGCATTTCACTTTCTTTTCCACTTTTTTCCTTACTCATATTTCAGGACGAGGGAGCATGTGTCAATACATATAGGTTTTCTTTCATTCTCTACTATGTTTATAGTCGATATATACTTGAACACAGGGTTTTGCAAAAGAAGGAAGAGATAGAATAAAGAAAAACCTATGCATTCCCATGCCGAAGAACCTAATGATATTCACATACCAAAACCATTTTGTTATTCCACCAAGGCACCAACTATCAAAACAACCTTTTTAGAGTCCTTTATAGACTCTACTAGTAACTCCTAGAATAAGCATTGCTTTGCCGTAATTCCTAGAATCCTAAGATACGATAAATCCTATGTTAATGACAAGATAAATCTTAAATGAAAAAGTAATCGAATAAATAATGTCATCTAATCTCATCAATTGTATTGAAGGTCTCCATGTGATTTTGTTCTATTCTTGTAATGTTTACTTTTATGTCATTTTAGGGATTTGATAAAAGGATTTTTCCAGATGGAATTAACACAAAGAAGTTGTGCTATTTTTTTTTTCTAGAGGACAATCCTATTTTATAATGATTAACGGTCTATCTCTGACAATCTTCTTGTTCAAACTCTTTGTATACAGTAACTATGTTTACATATGCCCCCAAGTTATGTATATTTCTACAATCTCTATGACAATCTTTCTTATTCAAACTCTATACGAATACAGTAGCTATGTTTATATATGCCCTCATGTTATGTATATTCCTACAATGGAGGACACATGATTTTATGACCGGGGTATCTACATTTGAAATTGGAACCCTAATTCCATAAATATGTAAGTTCTCCCTTTGCTTCACTGTCTACACATTTAATTTACCCAGAGGAACCAAAGCCCCAATTATGAATATGAACGACACATAAGTTGAATAAGTCAAAAACCCTAAAAAATAACCTGAGATTACCTTAATTGTGACATGTATTCACTGATTAATAGATAATGTACACAGATGAGCATATCAAAAGCATAACCTGAGATTACTGATTTAAAACAGAAAAAATAACATATAAATCAACATGGATGAAATGACCTATAGCTTTCACTCAAATCTTGAAGGCAGAGGTTAGTCGACTTATCTAGACAGGAGAGTGCGAGTCTGGAGGAGTTCTGAGTGGTGGTCCCTGGTCTAGAGTTGTTGGTCGGTGTTAGCATACTTGCGGGTGGTCGAGGGGGAAGAAAACACTGATAAATTGCGAGAGAGCAGAGATAAAGAAGAGGGAAAAGGTGAGATCTTGGTTATTATTAGGCAGGGCTTTTTTTTTGAAATAATTAAGTGGGCAGAAGAATAAAAGTTTGATAGGGTAAAATGAGAAATAATATCTAACATAGGGGTACTACTGCTAGTGTAGTTACCCAAAATCAGGTGAGGCTTTCAAGAGAGTAAATGATACGTACTATTATTTCAAAAGGGTACCAGTGTGTTTAGGGAAATGTGAGATGGTGCTCGCCATGGGACTAGGGTTTAGCTGCATGGTGGCCCACCAATGGGACCAGGCTTTAGCTGCATCCACTCCTAATAATGTGCCCTAAGGTTGTCTTCGGACGGATACAGGCAGTTGTCTCTGGTTTTCATGTGCTTAGTTATTTTATACTTATTTTATCTCAGAGGGTTTTGATCCGTACTTGGAGATTCTCATTTCTGTGTCCGGTCCCATCTCAAAACCTTCTAGGAACTTCAGCCTTGTTGAGGAAGGGGCACATTTTCAACTAGGATAGAACCTCTCAAGTGAGAAACTATATGGAGCTCTAAGAAAAGCTACCAAGCAAGAAAATTTATGAAGCAACAACACAAAAATGAAAACAATAACTGAAAGTTGCTCTAGTATTTACTTTTTAATATAGAGATAATATTGACTTACATTTGCACAAAGACATTTGTATTTGACACCAAGTACTAATCAACAATGCTGAATTTGACACAGATAATATATTTTAGAGAATCTATATCTTAGTTGTACACAGGTATGTGTTTATATGTAGATTTTTTACTGTATGAACATATAGTTCTATATTTTCTCACTTCCCCGCATTCGCTCCAGCACCTTCTCCCATGTCATGCAACTAATTATTTTTCACATAATACTTTCCAGGTAGAGATCATGCCCATTTGGGCTGCCTTTATGTACATATATATGTCTGTGTATGTGTGTATATGTTTTTGTTCATGCAGCAATCATCAGAGACATTAGCTCAATCGCGCCATACTTGAAGATTGGTCCGTGTATTGTGCTCAAAAAACCCATGATTGAGGACATCAAAATAAGCTCTGTCTATTTATATGCCATATGTTAGGATTAGATGATTTTTATCTTCCTTAGTCTTTCTATGCAAACTTGTTTAGTTGTGAGTACTATGATTTATGTTCCATCAATTGCTCAATCATTGTTGCTGACATGCAGCATAGTGTATGGCTTGAAGATGCATTTGATCGTGCGAGACAGTTATATTTGTCGTATTATCGCTCCATTCCCAAAAGCTTAGAGCGGTCAATTGCTCACAAGCTTCTTATAGCAATGTTGAATGGAGATGAGCGTTTTGTAGAGCCTACACCTAAATCATTGGAGAACTTGACATTGGAATCTGTAAGAGGTGCAGTGATGAATCAATTTGTCACTAATAATATGGAGGTGTGTAATTCTCTTCTATTTGATATTGCAAGGATTATCACATCCAAAAGACAGTATTTTTTGTTCATCTCAATATGCCAATTTTTGCATCAGGTAAGCGTTGTCGGGGACTTCTCAGAGGAGGATATAGAGACCTGTATACTTGATTACCTGGGCACAGTTAGTGCAACAGGAGATTTGAAGATGACTAATGAATATAGCCCAATCACATATCGACCATATCCACATGATCTGCAGTTTCAACAAGTGAGAAGTGATGCTAGTCTATCTTTTCATAGTACTTTCGAAATAGGGAGTTTTATAGTGCCTCTCAAAGGTTTAATAACTTGGCGGTTTCGTCCAATGTATGTCTCTCATTGTTAAGTTGCTGCTGGACAGGTTTTCTTGAAGGACACTGAAGAGAGAGCATGTGCATTAATTGCAGGCCCTGCTCCAAACCGCTGGGGCTTAACTTCCGAAGGCATTGACCTTTTCGAATCCCTTGGGAATATGTCAGCTGACAATGGTGAGACTTTTCCGTATAAAGTGATAATTTTATTTTGTTATTGGCATCTTATTCTTTTTGTGTCGACTTGAAATGGTGGGTGTCCCTTCCAATTCTCGTAGAACTGCCAGCAGTTTTTGTTCAGTTTTCCCTTTCATCAAGTCTCAACTGCGTAGCATGTTAGTGCAACACCTCCCCCTCCCGATATGTTAGATCAACAAAAAACATAGTTCCTAGGGTGTTCTACAGAAAAAGTAAAAGAGACCAACCCACTTGGGTATGTGTATAAGTGGATAATGTTTTGCAACGTATATTAGTTTATTAAACTTCTTCTTGAAATTCTGAAACTTCCTAATGTTTCCTCTATAAATAGAGAAAAATTACTATTGGAATTGAGTGCATTTAATTAAAGAAAAAAATGTTGGAAGACAGAATTAGATGGACAATATCAATAAGTGCTCTGTGTGTTCAATTTTTTAGTCTGCACTTTTATCACACAATTCTACTTTGTGGCCATATGTTGTGGTTTGCAGACCTTTAGGTTTCACTACTGTGTAGTTCTAACAGGTTATTGGATTGAAAGTATATCTTCAATAAGCCAGTTTAGGTAAGAAACTTGGAAATTTGATATGCAGATGACCAATCAAAATCTGAGGCACAAAACAAACCGCAAGGAAGATTTCGCAGTCATCCACTCTTCTTTGCCATTACATTGGGCTTGTTGGCTGAAATAATAAATTCAAGGTATTTCTATGTTCAAAACTGCATTTAGCTTTTAAACATGAGAGAAAATCCATTTAATATCTTTTCCTTCCATTTCTATGTATGGCATGATGCATCAATCTCTCAACTACACCGCTCCAAATCACTAGGTATGTGTTTTTCTCAGTCACTTCCAAGTTTGTCTTCGATAACGACATTTAATTATCTTCTTCAGATAATACAAATCATTCGAGTCATCGGAATAATATGGTTTCTCTTGGTATCTTTCATTAGTTTGCCGCTTGCTCCTATGACGTAATTAACTAGCTCAGATTTTATACATAATATATTGGCTATTATTTGTTACGGACAGATGACTCATTGCAGCAAAATAACATTATTAAGTAACGATATACCCTTGGCCTCTGCTACTTTCCTCTTGAATTTGTACTCTCTTTTTTTTAGAATGTTCTAGTTTTTGTACTTCATTATCTTGTGGACTCCTTTAATTTCCGACTCAACCCAAGGCTGGAAATGCATAATTTGCATTGGAATATCAGCAGACAAAAATGTCTTCGAAATTCTCTCTTTAACTATGCTCTATAAGCGATAAAATCCTCAGAATCTAGTACAATAGTACTATATTCTTTTAAGAAAGGAGAAAAAATATTTTAAAAGGGTCTTAAAATTTAAAGCTGCTAGTATAGAAAGTAAAAGGTCTTAATTGCCATGTCTACTGGTCTATTGGTGGCTCTTGGAATTGTTGATAATGTCAGTGGGGTTCTAGTTGCAGATTTCTTTTTACTGGTCATGTCGGTGGTTTTTTGTTTTTGTTGCATATTGGTAAATAATGATAACATTCCTTAAGCTACGAAAAATGTATACCAACCTCCCTTATTAATTTTACAAAGGATGAGGGCTCACAGTCACAGGTGTTGGTGTAAGATGAAGAAATCAGATAGGGGTGAAGTTAAATAAAAGAGACTTACAAATGGAGCTTCATACCGGCAAGAAAACTTTTTGGTGGTGGACAGTGGTAACAACTTTTGTTGCATATATCCATACTAAACATCATCATAAGAGTGAATGCATTGTGGGGATGTTAGAAGCGGGACAACATGTGAGGAAGTCATTTGATATGGATTTTGCTGTGGACAACAACTGCAACTTAGACTTGATCCACGCGGGGGTACTTTAGGAGTAGAGGAAGGTCTAGGACATCATGGTTGAGACTTTTAGAAATAACGAAATTCGCCTGGGAATCAACTAAGATATGGTCTTTTTAATAGAGCCATCTAAGGAATGTATCCATGCGACAAAACCTTCTTGTAATTTGGACGAAGGTTTTTTCATTTGAGACTTTTAGCATTTTGGCATGGACAGAAACCTGTAAGAAGCAGAGGAACTTACTTTGATTTTAGATTGAGAGTAAAGGACATGAAAGTTATTCTAGTTATGGTTGAAAAGGAGACCAGACTGTCCATTAAGATACCTGGTTGTTGGGCCTTGGGACTAAAAGAGTTAGTAGATGGAGGTATTATGTTTTCATTTAGACTGAGCTGGGAAAAAGAAGAAGCGCAGTTTCAAAGTTATTGACATGAGGAAACCAGCAGTGTCTTATTATTCAGTAATAAAAAAGTTCAATCTTGGAGACAGTTTCCATAGATTTGTGGTTTTAAGATATTAATTTGCTGTCGTCTGTTAGTTATGGGCATGACCAAGGCAAAGCTTGGAGTCTACTTGTTTGCTAGTGATTTTTTTTTTGATCGGCAAAAAGAATTTAAACGGGCCAAGGGCACAACGGCAATCGCCACCCGAGACCCTACAACCAAGGAAGGCAAGGTGCCAACCAAAGCACCAGGACCAGCAACAAAACCTCCCAAACAGCTGAATCAAAGCACACAAACTAGCATAGAAAGATCCTCCAAAAAGAAGCAAAACCGCCGAGCAAACACCCCCCTCAAAAACACCCTTCAGACAAAAAAAAGCCGCAATAGGAACAAGCAGAAAACAACATCAAAGGATCACTAGCCCAAATCGCCAAGCAACAAGAGGAGACAAAAAACACCAACCAGGCCATCTGATCAAAAGAGCACCCACACTAAACCTCAGATAACTCCACAAAACAGGCAAACAGAGATACAAAAGAGTTAGAGCCCGTTCCAGATCCTCAAATAAGTACTTAAAAAATAAGAACCTATTTTCAAGCTTAAAAATAATAGGCTTACAAAAATAATTTTTCAATTTTTTTTTTTGCAGGGTTTGATAGATCTCATTGAGATCTAGCAAACAAGATCCATATTGCATTTTTTTTTAATTTTAGTAAGCCTATTATTTTAAAGCTTGAAAATTGCAAATAAGTACTTATTTTTAAGGGGGAAAGCGGAACACCACCTTAGAGCTCCAACGAGATGGAGGCGCCTTCCTCCACATCATCAAAATCATCGACCTCCTTATCAGTTATTTCACCCTCCTCCATTTCAATATATATCCTTAACATGAAATTCTCATCCTCATTATACTTTGCACCCAACAAAGGATCTGTATCCATCCATTTACGAGTTTGCATAATTAAAGTGGAATTTCTGTTACGAATGTCATGAGATGATAGAGAAGACAAAGATACCACCTTATCCTTATTTTTCAACTTAACCGCCTTTAACCCAAACTTAGTGATGAGTTTCTTCTTTCTAATCTTCCTTTGCGATCTTTTTAGCCTCCTTTCCAATTTTCGAATTGCTTTCTCATAATGATGTGCCCCAGTACGGGCTCTTGAGCTACCAAGTTAATACTTGTTCCCCAACCTTTACGTTACTTCTAAAAGGAGTCATAGAAACTCCTTCCATTGAGTCCTTCTGCACAAGAGAAATAGGGCTTGTGATAGACTAACTCTCAGATTTTAAAGGAGCAGCACTCTCTGGAACTGAGCCAACGAGCGAACTAGCCTCCTTCAAAGCCAACTCATCATTATCATTGTAACGACCTGCCCCAGCTGACCTGTTAACCCTTAGCCTAACCACGTGGCTCAAAAGGTTAACCTCAGGTTACTGGTCGGAATCCCTTATAAACAACTTTACCCTTTTATTCCCCACCTATGTGGGACTACTTTTCCCAAGTGGGTTCTCAGAATTACCACCACCAAGTTCCACATAGAGATTTTGCTTATTTGTCAATTCATCATCCAACAACTTTGCCCTAGAATCTCCACCAATGTTGTCCTCTAGAGCTTCATTGACATCAAAATCCACTGAATCATCATCCCCAGGATCAATCGCAGCCACAGTCTCCTTCCCAACATGATCATTCCCCTTCTTTTATTTTCATCGATGTAAACACACGCTTTTCCCAACGTGTTTCTGCCATGGGATCTTCAATTACTTTGACAGGATAGATAATAAGTACCATTAATCTTAACATATACAATCTTGTTAATGCAGTCAAGATAATCTGTTAGGATAAACATACGCCCTTTATCGAAAGTAATGGATTTCTCCGCTAACTCATCAAGTTTAATAACATCACCCCACAACTTTCCAATATTAATAAAAGTAGAAGAGCACCAAGCATTAAGAGGAACACCATAACAAGAAATCCAAACACACCTTGAAGATTTGATATCCCACACCTCCACTGATGAGAACCATTTTGGCAACAGCATATCTTCGTCCTTAAGAAAATCATTCAAAAGACTCAAGAGTATGGAATGATAATAAAACATTGAGGCCACCCATATGACGTATCTGAGCATCCCAAATACCATTGCTAATGAAGAGGACATGAAGCGTATTCATGTCACAGAAATTGATTGATTTTCCAACTGGGCTCTTTTGCAACCATCCCAATCCCACTTCCTTAGCTTCCACCAACTTAGTCATACCATTAGAACCACCTTTCGTTGTTCTCCTAGGGGCTTTTTGGTGTTTTGTCCTTATTCAAATAAATTTCGCGTTTGGTAGTTTATGCCAAACTTTTGTGGATTATTGATTCATCTTGACGAGAGTACTTTACCCAAATATTTTTATTTTTGGGGCTTTATCTTGGATATTTCCAAAATTATTTGGGTAAAAGTAAAAAAATTGGGTTTTCCGATTCCTCTCGTTGAGACAAATCAATAATCCACAAAAGTTTGGCACAAAACTAACAAACACGGGAAAAATTTTACAAGGACAAAACGCCAAAAAGCCCTTAGGAGAACAAGGCTGAATATTTGCATAGGTAGGACTATAAGAAGCTCTCTGTTTGCTCTATATCTCATCGGATTTAGGTTGCCATCTATGAAGAGATGATGCCTTGTTATCCTTTTTTCCCCCAACTAACGACTTCCAAGAAACATTATCTTTCGAGTACTTTGCAAACTGCACAACCATTCTAAAATTTCTAATCAAAACGCCATTGAGATCCTCAATCGCACCAATAACCTCCTTCCTCCTCTTAAATCTAATGAACCCGAACTTGGTATTGAAAGACGAGCTTCTTTTGCTCGGCATATACACATAAGTTCTGTTCGATACAAACCCAATTTAGTTATCATACTGCACATTTGAAGTATTCTATGGTCTTTCTACAGGCTTTTCACAACAGTGAGGGATTCTCTTGGTTTAACATATGATGTATCATTTGAATTGAACCTGTTTGATCGGCTGAAGCTTGGGTGGTATGTTATCTCAGTAACATCAACACCAGGGAAGGTGTGTAGTTTTAGTTCCGATCGTTTTAGAAATTGTGATTTTCTTTTATTTATGGTTATGTTCTTAACCAGTAATCACAATACTTTCAGGTGTATAAAGCTGTTGATGCTTGCAAGAATGTCCTCAGAGGTTTGCATAGCAACAAGATTGACCCAACAGAATTGGACCGGGTTTGTTACTTTCCAAAGTTGGAATATATTGCTATATCTAATTCCTAGTTTTTTCTCTTTATTGGGATTTCCATTTACGAATGATTCCCAAAAGGTATTGTACTTGTATGATATCGAAGTTTGGTTTTGTCATGTTAGTCTGATCAAAATAAAGCATGTAATCTCACATGGTCATGCCCAGTGAAATGATATCTGAAATTTATAGTATAAAGAGTTAACATTGCTTATTGCTGGTTGAATACCTCATTGAGAATTTATATATGAAACTTGTTTTCAACATTAACAGGCAAAACGGACCCTGTTAATGAGACATGAGGCTGAAAGCAAGTCAAACGCATATTGGCTAGGATTGTTGGCTCACTTGCAAGCTGCTTCTGTCCCAAGGAAGGTGAATTTGGAAAATAACAAAAAGCTCAGCCTTGTGTTTTTTTGAAGTCTTGTTCTCTTTTTATTTTGACACACACTAGTTTTGGGTAGATGACCGAACTATGTCTACTTTCACGTGTGCCACAATAGCCTTTCATTTTAGGGAAGAAGGTTTGATTATTTTGTGTTAATATCTCAGAATTCTTTTTTCACTTCCAGGACATAACATGCATTAAAGATCTTAATTCGCTGTATGAAGCTGCCACAGTCGGAGACCTATACCTTGCCTATGATCAGTTGAAGATTGATGAAAGTTCCTTGTATTCTTGCATTGGTGTAGCTGGGGCTCAGGCTGGAGAAGAAATTGCCGGTAAAGAAGATTTTCCTAGTTCTGTTGTCTGGTTTTCCTTCTTTGTTGTCTGTGGATTATTGCTTTCTATATATGATGAAAATCTAAGTAGCACGGATACGGACACGGATACGGACACGGACACGGGACACGGCAATTCTAAAAAAATGGAAATACGGACACGGCGGGGGACACGCCACGTCACGTGTATATAATATATATATATATATATATGATTTATTTATTTATATTTATTTTCTTTTCTCCATGCTTACATTGCAATATGTAAATAATGAACAACTTAACAGTTAACATTCATATTTCGCAGGCCGCTACCCCTTCTCCGGTAACTTTCAACAAATGAGCTTTCACCCTTGTATATGAACCATTTTTTGTTACACCACAATAATTGCACTTCCATTTGAAATTTCCTCCTTTTCCACCAAATTTATCCAATTTAGTTACAAATTGCCAAAGTACTGATCCCTCCGCAGTTTTGGGTGCACTACTAGCACCCGTTGAGGAAGACATGTCCTATATGATTAATGTATGAGATTAACATGGTTCAAATAAAAAAAAACAGTATGCAGGTCGGTTATACATATATATACACACATAAATATACAGAGTCAGAGACACACACATAGAGAGAGGGGGAGAGAGAGAGAGAAAGACGAGAGAGAGAGACGAGAGAGAGAGAGACAGAGAGGAATGAGAGACAGAGAGTAATGAGAGACAGAGAGTAACGAGAGAGAGAGGCAGAGAGGAACGAGAGAGAGAGAGAGATACCCGAGAGAGGAGAGGAGTCGAGTCTGAGAGCTCCTCGTCAGTCGTCTAGGGCTTGAAATTTGAAAGAGTAGTGAGAAAGTGAACCAGACGATGTAATATATAAGTTTTAAAGGTATAATTACAGTTTAACCCAAAAGTTTTGAATAATTTCATATTAACCCCTAAATGTTTTAAAAAATTTCATTTTGACCCCCAGCCGTGTCCCCAGTCATGTCCCCGCCGTGTCCCCTGTCAAAAAATAATATAAACTATTGGACACGCCACGTGGCGTGTCCAATACGTATTTAGCCGTGTCCCCGCCGTGTCCCCGTGTCCAATACGTGGGCACGGCGCCCTTTTGGAGTGTCGGTGCTTCATAGATGAAAATGGAAATGGGACAACAAATAATGGGAAAAGAAAAGATGCGAGTAGATTGATTCATCTATTAGCTTGGACAAAGCTAGAAACTTTGGTTTAGGGGTGCCATAGCAAGTGTGCGTAAGAAAGTTCCCTTTGGATGATTGATGGTTTCTATGAATTCGTCAAATAGAGATACCAATAAGACAAATCAACCGCCAGTTATTTTACATATTTTTGAGCTATACAACTAGCATGGTTGTTATGCTAGAATCTTAAGGCGATTATTATTTGATATAGGTTGTAATCAATGATAAAGCTACTTTTACGGGTTTTTTAGGTGAGAAAGCTACAACCTAGTATTTAGAAATGGTATTACTAATTTGGTGTTGTTACTTATGGGTAGATGTCACATAATATGTCATGCTAATACACTGCAGCATTTTTCTTACACTGAAAATAAATGATTGACAAAAGAATATACGAAATGTAGGAGGCCATTAAAAAGTGTGATAGATATTCTTTCAACTGTAGAGTTGCTAAACTAATCATGCTGCCATTAGATTACATGGTCTATCTTGTCTTCTGATGCCCCACAATTCTTGGAATTTTAACTGCTAACCGTAAATTCTGTCAGTATCTTCAATCTTCACTATTGTCTGGACTAACATTTCGTTTTCAATGTATTGATTATCTATTGTGCAAATTCCTTAGTAGAGGAAGAATCAATTGAAGGCCTTCACAGTGTTCTTCCTTTGGGGGGGCGTGGTTTATCGACAATGACACGGCCAACGACGTAAATATATTGGTTCCATTTTCAGATTGGAGCTGAAAGAGACATAGACCAGTATGACAGGTATGTTTCTCATACATTGCCCTGAGATTAATTTCGCTCCCAAGTTTCCTAGATTTGTAAGGACTTCACGTTATTGATTGGCAGGTGCAGTGCTATTGTTCACAGAGGTTCCCTGCTAGTGGGCAATAGAAAATTAGATGGGTTATTATACGCTAAGCATCCCTTGTTGCATTGGTGATATTTTGATGGGCTTGCAGCACTCGAAATGGTTGTTGGGTGCGCTATGGCAATGGTACTATGCCATAACAATCAGTCATCAATGGAAGGCTACCATAACTGCCCCTTCGCGAAGGTTGTTATTGGAAAGAGCGAGCTCAGTTGCCTGTTAGTCTCTAATATTTTACGTACCCTTTCAGTCTGTGATGTTTTACTTCGTTACGTCCAGACTACCCATTCTTTTTCCGTGTCTGTGTTTATTAATTTCTTGTTGACTAAGGGTAAATTAGTGAAGAGGCCTGTGTTATTATTTATAGCCGATGTTTGATGGCATTATGTATACCTGTACAATGGTTTATTTTTCAAAATAAAGGGGAGTTGGGTCGTTCTAAAGACAGCCTTTCTAAGTTGTGCCTCATGTAAGTGTTGGTGCGAGGGTGAGAGGCATTCCAGTTCGTTTCAATGGAAAACAAATTAGTAAATTTTTGCAAGTTGGGCAATTTGTTTCACACCGACAAGTTTTTCTCTGCTACCACAGAATGTATTTACTTTTTTTCGTAAGCCAAATGTTCCATAATCAGTCAAAATCTTAATGCAAAAAATGAACTATTGTCACCCCACTTAGTCACTCACTATTCACCACAGCACCTCCTCATGACCTTCGTGGCTCAGCCTCTATACTCACCTGTTAATGCCACCCCTTCTTAAGTACTTCCTAAAAATGGTCAATGCCTTGCTCATTCTGCCCCATTGTCGTCACCCTAACCCACTTTAAAACCCTAGCCCTTCTCTGCCATGCGCCCATGCCCTTTCCCAGTACTCTCTCTCTCCACCACTACCGCTGCCTCCATTGTCGGGGAAATCAACATTTTCACTATATTCATGTGGCGGCTAAACATCCTCTTCATTGTTGTCACTATGTGTTGTAGGTGTAGGAATTAGCTCCAAATCAATAAGATCGCAAGCAATTTTCTCCGGTTTCTCATCCTTGCCAATATCTTCAATTGTTTGACCTTTAAAAAAGACGACATCCTTACTTCAAATTACTTTCTTGTCCATCGGATTCCACAATCTATAGCCAAATTCCTCATGCTCATGGCCAAGAAATATGCATTGTTTTGCCCTGTCATCAAGTTTGGACATTTCATTTTTTGGAATGGGAACCCCGACAACCAAAAATGATCATAAGTGACACCTTTTCTCAACCAAACTTTTTCAGGCACATCACCATTCAAAGGAACCGAAGGAGACAAATTAATCTAGTCAATCGTTGTCTCATTGTCTCAGCCCAAAAAAATCTTAGCAATTTTGCATTTGTTAGCATACATCTCATTCTTTCCACCATAGTGCGGTCCATTCTCTTAGTGACTCCATTTTGTCGGGGAGTTTTCTTGACAATCTTTTGATATTTAATGCCTTGGCTACGATAATATTCATCAAATGGTCCAAGATATTCACCACCATTATCGGCACGAACACAGTTCAACTTTCTTCCCGGTCACTCCTTCAACCTTGGCCTGAAAATGCTTAAACACATCTAAAACTTGATCTTTAGTTTTAAATATGTACGTAAGCCATAATTTCTTGAATGGTCATCAATTAAAGTAACAAAATAAAGTACACCATGAGATCAAACTTTTAAGGGACCACAGAACATCCGAATGTACGAAGTCCAAAATGTTAAGATTTTCTTTAAAAAGATTTGAACTGAAATGCAACTCTATTTTGTTTATCGGCCAAGTAATAAACACAAGTATTGAGAAGTGTACCTTTCATACTGGGTAAGAGCTTTTTCTTGGCAAGAACGTGCATCCTCTTTTCACTCACGTGGCCAAGCCTCTTATGCCACAATTCAGTTGTAGAATCGTCATAAGTGTATTCACAACGCTCTTTGCTAATTTTCTCTTTCATTCTGTAAAGTGAGCAAGTCTTGTTTCCTTTAGCCACCACAAGAGAACCCTTTGTGAGCTTCTATTTTCCATCATCCAAATGGTTGTTGTAGCCTTCATCATCTAGCTTTCCGGTAGAGATCAAATTGAGCTTAATGTTCGGCACATGCCTCACATCTTTAAGCATCAACTAACACCCAACACTTATTTCCAAGCAAATATTTCTCATGCCAACAATTTTCAACAAACCTTCATTTCCCATACGAACAAATCCATAATCTCATTCATTGTAAAAAGTGAAGAAATCGGCTCTTGAAGTGACATGAAATGAAGCACGAGAATTAATCGCCCGATTAGTCTCTTGGCTTACCAAATTAACACAACTTTCATCACATACAACCATAAGTTCACCATTAGAAGTGATTGCAGTTGTGTTTTTTTGCCTCTTTTCACCACGTTTCTCTAGAATTTTCTCTTTGTATTTGAGTTTTAGGCATTCTTGCTTCATGTGCCCTTTCTTGTGACAATGATGGCACTCTAGGTCATTTTTTGTAGGTGATCTTCCCGTTGAACTGTGGTTGACATTGTAGAAAGAGAAGAATGGGTTGATTATAAGCAATAGGAGGGGTGTATCTATAGAGAAATGATTTTGGCGCTTCATGTTTTAGTAATCAAACTCCAATACTTGTCTTCTAAATTAATGATCATGCCATGTGTATTTTAAACACTAAAAGACAAATAATGAAGTATTGTTATTAAAAAATGGAGCTCCAAAATCAAAAACCTTATCTACTTGCGTATTCATAATGTTTCCATTACGGGCCACAAATGACACTAATTTAGCCCCATATGTTTGTGGACCAAAAAATGTAAATTACCATAAAGGCAAAAGGAATCAGCTCCTCTCCCATTACTCTCTCTCCCGTCCCCATCCAGTTTGTAATTTGTGGGCTCGAAAATCGTTCATGTTGTAGATCTCATCGAGAACTTCAACCACACCAAAAATCATCTTGATTTAAAACCTTTTAATAATTGATCGGCACACATTTAGATTGAGAAAACACACATAAATGGGTTCGAATCCAGTGTGAACGATATATTTTTTCAATATAAAGGCGTACCGATCAAGTATCAAACGGTATCTGATCAAGATGATTTTTTGATATGGTTGAAGTTCTTGACGAGATTTACAACATGAATGGTCCCGATCGTTGTTGACGGGGACTGGGGAGAGAGTAATGGGAGAGCAGCCGGTTCCTCAAAATGACCACAAAGCCCCCTTGTTCTGATGGCCAAAATTACCACCGAATGAGCTAGGAGCCACTTGATGGACATTCTAAACATTAACGAGCAAATTCGCGCAATTGATAATTTGGGAATGCAAAATGACATTTAACATGTACATCAGGACCAAAAACATAAATAAGTCAGGCGCTGGGGCATTGAATAATTTCATCTCTACCTTGTTTCTAGGGGCGACTATTCGCAATCCTCAAATTTTCTCCCGTAGCCCGTTAAAAATTTTTAAAAATTATATTTCAGTAACTACATGTCGAAAATATGTTCAACATTCGGTAAACAACTGCCGAACATACATTTCGGTAAATAGCTGTTGAAAATAAGATTATATTTCGGTAACTACATGTCGGAAATGCACAAGAAACATATATTTCGGTAATTGGATGCTGAAAATGTATCTCAATTTCGGTAACTAACTGTCGAAAATGTATCTCAATTTCGGTAACTAACTGTCGAAACATATGAAAATTTTTAAAGGGCTACGGGAGAAAATTGAGGGGTGCGAAAAGCAGCGCCCTGTTTCTAACGTCCCTAGTCCCTACTTGTTTATGCCAGAGAGAGAGAGAGAGTCTGATCTCTCTTCAGTCTCAAAGGTTGCTTGTGTGGGAGTAACGTTCAAAGGATGTCGGTGCCCTTCACCGGAAGCTTTATCCCATCCAATTCTGGATTAGGAACTAGAGAGCAAGGAATAGGACATTCAAGGAGTCGATTGAATCCGATAATTCCACCTCCTTTGTCCAGATTCAGTACCACCAGACCCATTCGTCTATCCCTATCTTCTCCACTGAGGTAACCCCTTCTCCTCTGTGGAGGCCTTGGTTACAAGTTCGGTAACCTGGCCATAAGTTGTGAACCAATGACTGAAGGAGGTTCAGTCCGTGACCCAGGACAGATGCCCTCGGAATACTGCTCGGTTAAGAGCTCAGGAATAAGCTTGTTGGTTGCTTCGGAGATCTCAAACAGTGTTGTGTCTGTTCCAGTGTTTCCGAAGCCGCCTGAAGAAGCAGTTATACCGGGAGGGTCCCACCCGGATCGTGCAGTGCGCATAATCATTGGGATCAAGTCCGGTCATGTGCTCTGTAACCGCTTCATTTCTTTCGGCCAAGTAAACCTAGGTCTATAAATACAAAGGGACACTCACCTGGAAGAGGTACGCGACTCTACCCTAACCCTAGACCTAAACATTTCCCCTGAGATCTAACTTGATCGTCGGAGGGTCACTGGGTTATACAAGCCCTAGTGACTTGTTGCAGGTCTAGCGGCGGAAGCACGGGACTGCGAAGGAAGGAACCTAGCCAGAGCCACGGTCAAGATCCCGATCAATCGAACCCCTACATCCTCCTCCTCCTACTATATTCTATTGCTTTCACTCATGGGTATTCCCAGCATTGGGTTTTCCTTGCCCTTTCTGTTGTTTATTCATTTTTTAGTGTTGATTTCCCCACATGGGCTGCTGAGATTGCAGCTGGATTTGAGAGGCAGCCAAAACTTGACCTTAAGATCTCCTGGAAATCCTCGCGTGCAAAGTCTTGGAAGTTTCCCCCTATTTTCTCCCAATAAATACGTGTTGTATTTGAGAGGTTGAGGTGTGGTGAGCTAAGATGTGAGGGAGAGGGTGAGGTCTGAGTGGGGGAGCCGGTTGTGGCTCCCTGGCGGTGAGCCGGAATGTGGCTCTCACCGGAGAGGTTTTTTCGAGTTTGTATATATTGTGTGAGTACATATATAAATGGAGTTATTCCTCTGAAATTAGTATGCGGGTAGTGTGCGTGGTGATCCCTGCGCACAACATTTATGTCTTGTTTGGATGAGTTTTTGAAAAATTTTGGATTTTGTTTTTAGGTAATGAGTGGAGAGAGAAAATAGGGTAATTATTGGAGATATGGGTAATGAGTAAGGAGAGATAGAGAGAGAAATGATAATAATGATTGGAGAGAGGAGAGAGAAATGAGAGTAATGATTGAAAGTAGGGAAAAATTCAAAAAAACCCCTGAACTTTGAACTCAATGTCAAATAGGCACCTGAACTTAAATAAACTTCAATTGAACACCTGAACTTTCACTCCGTTATCAATTTACCCCCTGCCGTCTTAATCCGTTACTTGTCGTTAACGGCACAGTTAAAAAAAAAAAACTTACCACCAGTTTGCAATCCTATGAAGCAGAAACGTGATTATGAGAGCCTTAGAGACAAAATTTGATTATATCTCTTTAGAATAATATGATCAGAATAATAAGATCTTCACACCCGTTCAAACAGATTAAAAATTGGAGCACTTAATTTTTTAACCATATTTTTTAATATATAAACGGTCTCAAAAAAAATTAAGTGCTCAAATTTTCAAAAAAATTCCCCCTACTTCCAACATTTCTCTCTCTATCTCTCTCCACTTATTACCCGGACCCGGGGGCTCTGCTGCCCCAAAGGCACATCAGCCCCTACCCACACACCAAAATGGCAACGTTTTGGTTAAATAAAAAATTCATACCACCAGTTTGCAATCCTATGGAGCAGAAACGTGATTATGAGAGCCTTAGAGACAAAATTTGATTATGTCTCTTTATAATAATATGATCAGAATAATAAGATCTTCACACCCGTTCAAACGGAATAAAAATTGGAGCACTTAATTTTTAACCATATTTTTTAATATATAAACGGTCTAAAAAAAATCTTTTTGAAAATTTGAGCACTTAATTTTTTTTGAGACCGTTTATATATTAAAAAATATGGTTAAAAAATTAAGTGCTCCAATTTTTAATCCGTTTGAACGGGTGTGAAGATCTTATTATTCTGATCATATTATTCTAAAGAGACATAATCAAATTTTGTCTCTAAGGCTCTCATAATCACGTTTCTGCTCCATAGGATTGCAAACTGGTGGTATGTATTTTTTATTTAACCAAAACCCATTTTGGTGTGTGGGTAGCCCGTAGGGGCTGATGTGCCTTTGGGGCAGCAGAGCTAATTTAAGTTCAGGTGCCTATTTGACATTGAGTTCAAAGTTCAGGGGTTTTTTTGAATTTTTCCCTTGAAAGTATGGGTAATGAGTGTTTTTTGAGTTGGAAATTTTTTTTCAAGTTTGAATCCAAACAAGGCATTAAGTGTTTGAAATCAGGCACACGTTCGTGAGGCTAGATTATTTGATTCACTTATTACAGCCCCTTTAGATAGTAGAAAGAGTAGGGAAAGAAAAGAAAAGAAGAACCATGTTACTTAATTGGGAAAGAAAAGAAAAGAAGACCTATCTCCAACTCTGACCCAAATTTTTTTACCCAAACTTGGGTGAAAATTTGGGTCAAAAGTTTTATTTGGATATGTCTTCTCCAATGCTATAACCATTTTTTCCCTACCCAATCCTAATGTTTTTTAGGCTTTCCCACCAAAATTTGAGTCAAAATGGCACATTTGTTAGTACTTAAGAAAGTGGAAAGAGGTGTTGAGAAAAAAGGGTATGGATTTGAGTCTCCCCCCTCATTTGGCTAAGAAAAAGGTAGAACTCAAAATGGGTAGGCAAAAGGATATGCCATTGGAGATAGTTTCAAGTGATTTTACTCAAGTTTTGGATTTGGGTAGAAAAAGGGTAAGAACAAATCTCAATCCTCTCACTTTGTCATAAAGGGCCTGTAGCTAAAGCTTGAGCAAAAAATTGGTGGGTAGCAGCCCATGTGGACAAAAAGGTGGCCACCCCATTTGCCTTGATTTGGTATGCAAAGAAACAGCCCGTGGGGTTTCAATGCTATAGAAATAGGTTGGATTTAGTCTTTGGTGAAAAATGTGAAGCTTGAAGGAGGAAAAATTTGTTGCTTGCACATTGAAGCATAGTTGTCAAATCGTAAATCGAATCGAGAATCAAAATTGTCATTTTTCGAATCGTGAATTGAATCATGAATCGCTCCGATTCGGTCATGACTTCTATAATGCATAGAATTCTATGCTTAATGATTAGGGTAACAACACATATTACAAATGAAAGATTAGGCCTAAATCAATAGAAACCTTCTTATAAACGATGTTTTGATAATAACGTGGAGTATTAGGTAAGCTGTTTGTATTGCAACTACCAAGAGATGATGATTCGTAAATCCTACTTATGGTTCTTTTTGTACAAAAGAGTTATAAGTACAAAACAAACCCTTAGAAGGTCTATAGAGTTGTTATATTCCCTTCTTCCTCATTTTCGATTCACTCTCGTAATAAATCTCCTTTTCTTATTATCTATCCATATAGCATAGACAAAAGATGACATATAACAATACTAAAAAGACCTTAAAAAAATAGTTTAACCCTTTTCAAACAACAAAAGAAGCAAAACAAGAGTAAAAAAATGAATTTCGTAAATTTTAAGTGAATCGAACGATTTACCAATTCACTTACGATTCACAGCTATTTCTGATTCAGGCAGCCTATTCGTATCGATTATCCATCAAATTGTACGATACGAATTGTGAATCGTACGATTCTGACAACTATGCATTGAAGAATTAAAGGCTGGGTTTCTTATAGGAAGCTCAATGGCTGTTTGTTCAAGGCAGAGTCTAATGAGCTCTTAGACACTGGGTAGGGCTCTCAGGGAGATGAGGGCTATCAGAGAGCTCACGGTAGGGTATGCTTTTCTCTCATTATTTATCTTTCCATATAGTGGAACTCTTATTGGGTTGTGGATATAAAGGCATTGGGGCCGAACCACGTAAATTCTGTGTGTTCTTTTTAGTCTCGTTTTGGTGTATGCACCCTTATTTTATTGGGCCCTCCCATTGCGTGTGGTGGGTTCCTAAAATCCCTTTAGGTGGTATCAGAGCAAGCTCAGGCGTACGTTTTTTGTCTTGTTGGGATAGGTCAAGAAAAAATTGCACACGAAAGATAAGAGGTCCGCGCTTATCGTTGTAGAAAATGGAGGACATAAAAAATTCTGGAGGAGCAATGCATTTGTCAAAACACCCAACTCAAAACCATTTGCAAAGGTGGTCCACCCATTTGCCTTGATTTGGAATGCAAAGGAGCAGCCCATGTGATTTATGCGTGGGACGTAAATTTGAAAGCAATAGGCTGGGTTTCCTATGAGAAGCTCAATTGTTGTTTGCTCAAGGCAGAGCGTAATGAGGTCTCATAGAGCGGGTAGGGCTCTTAGAAATCAGAGGGGATTAGAGAGAAATATTGGGAAGATGCAAGGGTACATGTGGGCAAGGCCTCGGTTTGGGTGTTCTTTTTCAAAGGGTGTTTGGTGTTGATTATTTTGGTGGATTATAGATTTTGAATTCTGGATTATTAAAAATTCATAATTAGAATCTATTAAAGTGTTTAGTGGTATAATCGGATTACTAGATTGTGGGTGGACATGTGACCCTAATGTCCTTACCATTGTTTGTCAATTATGCTAGGACTTTGTAGACATTTCAATTTTTTTTTTCAAATATGACAGTATATAATGTACATATTATGCATATTAAATAAATCAATTACATCAAAATTTGAATAACCATATAATAATATAATTATAAGTGAATTTAATGCTCAAGCAATAGCCAAATAATACTCCTTGAGTCCCAATTTGTTACTCCCTCTGGCCGATTTTGTTTGCTTTCTACGGGAGACCAAGAGCGTGTTGTTTCGACCTCCAAAAATAAATTACTTTCCGAAATAATTTTGAAATTTATTTTGCACTATTCAAAAGATCTCAATGAGTACTTCTAAACAATGCGAAATAGTTCATAAAATTATTCTCGAAAGCACCTTATTTTTGAAGTTCAAATGGCACAACTTTTCGTGACAAGCAAACAAAATGGGACGGAGGGTGTAGTTCTTCTCGTGCCATTTTCAAATTGTTTGTATCTTTTTTTTATATAATGTTTTATGGGATTTTTGAAAATTTTGTGATACCTATGAAACAAGATCCATATTGTTTTAAAAGGTAGTATAAATTAAAAAAAAATGAATACTTTTTTCTTATCCAGTTAGAATAAAATGATGTACAAGTAAATTGGGATGTTGGTAGTATATTGGTAGTATAATATCAAATGTTCCTCTCTTTTATATTGTCACTAGTGCTTGCCCGTGCCTACGGCACTACGCACCTCGGTAGTGCAGTAGGCATGGGTATTTTTGTTTTTTTATGTCAACACCAGAAGCCGAGCAATGGGTAAAAAGAACCGATGACATTTTTGTAATATATTTGTAAGAGTGTGGGTGTTTTTTTAAAAGAGTTGGAGAGCACACATCAGCCTTTGGATCAAATGAATCTCAACCCTTCTTTTAACTTGTGTTTGTGTGGTCCCCACACCCTTGTGTTTTATTAGGTAGATAATTGTGCGTGTGAATAAGTAATTATGTAGTTAAATACATATTCATGGGCGCTGCTATTCGCACCCCTCTATTATCTCCCGTAGCCCGTTAAAAATTTTCATATGTTTCAATAGTTAGTTACCGAAATTGAGATACATTTTCGACAGTTAGTTACCGAAATTGAGATACATTTTCAGCATCCAATTACCGAAATATATGTTTCTTGTGCATTTCCGACATGTAGTTACCGAAATATAATCTTATTTTCAACAGCTATTTACCGAAATGTATGTTCGACAGTTGTTTACTGAAGGTTGAACATATTTTCGACATGTAGTTACTGAAATATAATTTTCAAAAATTTTTAACGGGCTACGGGAGAAAATAGAGGATTGCGGATAGTCGCCCCCATATTCATATGTACATCTTTGTGACAGTTATTAATTTGTTTATAATAAACATGTATCAGTACGCATATATAAACATAAATATGTACCTAGATAATATAATTCCTTATATATGAACGTGTGTGTAAATATATATATATATATATATATATATATATATATATATATATATCCAAAGGTTATATAATAAGAAGGGGTTTTTGGCCTACCATTTTTCAATTTCGGACCAATTACCTTTTAATTTCACCCATTTTACCAATTGCCCATGCCATGCCAAATTCTCCTTTACAATTTTGCCCCTCGATTTCGAAAAATTTACAAGATCCAAAGGTTTTATATTATTATTTTACTTTATTATTATTATTTTATTACTATTATATTCCAAAGGTTTTTTTATTATTAATTTTTTTCCAAGCATTATATCTCCAAAGGTTATATAATAAGAAGGGGTTTTTGGCCTACCATTTTCCAATTTCGGACCAATTTACCCTTTAATTTCACCCATTTTACCAATTGCCCATGCCATGCCAAATTCTCCTTTACAATTTTGCCCCTCGATTTCGAAAAATTTACAAGATCCAAAGGTTTTATCCAAAGGTTATAGAATAAAAAGGGGTTTTTGGCCTACCATTTTCCAATTTCGGACCAATTTACCATTTAATTTCACCCATTTTACCAATTGCCCATGCCATGCCAAATTCTCCTTTACAATTTTGCCCATCGATTTCGAAAAATTTACAAGATCCAAAGGTTTTATCCAAAGGTTATATAATAAGAAGGGGTTTTTGGCCTACCATTTTCCAATTTTGGACCAATTTACCCTTTAATTTCACCCATTTTACCAATTGCCCATGCCATGCCAAATTCTCCTTTATAATGTTGCCCCTCGATTTCGAAAAATTTACAAGATCCAAAGGTTTTATATTATTATTTTACTTTATTATTATTATTTTATTACTATTATATTTCAAAGGTTTTTTTATTATTATTTTTTTCCCAAGCATTATATAATAAGAAGGAGTTTTTGGCCTACCATTTTTCAATTTGGGACCAATTTACCCTTTGATTTGGCCCATTTTACACATTGCCCAGCCTTGCCAAATTCTCAATTACAAATTTTGCCCATCGATTTTGGACAATTTACAGTTTGCCTAGGTTTTATAATGCGCCACAGTTTACCTAGATTTTGGCCTGCCATTTTTAATGTGGGACAATTTTGCCCTTTAATTTCGTTCATTTTACCAATTGCCCAGGGATGCCATTTCCAATAATGCCCCTCCCCGCCTCCACCGTCACCTCCAGCCCAAGACCACCCAAAACACCCACCTCCCCTCTCCTCCGTGGCACCACCACCTTACTCTCCCCATACCACCAAGCTCCACCACCCGTCACCTCCTCCTCTTGGCCTCACCACCATCTCTTCCGTCCTTCGGCTCTCCGCCAAACCGCCACCAACAGTGGGTTTCACACCCACGCCGCTGCCGCGGGCACCGTCGGATGCCGCCTCAAGATTTCGGAACCACCACAGCGATCTACGAACACCGTGCAACACTTACCCGAGCTTAGAATCGCGTTTGAGGTAGTTTTTCGAAAACCCAAAACCTTAATCTGCATTTTAATGGAAATAGTACCGAAACTTAATTTTTGATGTAGATGGTGACCTAAATTTTATTTATTAATTAATGTTTAGTTCTGTTTCCATTAACTTTTAGTCCTATTTGTATGGAAAAGTTTTTGGCAGATTAAATTGGATGGTTTAATTGTTGCATAGATGAGAAGTTATGGTGGATTGTGGTATTGAAATTCATGTGTAGAAAAATTGTGCGATTAATAAATTTATCGCAATAATCATAGTTTATGTAGTAATTATTTAATAATTAAATACGTAACAATTTGGATTTAAAATGTAAATAAGGAGATATTAATTTATCGGAATAATCGTAGTTTTTGTTCATCCATTTTTTGAAACCGTTTAACCCAAAACTAATTGCCCATGTAGTTAAGAGACGAAAGCGTATCAAATTCTTACTGCAAGTGTAACGAAAATTAACCCAAAGCAACAAAATTTATTGTCAAGTTCCCTTTCCTTTAATCGAACAGGAATAAAACCAAATTCTAGGAAAAAATTTCACCATACAACTGTTGGAATTGGTGAAATAAGTTCAAAGACTTACGCTCTATGTGGTATGTATGTAAATCATCTAATGCTTTTGCTATTTTGATCAAACTATGTAATATATATTCCTAGCTATTTTCATACTCTTCTATTGCTTCCAGCTCTAAAATTACAAACAAGACATATCTAGCCTATATCAAAACTTATTCCCTTTGACGGGCATACATTCGTGCACGAAGGTGAATCTACCGTTTCCTAACACGCTCTCTTCAACGGGCAAAACATTCGTGCTGTGCACGAAGAAGGAACCTAGTATGCTATAAAAATACGTATGGTGATGAATATATATCTGAATACTATAATTACATATACATACATATATATAGTATACATGCTTTGACATCTTTGTTAATCTATATATATACTACTTTTAAAAGCACGAAGATGTTTTCTACTTTTTGCTTTCCAAAAATGCCCCCACAAATTCCTAAGAATTCCAACCCTATCCCACGCCCCTTACCCACCCGGCCACCCCTCCCAACCAATATGTGTCTTTTACCAAATTAAAACATTAATCCATTGCCTAACCAATGGCATCTCTTCGGTAAAAGGGGAAAAAAAAACTACCGTCTCTCTGTATGATATTAAAACCAAAAACGAATGGCCTTTGCAGTTTTGGTTACAACCAAAGCATCTCGTAGCCCTTCTGGAATGCATCATGTTTGATTGTAAAGCCTCTCCTCCAGTTACCATGGTGTTCCTCTCAATTGACGTAGTAAGGATTGAATACCATGTGAATATTTAAGCGCATTCGACTTAGCCATTGTTTCATCTTCTACTCCCTCAGCCATTGTTTCATCTTCTACCCCCTTTACTTTTTTCGGCAACAAGTACCTGTTCAAGATTGTCACACGACCGGTCTGGTGACCAACAAACTTCAACTTTTCCAAAGGAACAAAAGAACAAAGATTGTGGGTATTAGTGTCTCTTTATTTCTGTTTGGTTTAATTTCGAATAGATACACATCAGTACATCTTTTTTTTTAACATGATTAGTTGCTCTCCCTCTGATTTAAATTTTATCATTAATTGGTTTATTTCTGAGTAAAATACAATGAGTTTTGTTGTACGTAGGTTGCTCACCAATTACTCGACAAAAATGTCTAAACAATAAATTAACAAGTGCGTTGTTTTTTTAATGAGCGTAACGGCACATCAACAACAGAGATTTGTTCCTTGGTTTGCGATTCTCGCATTTCATTGATTTGTAGATAAAGTACGATTCTGCAATGAAACGTGAACAGTATTGACTCCAATTGTTGTCAGTATAGCAAGAATCAGAGAAGAGGACATTGCATAACCACATGCTCGCTACACTGCCTTCATTCGACGATAATCAAACATGGCATCCACACTCCTATTTGTTGTTCCAACACTGAATTTCTTGTTCAAATTGTGATACCAAGTTCATTGTTTCACTGGCTGAAGTAAGCCAATTTTTTAAAATTGAATTCTCAAGTTTTGCGACCAAGTATGACCCTTCAGTTGCGGGAGTCCACCCGCGCACATAGCCATATTATTTATTTGACTTCATGTATTATTGAATGTTGCCATTTGATACCCCAAGCACACTATTCCTACTAGTTGCAGTGAGCCCAAGAAATACATACATCTTAAATTTTCATTGACCCAAAGTGGGATGAAACACTAGAGATCATGAAAGTGAATGAGTTGAAGTGAGCAACTAAACTCCTTGGATTTCTCAACAGGATAATGGCCCAAGATGCAATAGAGGTCACATTGTTTCTTAAATGAATTGGAGTCGCCGTATGGAGTATATGATAGGCAAAGTAGGTCTTTTTTTAGGCTTGCTTTCTGATTTAGATATTAGAAATTTGACAACTATTTTTTTGGGGATGACCGGATGTTCGGGCGAGTTTTCGCTCACCTCAACTAATTTAATTTGCCCTGAAGTTAACAACCTAGCATACCCTCCAAGGACCCCAATGTTTAGTAAGTTTGGCCTTTGTGGAATTCGAACACACGATCTCCTGGAGGATGAGCACTTATTTTCTTTCTCATACCCACTTGACCAAACTCCTTGGCGTTAGAAGTTGGAAGACTATTAGGATTAGCATACTAACTTTTATGGGCTATATGCATGCCGAACTTATCAATTTTGAATTATTGGCTTTTAGTTGCGGAAAATGTGAGATGGTTATACATTCAAGAAATTTGAACAAGCACAGAGAAAGCTGCATTTATTTACGTTCTATTACTACTATTGCATTCACATTAAGTTGAAGGTTGCAAACTATTCACGTGCAAAGCACGTGCATCCTTACTAGTTTGTTAAAAGGGTGAAGAGTAAAATAGTTAAAGAAAGGTTTGGTATGGACAAGCATTCCCCCTAACCTATGAGTCGTGGGTCTGTTGTTACTTGATTTAGTAGCCAACCAAGGCAACAATGCTAGAGCGAACTATCAAGCCGTGCAAGCAATGGCTTCGGCCCAAAAGTCTTGTGGCATGTTTTTACCTTTCAACATACTACGTGCCATGTTAAGGATTTTGCTGTTCTTTCTTTCAGCAACACCATTTTGTTGAGGGGAATATGGTGCAGTCAAAGGACGATGAATACCATGCTTTAAAAGCTTTAAAAGCTTCGAAGGCTATTTTGAATGTTTATTACTTATTAGAATTTGAGAATTCAAGAGTACCTCCAGAGATGCATTTCCTATTGTGGCTCATTATGCCTGTTTTGAAAGTGCATTTTGGCATAATGCATTCTCAAGTTTTGCACCAAACAATTCCAGAATGCAAAATCACCCCAAAAAGTTTGTACGAAATGCCCACTCATTGCGCCGTGGATGTTGGCAATGGGATCGAACCATCCAAATTCTCGATGCCCTATTTATTCTCTTTTGGTGTGTGCATTTTTGTTTTGTTGGGTGCTTCTGGTGCGTGTGGTGGAGTCTCTAAGATCCCAACAGAAATATGGTAATAAGGATTCTTTAAAATACATAACGTTCAATCTGGGAGAGAAGTTACCCATCATAGAAGAAACAAACTTCATTAAATTGAGGATCCTGATTTGTAAGTCTTCATATGGCCACATAGAGGTTTTCAATGAGGAATGGAGAGAGAAAGAGTAACTTCCAAGTCGTGGGTTGAAGGATTTTGGTGGCAGTAATGGAGATTTGATTATTCTTGTATACTCTTCATTTATTAGAATGGTTCTGCTAACCATGGGTCCACAGCCCACTGGGCATTGGATACTGCACACATAATGTCAAAAAATTAAGAGTTTCAATGCACTTTCTATAGATATCAATGTTAAGTAACTGGGTTTTTTTCTTTTGCTCAAGCTAAATTCAAGTCCAGCTTGAGGCCACCATACATTTTCTCCTTTTGTCCACTACCTAAGGTGATTCTATGTGCTTAATTTCATTGGGTTAGTTTCATGAGGTTTGGTTCTTTCACTCATGCATATTTGTGAAGAGTATCTCATCATTGTATAATACTTTGGTCTTCTCTTTAACAATTGAGGGATGTGGTCAAGGATAGGGGTTGGGGTCATTCCTAACTGATTTATATTTTTGGTTTTTTGCAGGCACAATTTCTACGTTTATGTGAATTCGAAGACCTAATTGTATTCTCTGATTTTAAATTGCAGTTCAAATTTGATTTTTCCTGATTTTAAATTCTTTTGAATTTAGATTTTATTTTTTCAGGAGTTATGTCCATTTGGTCGATTCTCTATATTCTTTTTCCATTGTGGTTATGTGTAATCCTTATTTCCATGTTGTGGTTCATGCATATCTAACTTTTGGCGAATTATACAAATTCTTATTTGTTGGGTTGCATTTGATGTGATACTATTTTAAGGAGCGGGCTTAGTTTGGTCAGGCGCGGGCAATGCGTAAGATTAAGTTGTGCATTAGATTTCATGAAAAGTTTATTTTTATTTGCATATCTTAAAAATGAACTTTGATGGAATTAAATTTCATTGGTAATTCATGTCAATTAAGGCAAAATTATGTAGGTCAGTGTTTGAATTCGTGCCTTTAGGCACGGGCATTCGCTAGCAGATATATATATATCCTGCTATATAAAAAGAACCGGTGCTATATAAATATATATACAGGGCTGATTAGGTTAGGGCGTCCGGATTTTATTATTGTCCGAATTTTTGCTCTAAGCCATTTAGATACAACAACTGGGAAACGAAAGGCAAGTTCATGGGTCTAAGTTGGGTAAAAATAAACACGGGTCAATATGAAAAGTGCATTAAAATTGGGTAATGAATAATTTTTATTTGATATTTGTGGACCATCCAAACGAAATAAGTTTAATAGAAATAACAAGAAACTTGTTCAATATAAAAGTGCTTTAAAAATTGGGTAATGAATAACCGTTGTAAAATTACTCAATCTGCCTTCTCTCTTCCTTACTAGGCTTAGGGTTTTCTGGGGGATGGAGGCCGCCGCCTCTCTCCTCCAGCTTCCCTTCCTTTCTCCAGCCAGCCTCTCTTCTTCACCACGCTGCCTCCTCTAAACCTTCTCCTCAGCCTCTTTCCTTCCGTCGGTCCAGTTCCTTCGCCCTCAACCTCCATCTCTCGCGCGACCCACCTCCTCCATATCCGATCTAGATCCAGATCCAGATCCAAATCCAGACCCTCCCTCTTCCTCTTTCCCCTCTCGAAACCCTCCTCTTCTCTTCCACCGCCTCCTCCGCGGGTCAAGTTTGGGTCAGTTCTGGCATCTTGGTGGATCTAGGGTGGCTCGGCTTCTTCTCCGGCGAATAAGTTACTGGTTTCGTGGCGGCACTTCCGGTGACAGTGACGTTGACCGGAGCTTTTACTTTCTATCTTTATTTTCTTCTGTTGTTGGTTTCCCTCCGGTTTCGGAGCGATTCGTTCCCTGCGCGGAACCTTTCCACCCTCTGTGGGTGTTTCTGTTCCCTCGGTGAGTTGCGCGAAGGGGAGGACGATGAGACTGGTTAAATTAATGCTGCCGTCCTCATTACCATTAGTGTATTATCCCCGTGGGCAGCTTATTTTCATGTGCATTTGTGAGTGTCCACCCTTTGACTTGGGGATTCGTCATTAGATAACCCGGTTGTTGAGGTCTGTGTACCCAACTACGGGCTTTCCGGTATGGGAGTCTATAGCCTCACGCAAACAGTTTTCTGTCTTGAGCAATGAAATTGTCTGTTAAAAAAAACCCGTTGTATTTGATTTAAATATAAATTTGTTTTTGAATGGCAAATAAAGACTGGTTGCGGATAAAAAAAAAAACTGCTGGGAACCGATTAACAAAAAGAGCTGTTGGAAACAATAAAAATAGCTGTTGGCATTTACTACTAACAGTTAACAAAACAACTTATTGGCCAATTGACATTTAAATTTCAAAAACCATCTTGTAAAACGATATCTTTATACACACAGTCTCTCTCTCTCACCCACACACCGCCATACCCACAGGAAACCCCCTCCTCTCTCTCTCTCTCTCTCATGGAAACTGTAGTGGGCCGAAATTACCAAAGGGACAAAAGGGTCAAAACGATATAAACCAGAGGCTTACGAATCTAATTGTTTTATGCTCTATGCATCGCGTTCGGCCACCGAAGGTACTCAGTTTGCCAATTCTGGCAGTTCTGTTTACTTCGGGGCAAAAGCCAAACTTTACGTTCGGAGGACTCCACGTTCGAGAGTATTGTCTCTTCGGGAAAATCATTATGTTTGACAAAACAGTTCCTCGAGGATGGTTTCTCTTCGGCCATAGCTTTGCTCGGCAGTCGTAGTGCTCGTCTTCGGTTACTCTACGGTCAAATGGTGTCAGAACAAAAGTGACGTCCCTATCCGATATGACGGCTCTGACGTCGACTTCGTCATCCACGTGGGACGGTGGCCCGTAAATATCTCTGACATATGACGTCAGCCGAACAACACGACACGTGGAGGCGGTCTAATTGCTTTTACACTCTCAGGTCGCCTATAAATAGAGGGCTACCCCCCAAACAGGTTCCTCTCTGATACACTCTCTCTCTACATATTTCTCTAAAAACTTTCTCTTTTACTTCTCCTCCACCTACTGACTAGGTCGTCGAAGCTTCTACCCGGAGGAACACCCCCCTTCGGTTTGCAGGTTCACAGGACCGCTCGGTTCATCCTTTCAACCTCGGATAAAAGACGGAGAAGACTCAAGGTGGAATTAACCCCCCCACAATTGGCGACTTTGCTGGGGATAGACGTATTTTTCACTCGGCTCATTCTCCCTTCTTTCATAAATGTCGAAACGCACACCGCCACCGAGGCCGGAAGACTTTACCCTAGGACTTTCTGGGTTCGGTTATAGCAATACCCCCCAGCCTCATCATGCCCGAACCATCGCACCCACCGCCCGTCGGCCAAACGCGAACCCTACCGCGCTTGACGTCGCCCTTATCGAACAAAAACGGCAAGCTGCCGTGATAGCCCTTCTTCAGCAGCGACTCGAAGGCCGGGATGGCCATGTTCCGATAACGCCGTCTCCGGGAAATAACGACGCGGGGACGAGTAGACATATAGATACACAACGACATGGGAAGCGTGTCCTTGCTCGGACCGAGGATAACACCAGGACGAGGCACCGTCCTAATCTTAGCCACATCGAAGATCATCCAATTACACCCCAAAGGCGGCACTTGGAGGGTGTCGGTCACGGAGAAAATTCTACCCATTCGTCGGGATCAACAGCACGGAGCCGAAAGTCGAACGTTTCCGGGCCCTCCTTAACCCTGGGTCTTCATCGGCCAGAACGACCAGAGGCTAGGACTCGGCTTGATTTCGACATGAATTACCCTCCCCTTTGGGAGAGGCACGTTCGTTCCCATCTCCAGCCTTCTGGCGAAGAAACATTGGGGTACCACAGAGCTGACAACAGGGATGTTTGTCAGGAACGAGATAACAGCGTCGTTCTGTTCGATCCACTCACAGGCGAACCCATTACCTATCGTCCTATAGATAGCAGTATAGCACGACCACGGGGTTATAATGATCGTCCCGAACAGTCGAGAGGTGGAAGCCCACGTCTTCGGGAACGTCTTGAACCGATACATCGTCACCGGGCGCGTGCCGTCGAACCCGAGAGACGAGGTACTGGGTTGCCACTTGGCACGGTTGTTATCCCAGCAGACGACACCAAGCTCGGAAGGGCGAAGGCATCGCCTTTCATCGAGGCTATTCTAAACGAACACCCCTTACCCGATTCACCATGCCGAAAATCAAACCATACGAAGCAAAGGAGGATGCCGTGTTGTTCGTTACATGCTTCCGACAGATAATGTCTCTGCACAATTTTTCCGACGCGGTCATGTGCAAAATCTTCCCTCTCGCCCTAACACAACCGATTATGATGTGGTATAATCAATTAAAGCCACGGTCTATCACGTGTTTCGACGAGCTGGAGCTCGAGTTTACTAAACGGTTTGTGACGAGCAGCATTCAACCGAAAACACTCTCTATGCTGGTCAACATGCGCCGACGGCCGGGGGAGACGTTGCGTCTGTACACCGAGCGGTACTGGGAAGTATACAACTTAATCCCCGACTGTAATCAAGCAGTGGCGGCGGAGTCCTTTATGAATGGGTTGGATACTTCCTCCCCGATGTTTCGTGATCTTTCTCGAAATCCTCCGAAGAATATGAGCGAGCTCATGGCTATCATCGAGAAAGATTGTATGTACGAGGAGGCCGGGGCCGAGCATGGTAATCCGAAGACAGGGGATTTCCCAAAACCCTCGATAGGCCCTTCTTTGGCGAAGAAGCAAGTGGCAAACGTGAAGAGCACGGCACAGGGGCATACGGTACAGAAACCAGGGCCGAGCAAGCCACAACCCCAACCTCTGCAAACGCAGCAACAACAGTTTCGGGATCGTACGCGTCGGGAGCCGAGACCAGACGAGTACACAGCCGAGACGACTGTGTTTATAGTGCCAATCTATCAGTTGCTGGGTGTTATGGGCCGCCTCCCCTTCTTTCATTGGCCGACGGAATTATTTGGGACGGCAAACGCACGTTCTGGCCATTGTACCTACCACAACGAGCATGGGCACTACACGACGAGATGTGGCCCGTTCAAACGTTACCTGGAAGAACTTGCTGCCGCGGGGCATTTGAATCAGTGGATTGACACTCGTCATACCCCGCTCCCACCCCCACCGCAGGAGAGAGAACGGCTGGTCAGTGTTATACATGGGATCGTCTCGGAAGCCAGGGCCGAAGAGCTTCGTGCCGAGGTTAACCAGGCCATGACTGAATGGGCGGTATGTTCGATTGCCGTGTCGGCTAAACGAAAGTTTCAAGACCCCGAAGACGATTGGGTCCTGACATTTACTAAGGAGGATTTCCTCGGGATACATTCGCCCCATACCGACGCTCTAGTCGTAATTGTTTCGATCGACAAATCTTCGGTCCAACGCGTATTGATCGATCAGGGCAGTTCGGCCGAGGTTATGTTTTATTCGACTTCCAAAAATTTGGGATTGGAGGCGTATCAACTACGGTCGACTACCTCACCACTCGTCAATTTCACCGGAGCTCCAGTATGGTCCCTCGGATTGATAAATTTACCCGTTCGGGCTGGCTCACGAGTGGTTGACGTCGAGTTTGTGGTCGTCAGTTCCCCGAGCCCTTATAACGTTATCCTCGGCAGGGCGTGGCTTCATAACATGAAAGCGGTAGTGTCTACTCTCCATCAGGTCGTGAAATTCATAGGGTGGAATGGTCGACAGGAGAGTCTACGAGGAGATCAGGTTCAGTCTAAAAAGTGCTATGTTAGTACCGTGGTCCAAAGCTCGGAAAATTTGGAGGTGCAATGTATCGACACAGTTGTTTCCCCGGTCCTGGAGGACGTCGGAATACCTGCCGAGGAAAGATCTGCCGAAGAGCTTATAAAATTGCCAATCAACGAGGACGGCAGCCGATATTTTTTGGTCGGGAGCTCCCTGGATTCTTCGGAACGAACCGAGATGTTCGATTTCCTGACGAAGAATATCGAGGTATTTGCCTGGTGTCCGAGTGAAATGCCCGGGATCGATCCTTCCTTTGCTTCGCATTCTCTGAATGTCGATTCGTCTCGGAAGCCAGTGATTCAGAAGGTACGACGGTCGTCCCCTTTGCACGTAGAGGCGGTCATGCACGAAGTGGAACAATTGTTGGCTGCAGGGGCTATCAGGGAGGTTCTATATCCAACTTGGCTCGCCAACACTGTCGTTGCCCCGAAGAAAAATGGAAAGTTGAGAGTCTGTGTGGACTATACGAACTTAAATGATGCTTGTCTGATGGATCGATTTCCCTTACCTCGGATTGAGCAAATGGTTGATGCGACCACTGGTTACGAACGGCTGAGTTTCTTGTACGCATACCGTGGTTATCATCAGATAGCAATGCATCCCGACGACCAGGAGAAAACCGCTTTCATTACTCCTCGGGGGATTTTTTGTTACAAGGTCGTTCCCTTTGGGTTGAAAAATGCAGGGGCCACCTACCAGCGGACGGTCAATAAGCTGTTCGGCAAACAGATTGGCAAAACGATGGAGGCCTACATCGATGACATGGTCGTAAAAAGCAAACTCAGCTCGGAGCATTTGGATAACCTCGGCCAGGCCTTCGAAGTTTTGCTAAAGTATAAGCTCCGTTTAAATGCCGAGAAGTGTGCGTTCAGAGTCAGCTCTGGCAAATTCCTCGGATATATCGTCAGTCGCCGAGGAATTGAGGCAGATCCGAAGCAGTTGACGGCTGTACAGAACCTTCGGCCACCGACTACTATCAAAGAGGTCCAACGGCTTACCGGAATGGTTGCTGCTCTAAACCGATTTATTCGACGTTCGGGGGATCTTTGTCGACCATTCTTTCAAGCAATGAAAACGAGCAGACGGGGCTTCACTTGGACAACGGATTGTGAGACTTCCCTTCAAACTCTGAAAGATTATTTGTCTCGGGCTCCACTCCTCGTCACTCCTGTTGGGGACAAAGATCTTTATTTATACTTGGTTGTCTCTGACCATGCAACCAGCTCGGTACTCGTTCGAAAGGAAGGAGCCGTGCACCAACCTATATTCTATTCCAGTAAGACAATGACGGGATCCCAAACGAGGTACCTACCTATGGAGAAGCTTGCCCTTGCTCTTATCTCTGCTAAAACGAGCCTCCTCCCCTACTTTCAAACACACCGAATCATTGTCCTTATCGAGTATCCTCTGAAGGCTGTTCTTCGGAAAACGGATTCTTCTAGTCGAATAATGAAATTCTCGCAGGACTTAGCAAACTACGACATCCAGTTTGAGCCTCGGACTTCTGTTAAAGGACAGGCTTTGGCCGATCTTTTTGCCGAACTTACCCCAGGGCTTCAAGACGAGGTGAACCTTCTGTTGATTGCCGAGGAGAAAAGGAAATTAGCTGAGGCCGAAGTTACTAATGACGTTGCCGAGCCACAGTTGGACGCATCGTACGCTCGGTTCACGATGGGTAATAAGCGTCCACGCCGAGAGTGGAAGTTATTCTCTGGGGATGCCTGGCGGTTGAATGTCGACGGGGCTGCAAATATGTATGGTGTTGGGGCTGGAGTTGTCCTTGTTTCTCCGAGCGGGACCGTCCATGAGAGTATCGTTTCCATCGGTTTCACCGCCACCAATAACGAGGTCGAGTATGAAGCCCTAATCGCTTGTTTGACACTTTCCCTTCGGCTCGGGGCTGACTCTGTGCATGTACTTTGTGATTCTCAGTTGGTAGTCGGCCATCTCACCGATGATTACCAGGCCAAAGACAGCCGAATGAACGCCTATGTGAGTTATGTCCTTTCCCTCTTCGCTCGTTTAGGCCGTGTCAAAGTCGAGTGGATCCCTCGGGAGCACAACGCACACGCAGATGCCTTGGCTGGCCTTGCTTCGGTATACAAGACCTCTGGCAGCAGGACCATTATCTTTGACAGTGTTGACTCCCCGAGCGTTGAACCTACCGAAGGTCACCTGGTCTTATCCGTTTCTCTCGGCCCAAGCAAGTTGGACCCCGTTATCGCTTATCTCAAGACTCAGGCTCTTCCCCTCGGTAAAAAGGACGCCTACAGGATTCGTTGCCAGGCTGCCAACTACTACCTCGGCACACATGACATGTTGTACCGCCGAACGTTCACTGGACCTGACCTTCGGGTCGTTCACGAGGGGCAAGTCGTTAGTATCTTGGATGAACTTCATTCTGGCAGTTGTGGGGCACACTCGGGCGGACGATCGCTCGCTCAACGAGCCTTGACTCAAGGGTATTGGTGGCCGAAGATGGTAAAACAGTCGGAAGATTATGTTAAGCGGTGTGTTCGGTGCCAGAAGCAAGCTTCCTTGATTCACAAGCCCGCTTTTCCACTTAAAATGATTTCTAGTCCGTGGCCCTTTGCCGTTTGGGCGTTTGATATCGTCGGCAAGATGCCTAAGGCCCCAAGAGGATTCGAGTACATGCTTACTGCTACGGATTTATACACCAAGTAGGTTGAGGCTGTCCCATTGGTCCATACTAAGGCGAGTGATGTGC
This sequence comes from Rhododendron griersonianum, assembly GCA_018127125.1. Lineage (NCBI taxonomy): Eukaryota > Viridiplantae > Streptophyta > Magnoliopsida > Ericales > Ericaceae > Rhododendron > Rhododendron griersonianum. The sequence goes on along the minus strand of CM030789.1, from coordinate 27,219,629 downwards.
AGAGCTTCATTTGGAAAAATATAATCTCTCGGTTCGGCGTTCCTTACGCTATTATCTCGGATAACGGCTCTCAGTTTGTTGCCGCGGCAATAAAGGAATTTTATCAACAGCATGGCATCGTTATTCAGAACTCCTCGGTTGCTTATCCACAGGGGAATGGTCAAGCCGAGGCATCCAATAAGACTATTACACGGGGGCTGAAGCGTCGGCTGGACGAGAAGCTTGGTAAGTGGGCTGAAGAGCTTCTTCACGTTCTTTAGGCGTATCGTACAACTCCTCGTCGGTCCACCGGGCGTACTCCGTTCTCCATGGCATACGGTATGGAGGCTGTCCTTCCGCTTGAGACACTACTCCCCACCCCTCGGTCTGAAAATTTCGATTTTGATGATAACAGTGCTCACATCAGTGCCGAGCTTGCCTTCGCCGAGGAATTACGAGACAATGCCAATTTGAAGCACGCAGCCTATCAGCAGGAAGTCGCTCGGAGTTATAATAAAAACGTTCGTCTTCGACCTTTTAACATCGGCGATCTCGTTCTTCAAATGGTCACTGAAGCCGACAAGCTTACAAAGCTGAAAGATCCCTATGAAGGCCCTTATCGCGTAGCCCAGAAGATTGGGCATGGTGTTTACAAGCTGGAAGAAATGGATGGGACCCCGATTGCTAACCCTTGGAACGCTCAGAAGTTAAGGAAGTTCCATGGCTAGCCCTCGGTTGTTCCCCTTCGGCCGCTTCGGCCTTTTTTCTCTTCGTTTCATGTAATTACCAGTTGTAAGCCTTCGGGCCGAAACGACCTTTTTGTTTTCATTATTATACCTGAATTCTTTGTTCTATCTGCACTACTTGTCCTATTCTACTCGTTTAAGGGTGTATACTTCGTAGCCCTCGGTATGTTCCTCATGGGTGTATACTTCGTAGCCCTCGGAATGTTCCTCGTTTAAGGGTGTATACTTCGTAGCCCTCGGTATGTTCCTCATGGGTGTATATTTCGTAGCTCTCGGAATATTCCTCGTTTAAGGGTGTATACTTCGTAGCCCTCGGTATGTTCCTCATGGGTGTATACTTCGTAGCCCTCGGAATGTTCCTCGTTTAAAGGTGTATACTTCGTAGCCCTCGGTATGTTCCTCATGGGTGTATACTTCGTAGCCCTCGGAATGTTCCTCGTTTAAGGGTGTATACTTTGTAGCCCTCGGAATGTTCCTCATGGGTGTATACTTCGTAGCCCTCGGAATGTTCCTCGTTTAAGGGTGTATACTTCGTAGCCCTCGGTATGTTCCTCATGGGTGTATACTTCGTAGCCCTCGGAATGTTCCTCGTTTAAGGGTGTATACTTCGTAGCTCTCGGTATGTTCCTCATGGGTGTATACTTCGTAGCCCTCGGAATGTTTCTCGTTTAAAGGGTGTATACTTCGTATCCCTCGGAATGTTCCTCATGGGTGTATACCTCGTAGCCCTCGGAATGTTCCTCGTTTAAAGGTGTATACTTCGTAGCCCTCGGCATTCCCACTCATTTGGAAGAAATCCTCGCAGCTTCTCACTTCGGCCACATTCCTCGTACCGATCCTCGCCGTCCCTCGCATTTACTCATCTTTTTTCTACCTCGGCGCCTCTTGCCCTTTATGGCCAAATTCCACCGAGGCAGGGGGCACTAGTAGATGAGTACATGCAATCAGTTATGATTCTCAAAACAATCAAAATCTAACTGCCGAGCCAATTCACTTGGCAAAATTTACTTATCAAAACACAAGATATCAAACGAGCGATTTAACTTGTGAAAATTGCGAGTTCATTTTTGCATTAAAAGACGAGCAATAAGACTGGTAAAACACAAATTCCTTCCAAAAGCATAAAACCGAGGCATGGCAATGATAAATCGTTCGGTGCCATCCTCAAATATGAAATTACAGATCCGAGGGCATAGCAATGGTAAATCGTTCGGTGCTACCCCCATTTCAATAACAATTTCAAATTCAAAAATCAAAAACAAAAGATCCTAGACTAAAGTATCTACGCTTCGGGAGTAACGGTTGTTTCAGTAACAGTCACGTTTGCATCTACGTTAGAGCCTTCGGCCACATTCTCAGCAGCATCTTCACGAGCGAGTTCTTCGTCTGCTATCTCCTCTTGATTTTCTTCTTTGGCCTCCGGCTCCGTTAGGGAAGGGACAGCTACGGTGGTCCTCCTCGGATCGTCAGCAGCCACACCAGCATCATCCAAAGCTTTGTAGTAACCTAGGGTGTAGCTTTCAACGTGTTGCTGCTGCTTGAAAAACTCTTCGGCTTGCTCCACCTGGTCTACAAGCCCATCCCCGGCTTTGTTGTAGCCCTTCGAGTACCCTTCGTCAAAAATCTTCTGCTTTTCTTTCTCCATCTCCTCTTTCATCTCTTTCTCCATCTCCTTCTTTCCCTCGGCACGAGCTTGCTCGGTCGCCCCGGTGAGCTGTTTGACCATTTTGTTTAAATTAGTCACTTGCTCGGCAAGCTTCCCACGGTCTAGCTCCGAGCAGTCAAGCTGTTTCTTGTATCGTTCGGCCATAAGCTGCTGCGCCTTGGTTCACCTATCGATGTCCGCAATATACAATTGCGCTTACATCATGGATTGCATCGCCTGCAAGTCAGTTAGAGTAGGACAATTATGTTTTTTTCACCGTGTAAAAAGACTTGCGAAAATTTAGAAACAATTGAGAGGAACATGTCCAGCGTGGAAGTAGTGGTCTTCGATGGCCGACTTGAGCGAGGCTGGCTTTGTGACATCTTTCGGGAGGGCCAAGCCATGGTAGAGAACCCTGGCGATGGATGGGTCGGCAGCCAGGCTATCCTCATTCGTAATTTGGCGCTTTTCTGGCGCCGGCGTGACGAAGAGTGGGCACCATGGCACTGCCGAGCCAGATACCCCCTTCCCTTTCGTCATCTCACCCTCTCCTCCCGAGCCAGTATCAGTCCTTTGCTTCTTTTCAAAACGAGTGTCCTTCGACAAATCTTTGTCTTGGCTCGAGGAAGAGAACGGCCTTTTTCCCGCAGGAGAGTCGGGAATTTGAATTGATGAGCCTTTCGATTTAGTGGACCTAACCGTTGATCCACTAGCCGAAGGACCGGTTTTCCCCGACGCCTTGGCTCTTGCTTCATCTTTTTTCTTCTTCCTCTCTTCCAGGTCGGCAATAATGTTCCTCGGGGCCATCTCTATTTCTTCTCCTTCTTCGTCTGTCGTCTCGTCTCTTGCTTCTCTGATCTTTCCTCGGAGAGGACGATGAGAACTTGAAAGCAGACACTCGGGTAGTGGACCGAAAGAGTCTTCTGGAACTTCTTCCGATCTCTCCTCTCACCGTGTTTGCTTGGCTACTTTTGCTTTTTTGGCAGGTTTGTCTTCGTCGGCAGGTTTTTTACCCTTCTGCCTGATAAAGCCTTGGTAAGTCGGTTTGTATTTTAAAATCGAGGGGGCGTCTCTTTCTTTCTCGGGAAAAAATAGGATCGCCTCTTCTAAGCTCGGCTTGTTCTTGCACAGCTTCAGGAAAAACTTGTTTATCTTCGATGTATCTGCTGAAGCATTAACAAAAGAAACATTAATCATAAAGGGAAACAAATAACAGGACGAGTAGAAACAACATCTCAGACGAAGAGAAAGGAAAAAGAAAAAGCATACTTACTCGGAGTATCCCTGTGCTTCGGTACCGGGAATTTACCGTACTCACCAGGTGGATACATAAAGTTCCCTCGGATTTCAACATAATCCGAGGCCCACTTTTCCGAGTCATACATACCTCCGACGATTAGCTTTGATTTGTTTTTCTTACTACATAAGTAGTAGCGTGAGTATTTCAGGTTTCGGGACATCAAATAATTTTCAAAAAAATGATGTGCGTCGAGGGGGAACATCTTCACCCGAGCAAGCTCGATCACCGAGTGAATCAAGCGAAATGAGTTTACGCTAAGTTGGCAGGGGGTAAGGTCAAAATTGTAGAGCAGTTCTCTCGTTACCCTATGCATCGGAAAGCGAAGTCCACCCTCGGTAATCGCCATTAGGGGCACCGTTATGTGCTCGTTGCTAAACTGAATGCGAGGACCTGTAACCGGGGTCACCACCACGTCGTTGGGAATCTCGTACACGTCTCGGAAAAGCTTAAAGGCCTTCTCACTCTTAAAGCAATCCCAATACGGGCACGGCTCTTTCCCCGTCCTATCAGGAATCACGTCGGGGTCAACAGGCTGTATTTTTCGCTTTTTCCTCTTCGGTTTTGGCGGTTGAGACGAAGCTTCAGCGTCTTGTTCGATCGGTACGATACTAGAAGAAGCGCCCACGGCTTCCCCTTCAGCAATGTTTTCCCCCCCTTCTTCGGCTTGTTCTTCTTCTTCATCCTCGGCAGGAATGTCTTCATGCTCTCCTCGTCGGGCTGACTCGCTTGAGGCAGAGTCATCCTCGATTTCAACGATCTCTGTGGGATCGACCGCTTGAAGAGGAGAAATAACGAGCGGCATCTCGAGCCAGCTCTCGTCGGTAGGATCGAAGGTATCAGAATTCGACATACCTCCGGTTCAGTACGCACGACCAAAACACCGAAGGATGCTTGCGGTCTGCGAGTCCAAGCTATCCGACTCTGTTGCCGACTTCGAGCGAGCAACCACCTCTTTGGAC